>VWZX01000533.1:95062-137864 GCA_013399015.1 Galbula dea
CCTGACCCTGCTGGAGATGAGCTCCTGTCCCTGCGGGCCATGACCTCCTGGCCCTGCTGCTGGCCATGACCTCCTGAACCTGCTGGAGGTGAACTCCTGACCCTGCTGGAGATGAACTCCTGGCCCTGCTGCTGGCCATGACCTCCTGAACCTGCTAGTCATGGACTCCTGACCCTGCTGGCCATGAACTCCTGAGCCTGCTGCTGGCCATGAGCTCCTGAGCCTGCTGCTCCCAAGCTGTGGGCCTGCATGCCTGCAGCACCCCCCCAGTGCCAAGCCCATGAGCCACCTGCTACCCCCTAGTCCTTCCTCTCTCCCCTTCCCAGCCTCCTGCTCCCTGTGGAGTGGGAGGCTCAGCCCTAGGGCAGGGAAAAGCTGTGCCAGAAGCAGGTCAGCCTGAGTGGGCTGAGATGAGTGCCCCAGGCCTGCCACCCCCACCCAGGAAGCCCTGCATGGCTGCAGGTTTGGCCATGCCTCAGCCCTTCTCAGATCAACAGCCACCTCCTGGCAGGTGAAGCATCCTCCAGAAATCAGGAGCAACATCTGGCAGCTCCCTCAGGACACCCTGACCCTGAGCTAGCAGGTTCCTCTGGCTGGTGAGATGCAGTTTCCTGCAGAGGAGACTGTGGGCTGAGAACACTCTGCAACCCCCAAGGCACCAGTTCAGAGGGACTAAGGGAGAGCAGGATTTCAGCAGAGCCCCCAGGAAACAGATTAGTGGTTAAGAGAGCTGGGCAGCACTCAGAGGGAAGCAGCTCATCTGGACAGGGACTAGGTGGTGCTCAAGCCTCTGCTCCCTTGCAGCAGAAGCTTGTTTAAGGCAAGGGCTCTCCAGGAACCAGCCCTGTAGGAGCTGATCTTCTCTAAGGAGACAAATCAGAGCCTCAGAGAGCAGTCAGGAGAGTGTGGAAAACCTTCTCCTTCAGAAGCAGAGGGTGAGGTTCTCCTGCCAGACCTGAGCAGCACTCCAGAGCTGCTGGGAGATCCCTGTCCAGGGCTACTTACAGCAGCTCTGCTTCCTCAGGTGGCAACAGGTGCAGAGAGGCTCACACTATGGTCGAGGGGCTTATGGTGACCTGGCCTGCTTTCTGCAGAGGAGAGAAGCCAGCATTAGCACAGGGTTAGAGGACAACAGCATCAGGACACAGGGAGAGGAGAGGCTGAGAACACTGAAGAACAGACCAGGAGACACGTTGGACATCTCAGAGCAACAGGCTCCTGCTCCTCCAGCTCATCACTCCCCTAAAGGCCCAAAGCTCCCAGGGAAGGAGCTTAGCAGCACCTGCAGCAGAGGCTCCATCCATCCCAGCACCCCAGCCCCTGACAGCATTAAAGCTCCTCTGTGCAGGTCCTTTCCAGTGCATCTCCTCAGGGACCCTGGCCACCACAGGGGAGGCTCTCACAGGAGAGAGCAGAGTCTCTGCAAGAGGCCAGGTCACCTCCCCAGGGTGACCCCAAGCCCAAAAGCAGCATCTTCAGTGCCCCCCAGGTGCCAGGGAGGTGGTTGCAGGAAGAGGCAAAGTGAAGAGAGTGCTCTGGCTGCTGGCACTTACTGCAGAGATGTACTGGCTGTTGGGGAACCTGGGCTTCTCCTCCAGGGCTGAGCGGTGCTGGGGTCCCAGGGGCATGTAGGGAGGAGAGCCCATGTCCTCACAGAAGCTTTCTTGAGGGATGCTGGAGACACAGCCACTGTCAGAGCCACTGGAGCCACTGCCTGACATGCAGTGTGAGGACTCTGAGCTCTCTGTTGCTGGGGGAAGACAGGAAGGTCACCGATGACCATGAATTTGGCCTGCATGACCTGTGCCACACAGACCTGATAAGGTATCTGTCTGCAGAGACCCTGGCCACACACCCTCCCCTCTCCCCAGATAAGCCACACTCCTGCCTGGGCCTCTCTAAAGCCACAGGCAACAGTGTAAAGGCCAAAGGAAGAGCAGCAAAGGATGCCCCAGAGGGGAGCAGACTGGCCTGGGAAGTTCATGCAGGGAAGCCAAGGGGTGAGTGGGCCTGGCTGGTGAGTGCAAAGGGCACAGCACCTCACACCAAAGGGGCAGAGACACAAGCACTGGTCTCCAAGGCCACAGCAGCCTCAGGATGTGGCAGCAAGCCACAGGCACTTCCCCAACCTCTGCAGCTGAACCAGCTCTCCCCAGGAAAGGAAGGGTAGGACCCTCCTCAGCCCACTCTGGGACTGCTGTGATCTCCAGTGAGCCCTGTCTGACCACAGGGCTGGGAGAGAGAGGTGGGGACAAGCCACCCCCACCCAGGGCACCCTGCAGAGCCAGGGGCTGGGACTTACTGAGGGAGGGCTGGCTGCTGGTCTCGTGCTCCAGCTCATCCTCCTCGATGCAGGGGCCCACGTCAAAGGGACGGCTAGGGGTCAGGACAGCAGGTAGCAGAGCCTGGTCCAGGTACATGTGGAGGTTGAGAGGTCCCAGAAGAGAGGAAGAGGAGGAGGAGGAGGAGGAAGGGCTGTAGGCAGAGGGGGTGCTGCCGGCGGAGAGCTGCGCCTGCGTCCTCTTGTAGGGGTTGGAATGGTCGAAGAGAGAGACTGCAATCGAGGCTCTGGTCCTGGCACCTGCCAGGAAAGAGAGGAAACAGCAAGGTGCTGAGCACCAGCCTGGCCTAGCTCAGCTGGAACAAAAGGGGGACAGGCAGGACTGGCACCTACCTCTGCCCTTCATGATGTAATCGATGGCACGGTCGTTGATAGCTGCCTCGCTGGGTTTGATGTCCAGGAAGGGCTTGTTGCCCACACCCATGGACACCATCTCCTGCATCCGGATTTCTGGGGAGGGAGAGACCCACAGACACACTGTCAGCTTGATCCAACTCTCCCCAGCAAGTATTACACAGCCTCAGGCCAGAGCACCCCTGGGCCAGGCTGTTCCTGAGTGACTGAGGGTAGCTCTGTCCTCCCCCTGCTCCCCAAGGCCTACGGGGTTCCCATGGAGAAGCAAGCATGCTCTGCTCTGGCCAAGCAGCTCAGTGCCATGCCACCTACAAGAGTCCTTGGAGCAGACAGGAGGGACTCAGGGAGCCAGCCCTGGGGAGAGCAACAGGCTTCTGAGGAGCACAGCCACACTCAGAGGGCAGGGAACTCTGCACTGGTATCTCCCAGTTCTCTCATGGAGTCTACCTGGGTGTCTACAGACACACAGAGCTGGGATTGCTCAACTCCCAGCATGTCCAAAGAAGAGCAGTGAAGCTGGGGAAGGGTCTAGAGCACAAGGGTTGTGAGGAGCAGCTGAGGGAACTGGGCTTGGTTAGCCTGGAGAAGAGGAGGCTCAGGGGAGACCTTCTCACTCTCTGCAGCTCCCTGAGAGGAGGCTGGAGCCAGGTGGGGCTTGGGCTCTTCTGCCAAGGACCAAGAGGAAACAGCCTCAAGTTGTGCCAGGGGAGGTTTAGGTTGGACATGAGGAACAATTTCTTCCCCAAAAGGGCTGTCAAGGCCTGGCCCAGGCTGCTCAGAGCAGTGGTGGAGTCCCCATCCCTGGAGGGGTTGCAAAGCTGTGGGTGCTGAGGGTCAGGGTTCGGGGGTGACCTGGCAGTGCTGGCTTAACAGCTGCACTCGACGATCTCTTCGAACCACAGAATGGCTTTAGTTAGATGTTCCCTGAGGATGAGGGGCAGGGAAGGGACATGCCCAGCCAAGCCCAGCACATGCTCCTGATGCTGCATGCTGGCAGAGAGCTGCCTGGGAACAGGCTCCAAACCTCCTGAGGACAGCACGAGCTGCAGAAGGGCTCCCGCACCTTCGGCGGCACAGACGCCCCGGGAAGGAATCACACCTTTATTGCGAGCTGCCTGCTGCCACAGGATCTTGGCTATGTCCCTGGTCCAGGCCTGCTTAGTCTCAGCTGAACTGGCCTGGAGGATGTAGGTGTCACTGGACTTTCTCCTCCGGAACCAGATCTCAAAGCGCAGGCCGCTGTCTCCAGAGTTCTCTGTCAGGCCAATGTCTGCAGTCTGTCACCAAAAGCAGAAGCAAAGCATCAAAAAAAGGGGGTCCACCAGGAGCAGAAAGGGTTAACACTGCCTGGGTCCTGGGCCAGAGCTTGACAGAGCCTAAGGGTCTTCTGGACAGGAGCAGGGATGATCTAGACACAGGTGAGCAGAGAGAGCCCGGGAGACTCTCAGTACTTCATCCAAAGGCAGCATCACCACTCTGCCACACACACACTGCCTGTCCCTTGGCCTCACATCTCACCCCAAGGAGAAGGCCCAGGCATTAAGGGGTGCAGTATTCCCTCCTGGCTTCATGACATGCCTTGGAGAAGGCTCAGCAGTGGTGGGGAGCAACTCTTCTGCTGAAGGTGCTCCCCCTACTCGAGAGCCACGTGTCTAGAGGGAAAGCACCTGCCCAAGAGGCCACCTCCTGCCCAGGAGAGAACTGCAAGGGCTGCCCTTACCTTGAAGGAGCGTTTGTAGATGTAGACATCAAAGCCACCCTCAATCCTCTTGGGCTTGCTGAAGAGGATCAGGTCCTCAAAGAGGAAGACATGTCTCTGGCACTTCCTGCGGCCCAGCCAGATGCTGAACTCATCCTGGCGCACCAGCTGCCCCTGCTCCTTCAGGTTCACCTGGGCACAGGGAACAGCCTGCTCAGACAGCCCAGTTGGGTCATCTCCAGGACAGCAGGGTCCTCTCTGGCTGTGGCCCAGGGGGTAAAGAAGCAGCAGCAGCTATCTTAGGAGGGTTCTGGAAGAGGCATAGCCCACAGCGGAGCCTCTCCTGTCACCCCCTGAAGAGCTGGGACAAAGCTCTGGGGTGGGAACTGCAGGCAGCAGCCAGGGCATTATCTTAGGGGGAAGAAGGCTGCTGGAGGAGGAAGGAGTCTCATCAAAGTGGCAGGAGCACATCTGGGGGAGAAGGCCAGTCCCTTAGTTCTCCCTGCCCCAGACCCATCTTCCTCCACCCTGAGCCCTAGAGGTTTCTCCTCCTCCTCCAGTGCTGCCCTTCACCTGCCTCTCCTTCAAGTCCCACCTAGCTAATTCTGGCCTACTCTAGCATCAACACCAGTTTGAACTCCTCCTTGCAAACCACCTGAGCCTTTTCTCACCAGCTCAGAAGAGAGAGAAGGACCCAAGGCAGCCTACAGGACACCATCTCCCTGCCAAGGCTGCTTCATGGCTCAAGTACCAGCACTCAGGCTGCCTGTCCTGGCAGAGCAAGGAGACTCTGTGCCTCAGCAGTCCCATGCTGGCAGTCAGCACCCTGAGTGCTGTGGGAACTTGAGGGGAGGCTCACCAAAAACCCCAAAGCTAGAGAAAGGGGAAGAAGTGTGGCTCTGTATCCCCCCAGGCAGGGCAGAGGAGGACAAGGGAACCTACATCACAGTCCCTGATGGCATCCATGGCCAGGAGGTCATTGCCATGCCTGAGCTGGAACTTCACCATCTCCTCAGCAGCACGGAGGTAACCCAGCTCCTGCTCCTGGGCCTCACTGCACTCCTTGATCAGGTCCTTCAGGAGCAGGGCATATTTGCTCATCCTTTGGATGGGCTTCAGCAGGTAGGAGGCCAGGTCCATCTTATCCCCAAGCTGCACCTGCTTGAACTGAGAAAGGCAGCAGAGAGTGAGGGCAGCAGCCTCCTGGGGAGAGCCCTGCCAGGCTCTGACACCCACAGCTTTCTCCACCAGGGCACTCTTGCTAGCCCTGCAGGGAAATCCAAAGGCACAGGACCCGTGCTGCTGTGTGCTGGGCTCCTTTCCACAGCACTCACCACAGCTCTGCCCCTGTGTGTGTCCCCCCCATCCTCTGACACAGGCCAGGAAAGCAGAGGTGGTGCTGAGCACACCTCAAGCAGGGAAGTTGGGCTTCTTTAAACAACCCAGTGACCCCAACCCCACGAGGAACTGGGAGGCAGGCAGTGGAATTTACCTTGAAGAAGGTGTTGCCATGGCTGGCCAGCAGCAAGTCTGACTTGGGCTTGTTCTTGCTGTACAAGGCATACATCCCAAACTGGTCCTTCTGCAAAGAGAGATCTCCCCTGTGAGAGGGCAACACAATCCAGGGCACAGCAATGGTCACTCCAGTACTCCTGCCTCTCCCAGGCTGCTCCTGGAACACATCAGGTCTTCCTGGCTTTGCCAGTTTGCTCCAAGCTCAGTTAAGAGCCAGGGAATGTTGCTGTTTTCCTGCTCCTAGAGTAGCTAGGCCTAGTTTAATCCTGTCACCCCTCTCATACCTCCACAGAAACCATTCCCCTGGTAGCAGCAAAGGTGTGGAGCAGCTGAGCTTAAGATTGTTGTCCCCCACTTCTCCCTAGCAGCCCTTTGCAACAAGAGCAGCAGGTCTCTAGCTCTCTGCTCACTGAAGCCATTCCACATGGACACTACAGGCAGAAGACAAGGTAAGGGATGCCCCTGCAGAAGCAGGTGGGCTTTAAGGAGCAGACATTTTGCCTCCCTGACAGTGTCTCCTGCCAGCAAAGAAGCACCAGAAAGGCAAAGAATGTCTCTCACTGCCTGATCTCAGCCCCTGCAGAGCCATCCCAGTCCCAGGGCAGTCCTCCTGCTCCTAAAGAGCCACCCAGAACCTCAGTGGTTGGAAGAGGACTCTGGAGATCCTCTAGTCCTAACCCCCTCCTTGTCAGAACAGCTTCACCTAGAACAGGTTGCACAGGATGGCATTCAGGCAGGTTTGCAACATCTCCAGAGGTGGAAGACTCCACACCACCTCCCTGGGCACCCTCAGAGACCCAGAGGGGAGCAGCCCAAGAGAAAAGCAAGCACGGGGCAGAGGAGGGAAGGAGCTGACGCCTTACGTGTCGGAGGAAGCAGTGGCTGACCCTCAGGGGGTGGTTGCAGCAGCTCTCCAGCTCTCTCAGGAAGTACTGGCTGTGGAAGTCATAGAGCTTCTCCAGGTTGCCAAAGAGAACAGTACGTTTGCCACGCAGGTCCTGGGGCAGGTCAGGCCTCTCCATCTCGGGGAAGTAGCTCTGGATGATGTAGCAGAGGGAGCGCACGTACTCCCGCTCCGTGCTCACCATCTCCTCCATGATGTGCCGCAGCTTGCTGCAAGAAGAAACACTCAGCCTTCTGAGGAAGCAGCCTGCCCTGCTCAGCAGGCCCTGCAAAGCATTGGGCTGGCCCTAAAGAAGCTCTGCCTGCAGCCCCACCACGGCAGGGAGAGGGTTCTTCAGTGTCAGCCAAGCTCAGGCGCGCAACTGCCTGCGACAGCTCTGCCCCCGAGCACTGAGAGGGCTCAGGGCTGACCCAAAGAAGCCAACCTCTCTGCAGGACACACTCCCAGCCCTTGGCCCATCCACTCCCTGCTCCAGACAATAAGAGGCTGCCCCCTCCAAACAGCCTGACTCCTGAAACAAGAGGGATGGTGACATCCGTGAGGAGGAGTCAGCCTGCTGCCTGGGGATGTCAGCCCTGGGAGACCACGAGCTCTGGGCCCAGGTGCTGTTGGGTTTGTGCCACCTTTAGTGAGAGTGGGACACAAACCTGGTCTCACTTCATCAGCAAACAGCAGTTCCTGGCACCTCTCTCAAAGGATCACTCTTAGATACTCGAGGTTTCCACTGTGAGGCACTGCAGCACCAAACATAACTACTCCGAGGTGTTCTTGCCTCTCTGCTTCCCCCCTAGGCCAGCTCCTCTGCCTGGTCAGAAACCCCAGCAGCAGGATTGCCTCAACACCCATGGACAGCAGGGGCTGCTGCATCGCTCCCTTGAGAGGCAAAGCAGCTAGGCTCCTGTCTGCTGGAGTCCAGGGGCTCTCCTGATCCATGCTGGGCTACCAGAGATCCCCTCCCAGGAGATTTCACTGTCCCCAGCCATCCCCTGCAGAGCAGCAGCAGAGGAGGAGCTCTGTAATGCCACCTCCAGCACTTGTTTCTCATCTCTGCCACTAGTTTGTTGGCTTATTTATTCTTTTCCAGTGAGAGCAACTGAAGACCCTTGCCTGGTGACCTCCTTTCAGGAGCAACTCACATCCCTGGGCTCCCCAGCACCTAGGCACCCTGCAGCAGGATAATGCAGTTAAGCTGTGATCCTCCAAAGGACAGATGAAGTCAAAGGAGAGAGATTTCAACCCTGAAGGGCAAACACAAACTCCCTCTTACCTGGGAAGCTGCTGTCACAAGATACTGGAAGTGCCTCCCTACCAGACTAGGTACAGCACCCCCAAAAACTGTGTGGGATGATAAAGTGTGGCCAGCAGGACTAGGGCAGGGATCATTCCCCTGTACCTGGCACTGCTGAGGCTGCACTTCTAATCCTGGGGTCAGGTTTGGGCTCTTCACACTCCAGGAAACACATGGAGGTGCTGGAGTGTGGCCAGAGAAGGGCAAGGAAGGTAGGGAAGGGTCTGGAGCACAAGGGGTGTGAGGAGCAGCTGAGGGAACTGGGCTTGGTTAGCCTGGAGAAGAGGAGGCTCAGGGGAGACCTTCTCTCTCTCTGCAACTCCCTGAGAGGAGGCTGGAGCCAGCTAGGGGTTGGGCTCTTCTGCCAAGGAACAAGCAATAGGAGAAGAGGAAACAGCCTCAGGTTGTGCCAGGGGAGGTTTAGGTTGGCCATGAGGAAAAATGTCTTCATTGAAAGAGTGGTTAGACTGGCCCAGGCTGCCCAGGACAGTAGAGGAGTCACTGGAAGTGTTCCAACACCATGTAGACACAGTGCTGAGGGCCATGGTGCAGTGGTGACCTGGCAGGGTTAGGTTTACTGCTTGGACTCCCATGACCTTAGAGACCTTTTCCAACCTGACTGCTTCTCTGCTTCTGCTCTCCCACTGCACCTGCAGCCCTGCTTTGCTAGGTCCCCAAACACCACATCCTCCAACAGCAGCAGTGTTCAGAGAGCCCTTTCTCCTGCCTGGGAATGGCTCTTTTCCCCTCTTCTGCTGTGAAGAAAGAAGAGCACCAGATCGTTCTGAGCACCCCGAGGCCCGCAGCCTCCCAGCCACTTACCTGCCCCAACTCTTGGCCTCTGTGGTGGGCAGGTAGCCCCTCTGTCCCTCCAGCAGACAGTCTGCAGCCCAGCTGTGAGTTGCTGGCTGCCTCAGGGCGAATGTCCTGTCCACCAGCTCGGTGCTGCTCACCTCCAGCCCCTTGATAAAGACCCCGGTGTTGCCGTACCTGGCCGGTTCGCTCAGCGTCCTCTGGCAGCCTGACCACAGGCTCTCACCGCAGGGGAGGTCAAAGCTTTGTGCCTTCCGAAGCAGCCTCCTGGGAGGGAGCTTCCCAGAGGCTGGAGTGGATGTGTAGGATGGCTTCACCTCCAGGGTTTCTAATATGCTCTCCAGGTTTGCTTTTTCTTCAGGCAGTTTGGGGGACTTGGAGGCAGAAGGAAGCCTGCTGGAGGGAGGAGCAGAGTGGCAGGCGAGCTCTTCTCCAGCACTGCCATCACCAGGGCAGCTCAGGGAGGATGGGGGAGCTTTCTCCTTCCCCCACCCTGGGGAACAGCTGGACCTGCTGCAGCAGGCACTGGAAGTCCTGTCCCAGTGGGAGCTGGAGGTGGCCCCCTCAGAATGCCTCCGCTGGGGCAGCCCCCCGGCCTCGCTGCCAGCCCGAGGCTGCTCCCCTGCTGCTGCTCTGGGGTCTGAGAGCAGAGACCTCCTGGTTCTCAAGGCTGCTTCCAGTTTCTTCTCAAACACCAGCTTGGTCTCCTGGCATTTAGACCATGCAAACTTCCACTGCTTGAGTCCCTTGTCACTCTTCAGCTCACAGGCCAGCTCCTTCATCTCCTGGAAGCGGCTGTCGCTGATGTCTGGGTGCTGCTCCTTGTAGCTCTCCAGGCTCTGGATGACCCCAGCACAGTGCTCAGTGGAGCTGCACTCCTCCATGCTGATGCAGGCAAGGTGTCTCATCCCTTCCAAGGCCCACTCATAAGCCTGCAGAGAGCCAGGACAAAAGGCAAGAGCCCAGTCAGAGAGACCCGGGGAAGAAGAACCCTAACTGGGTGCCCGAAGACAAGAGAAAGGAGCAGTGTGTGGCCACCACAGCTCCTCGAGTGGTAGAGCCAAGGGGGGAGGCTGCTATTGTCAATGGGGCTTAACAATTCAGTCAAACAAACAGCTCCTTATGCAGAGGCCTTCAGCTGTGCTGGCTGCTCTGCCACTGCTCCACGTCCCCAGCAGGGCCCTGGGACACCGGGCACCCCCCGGCCGGGGGAAGGCAGGGGAGGTGCTACCAAGGCTGCAGGAACTCCCACCTCAGCTCAGTTATGACTTGCCCTCCTCCTTCACCCACCACCAAGGAAGATGTCAAGGGAGCATCAGGAAGCTGCAGGAGTGGGATTGCTGCAGGAATGGGACTGCTGCTCCCCATGCCATTCCCCCAGAGCAGATGGCACACAGAGTCCTGGAGCTCCATCAGAGCTGGGCTCTGAGGATCAACCCCAGATCTCTGACCCATCCTGCCACCAGGGAGGAATCAGAGATCACCCAAGCCCAGTCACAGCTGGTGCCTTTTCCATGCCTACTGGCAGCAGGCTGGTGTGCTGTGCCCTGCCCACCTGCCTGGCTCTGCCTGCTGTGGCACTACGTGCTCAAGCTCATCGAGCATCAGCTCAGCAGTTTATGTTCCTCCTGCTCCAGGAAGGCTGGAAGCAGTTCCCTGGAGCTTCACTGGAGCAGTGGTGCCTGTGCTGGCCTTGCTCAAACACCTCTACCATCTCCAACAGGAGGAGATGGACAGAAGGTGGCCCAGTGGGACCTCCTCCCCCCAGCAGGAATGAAGCAGCATGCAGTAAGAGCTGTCTGGTCACTGCTAAAGCTGAGAGGAGAGGCAAACACCTCCAGGAGCCAGGCTCACAGCCACTGCTTCCTCTACAGAGCAGAGGTGATGACAAGGTGTAACTAGAGAGTAAGGTGTGAGCAGCTGCCACAAGCCTGGCCAGGGAGCTTCACTGCTCCTGAGTGCAAACAGAGTTAGTTATTATTACAAAATCAATTATTATTACAAAAGCAGAGGTACAGGGCAGGGAAAGTGCCCAGGACAGGACTGCCTGGCCCCTTCCACCACTCACCCAAGCCCAGCAGGTGTGCAGAAACACCACAGGCTGCCTTTGAAGTGAGCCAGAGCATCTCCAGCCCTTGCCCTGCCAGGCCCTGGGTACCTGCTGCTCTGCTTCCCCAGGGAAGCATCACTTCTGCTCAGTGCCAGGGGCAAAGCTGCTCAGCCTTCAGCCCATTTTCCACCTGCTGAGCAGCATGACTGTGCCAGAGGGCTGGAAGCACTTCTGTTTCTGCAGAAGAGAGCCTCAGATGCCAAGAAACCCCCTCCCCCCCTCCCCAACTTTTATCCAGGCATGGAGCAGCCACTGCAGCCCCAGCAGGGACTTGGTGGCCAAGCAGATCAGGTGCCAGCCTGCTGCCAGAGGCAGACAGGACAGGAGGTGCTTCATTCCCCTGGTGCCCAGCTCCAGGGGGATGGGGACAGCTACAAGAGCTGAATGGCAGCACTGGAGGAGCAGCAGCCTGCAGAGTGAGCAGAGCCACTACAGGGCTGGATTCCACCAGAGCTCCCCCAGCCACCCCCACCCCCCATGGCTCCCTGGAGCTGCAGCTGCACAGGGTGCATGCAGCCAGCCCCATTACTCATGCTGAGGCAGGAGCTGCTTCAGAAAGAGCAGCAGCTGCTTGGGGAGATGCTTCTCCACCAGCCCCATGGCACAGGGCAGCTGAAGGAGCAGCAGCTCCTCTCCTCCCATCACCCTGTCAAGGCCCCAAGTCCCTGACCTGCCTCTCTCCTGCTCCACAGGCTTTCTGCTCTCTGCTTGCCCACTGCTGGGAGCTGGGAGGGGTGTGCAGAGGCAGAGGACATGCCAGCCTCTGCTGTGAATCCACCTTTCTCCTTGATGGAGAAGGTCTTTGATCCCCTGGAGGCAGAAGCACATCCAGGCAAGGTGAAATGCTGGGTGCAGTGGAGGCCAGCAGTGGCAGATGGACAGATGACCTGTTTGGCCATGGCTTTATGTCTTTTGAGCTGCTCTACCACCACCAAAACCAAGAGCAGGCCCTTCCAGCTCTGCCTAGAGCAGGGGCCTGGCCACCAGAGTGGGCTAAGGGCACCTCTCCCACCTCTGGCTGCAGAGGTCCAGGGCTGATCCTGACCCAAGGCTCCCTTTTGCTCTCTGATGGGAAAAGCTGAGCTCAAAAGGCACAAGGGCACTGAAAGAGGCTGCTGAGAGCCATGAAGCACAGCCAGCAGGCCAGGCAGCTGCCCTGGGGACCTCTCTTCCACCCACAGAAGGGAGAGAAAGAGAGCAGAGGCTTCTTTTTCTTCCAGGAACCTCCACAGAGCCGTGTGGGGCCACAGGCAGGAGAAACCAGGGCTGCAAAGCACACAGGGGAGGGGGCAGCCCCAGCACCTCCCATCTTCACATGGGATCTGTCTCTGCTCTTGGCTAGGACTCCAAGGGCTGTGCAGAAAGGGCTCTCAGTCTCAATGGCATTTCTTCTGTCCCCAGTGCCTGTGGCAGGGCAGTGAATAGCTCAGCTTTGTTCCCTGCACAATGGGAGCAGCCCTCCACACCCTGCAGCTTGCATGGTAAGATGCTAAGTGGCCACCAAGGCTTCCCTCCTTCTGCCCCCCTTCACCACCCCAGCCCCTTCTAGCACACAACATGACATCCTCTGCAGGGATCAAGCATCCCTCAGCACCCAGGAGGGAAGATGCCCACCCAGCCAGGGGGTACTGCTGACATCTGTGGCCCAGGAAGGTTCCAAACCACACTCAGCCAAGGCAGGGTGCTGCCCCTCCAGCTGCTGGGCTTTTTGGGGGAAGCAGGAAGCCCTCTACAGCTTCTCTGCAAAGAGCTGCTCCTCTCTACAAGAGGAGGAACCTGTGTGCAGGAAAGCTGAACCTTCCCAGCCATGTCTGGAAGCAGGCAGGAAGGAGCCTGTAGCTCTGCTTTTGATCTTTAGAGACGAGTGGTTACTGCAGCTCTCAATTAGAGGATGAAAGGCAAACGTGCTTCCTGCAGAGCCAGGCTTAACCTAGCCAGCAGCTGCAGGAGGAGGCAGCAACAGGTTGGGCCTGCCAGGCTGCCTGGGGAAAGCAGGGGCTCTTGGGCTGTGCAATGCCATGAGGAAGAGGCAGGGACTTCACTGGAGCACGGTGCAAGCCTCTAAGCCCATCACCCCGTGCTGGTTCCTGCTGCTTTCCCAGCCTGGGCAAGGCTGTTGCAATGCATGCCAAGGACAGAAGATTTGGCACCACTCAGGTGCCATCTGCAAGCACAGCCCAAGAGGAGCTGGGTTCCTCTCATGCTCAAGGGCCAGGGATCTCACCACCCAAGAGCACTGGGGAGAGCAGTGATCCCTCCTAGACATTACAGTGCTTTTCCCACCTCTCCAGAAGCCAAAGCCCCTGCTTGCTGCCAGCAGGATCTGTGAGGTACCCAAAGAGGCAGAGGAAACCATTGTCACCTAGGAATATGAGCAACCCAGCAAAGCCACCAAGCTAGAAGTCATCTCCCCTCCATGCAGAGGTTCCCTGTTAGTCCCTTCCCCACCCTGCAGCATTTGTCTCTTCCCCCCTGCATCTGAAGCCCTGCCTGGGATTCATAAGCAGCAGAAACCAAACTCCTCCAACCCCTGTCCTACCTGGGATGGAGCCTTAACCACTGAGGAAAGGCCTCAACCCCTCTCCAAACTCAGAAGCTGAAGCATTTCTGGGTTGCTGTGGAGCTGCTAGTGCCTCCCCTAGGGGAGGAGAGACCTGGAATCAGCCTGGAACTGCCTGCTAAGGCAAACAAACTTCAGCTCCTCTGCTTGCACCTCTTGCCTGTTCCCAAGTGCCAGCTGCTGGAAGAACACTGCAGGAGGGGCACAGGATGAGAGCATCCCCAAAAATCAGCAACTCCTTCAGCTCCCCTGGGGGCAACCAGGCTGGACAAGTCCAGGAGAGGCTAATGACAGGAGGAGATCATTGGGTAAAATGGGATTGCAGATGATTTCTGCTCTCCTGGTGACAGCAGCCCCAGGGCAAAGGTGGCTCTAAGGGCTGGGGCTGGCATGTGTGTGGCCTCTCTGGCTGCTGCAGCTGCCAGGCAACACCTAGGGCACCTCCAGCAGGGACCAAGTGACTCAGCTGCTCCTGCTGCATCAGGACAAACCACAATCAACCCTGCTGCAGGACAGCTCAGAGCTTCCACACAGAAGCTTCACTCTGTACCCCAGGCTCCCAGCATGGCTGGGGCTGGAAGGGACCTCTGGGATCACCCAGTCCAATCCTCCTGCTCCAGCAGGGGCACCCACAGCAGCTTGCCCAGGGTCACCTCCAGCTGCCTTGGCAATCTCTCCACACAAGGAGACTCCACAGCCTCTCTGGGCAGCCTGGGCCAGGGCTCCAACACCCTCACAACAAACAAGTTTCTCCTCCTGCTCAGCTGGAACCTCCTGGCTTCCAGCTGGTGCCCAGTGCCCCTTGGCCTGGCCCTGGCCACCACTGAGCAGAGTCTGGCCCCAGCCTCTTGCCCCCAGCCTTCAGCTCTTGCTCAGCATTGAGCAGCTGCCCTCTGGGGCTGCTCTTCTGCAGGCTCAGCAGCCCCAGGGCTCTCAGCCTTTCCTCCTGCCAGAGCTGCTCCAGTGCCCTCAGCATCTTCCTAGCCTCCCATGGACTCTCCCCAGCAGTTCCTTGTCTCTCTTGACCTGGGGAGCCCAGAACTGGCCCCAGGACTCCAGCTGTGGCCTCACTGGGACAGAGGAGAGGGGGAGGAGAACCTTCCTCACCCTGCTGCTCATGTCTTCTGAATGCACCCCAGGAGCCCAGTGGCCATTTTTGGCCACAAGGGCACATTGCTGGCTCAAAACTCCCAGTGCCCCCCTAGTCCTGGCTGGTAGAGTGAAGGTGGAGTGAAGAAGCTTTCTCTCTAGTCTTAACTCACATCCTTTCCCCTGTGAGCTCAGCCCAGCTCCCCTGGGCTCTCTCTGCCCTGCACTGGGAGTGCTTGTGGCCTGAAAGCAAACCCAGAGAGCCAGAGGTTCTGCTGGGCCTCCCTTCCCCAGCAGAGCTGACAAAGCCAGGGGCAGCTCCCTGCTGCCAGAGCAGCCAAAATGCACTGCAAGGATGTGAGCTCCTGGGGAGCAGCCTGGCCAGGGGCAGTAGCTGCTTTGGAGAACCCTGTCCATATGTCCAGGGCTTTGATATGCAGATGGGAAGCATTGTGAGCCTCAGCCCCATCTGTACACCCAGAGCAGCTCCAGGGCCAGGCTGCCTGAACAGCTCTCTTCAACTCCCCATGACTAAAGGGAGTTCCAGCCTCCAGGAGGATCCCAGCACAGCAACCTGAAGAAAATCCTTCCCCCTGCACAGGTTCCCATCCCAATATCAGCATGGAAAGAAGCACCCAGAGCTGGTGTTTGGCACACAGGCACAGCACTGGGGGCAGCTGAGGACAGATCTCTGCTGGCATCAGGTCTTACCCTCAGCTATCATGTGCTCCCCTCACCCTGCTGGGAGGAAAAGCTGCTTCCCTACCTGGCTAGCAGTGTCCTGACCCTGCAGGAGAGCTGATCCCAACCAACCTGGGGGAAAAGGGAGCCTCAGAGGTTCAGACAACTGGTCACTGCATGCTCACAGACAGCCCAGGACACTGAGGATGTCCACACAGAGGTGCTCTGGTGATCAAGGATGAAGGCAGAAGGTGCTTTCAGCCTGTCCAGCATTGCTCCCCCCACCCTGCACACACAGCTCTGCCATTCCTGGGATCAGGGAAGGCAGCTGAGGAGGCTACATCCCAAAAGAGGCCATGCTGGTTCCCCCAGTCTCTTCTTCCTGCAGGGCAGGAGGGAGACAGCTCAAGGCTTTGCTCCCCCCAAGCCCTTACAGATGCTCCAGACCTCAGCCAGCTCTCACACTGCACTGAAGCAGTGCCTGAGGGGCTGGGACAGGTGCTCAAAAGCATCCCAGCCCCAGAACTCCTCACCTTCCACTGGGAACTGGGCTTGGATTTAACACATGGAAACAGAACAACACAAGAGAACACAGCCTGGGCAGCAGGAGGTGCAGCAGGGAGCTCCTGGGGGATCCAGGGAACTCATCTGGCAAGGGAGAGGAGCAGGAGGGAGCTGCAGCAGGGCAGAGAGGGGCAGGAGGGAGCTGCAGCAGGGCAGAGAGGGGCAGGAGGGAGCTGCAGCAGGGCAGAGAGGGGCAGGAGGGAGCTGCAGCAGGGCAGAGAGGGGCAGGAGGGAGCTGCAGCAGGGCAGAGAGGGGCAGGAGGGAGCTGCAGCAGGGCAGAGAGGGGCAGGAGGGAGCTGCAGCAGGGCAGAGAGGGGCAGGAGGGAGCTGCAGCAGGGCAGAGAGGAACACTGAGGACTTGTCTGTGCCAGAGCTAGGGCAAACTCTGAGGCAAAGCAGAAACTTTGTGATTCACAAACACCCTTGGATGGGAAACTAAACATGAGAGGCTTATTAACCTTGCAAGAAGACTCCTCCAGCACAAAGCTGGCAGGAAGGAGAAGGGAGAGAGATTTCACACATTAACCTTGCATGAACTCTGCCAGAGGATCAGTTTTCCAACCTGGGGGCTCATTCCCCACAGCTGCTTCAGGCTGGGCATGAAAAAGGAGAGCCCTGAAAGGGGAGAGCAAAGCAGCCTAGCTGCCTGTCCAGGGGCACCACTTACACGTGTAAGTGAGGAGGGAGAGAGAGGAGAGAGAGAGATGAGCTGAAAGCTGTTGTCTGGGAAGTTGTGCAGCCCATTCCCAGGCAACAGCAGAGGCAGAGAGAGAGCCAGGCAGCACTGGGACAAGGACAGGCAGAGTTCTGGAGAAGAGAAGGCTCCAGGGAGACCTTCTGGTGGCCTTCCAGGAGCTGAAGGAGGCTACAAGAAAGCTGGGGAGGGACTTGGGAGGAGGTCAGGGAGGGATAGGAGTAGGGGGAATGGATGCAAACTACAGCAGGGGAGATTGAGGTTGGATCTGAGGAGGAAGTTCTTCCCTGTGAGGGTGGGGAGACACTGCTACAGGTTGCCCAGAGAGGTTGGGGAAGCTCCATCCCTGGCTGGCTGGGGCTGTGGGCAACCTGCTGTAGTGGGAGGTGTCCCTGGCAGGCAGGGGTTTGGCACTAGCTGATCTCTCAGCTCCCTTCCAGCTCTGCCCAGTCTCTGATTCCATGCTTGTGAGAGCAGAGCCTCGTGGCACAGTGAGCTGCTGCCTCTCTGCTCACTCTGCTCCAGGAAGGACACAGCAAACACTTCTTTTTTTCCACTCTCATGCTAGGTTTTACTCTCCCCTTCTCCAAGCACAGTCCCAGAGCAGGGAATCACAATGTCCTCTCAGGAAAATTCCCTTTCAGCCAGTGCCAAACAGCCTAGGGCAGAAAACTCAACACTTCTAGGTCACAGCCCCCAGGATCCTTTCCAGCTTCCCAGTGAGCAGCAGCACTCCCAAACCCTTCATTCCTCAGCAAAGGCTAAGCAAAGAGAAACATCCAAGAATTGATTACCTTCAAGGGGACTTGATTTCACTTTTTTCCCCCCCAAAAAGCCCCATCATCCACAAGATGATCCCTAGTACCTCACCAGAAAGCAAGCCCAGCAGCAAAGAAGGCAGCAGGTGCCTGAGGAGAGGGGATGGCAGCACAGAAGTCACCTCTTTCCTCACCCTCTGGATTTCCACTGTCACATCTAAGCTCAGATTCATCTCCCAAAGGTGGCAACCCTGTGCTGCCAGGTCTTAGGCACTCACAGGACAGGAGCCCAACCAACTTGGGAGCAATGGATGGGAGCAGCTTCCTCTTGTGCTGTCCACAAGCTGGCCAGACCCAAAGGGACCACACTTGCCCTGTGCACACACCCAGTGAGGTCTGGAGGCATGCAAGAGCCAGCAGACAACTTCCCTTCAGCTGTCCCCAACTGAAACCATCACACCAACCAGCTCTGCTGCAGAGAAAGAGGAACAGGCACTGCTGGACCCACAGCCAGCACAGCCCCAGCACCCAGAGGGACAGCAGAAGGATGCTCCCAGCTCCCAGGGCTGGCTCTGAGAGCCCCACAGAGGCACACAAAGCCCTCTGAGTCACGCTGGACACACAGACACACACACACAGAGGCAGGCAGGAGCCTTCTCTGCCTTGTTTCCAACCAATCTCCATCCAACTCACAGCTCAGGCAGAGAGCACCGGGCACTTGGGGCTTCCAAGAGGCTTGGCTGGGTCTGGCTGCTGTCAGGATGCAAGGCTGGGTGGTTGCTGCTCCAAAGGAAGCTGCATGGAGATGTGCAGAGAGGTTCTCCTCCTGCTACCAGGGCCTGGAAGGATGAAGAAGGGCCCCAGCCCCTCTTTGGGCCCCAGAGGCAGCACCACTTGTTCCCGGGCTGGAGCAGAGAAAGGCTGGCATTCCTACAGCAGGCAGGACAATGGGGAGGGCTGAGGAGGAGCTGCCAGAAGCAAATGCAGGCCAGCTGGCCCTCCCCCAGGAAGGGCAGGCACCTCCTTCACTCGCCAAAGGCTTTGTTTTCGAAGCCACAAAAGAACAAAGTGGCTGAGGAGGAGGAGGAGGGTGGAGGAGAACCTCCTGTGGGGGCAGCTCCACACGTTGAGCACAGGTAACTCGCTCCAGCAGAGATGGCACCGCAGCTGCAGAGGGGTTGGGCAGCACTCTGCCAGCCCCAGGCAGAGCTGGGGAACAGCAGCTCCTGGCATGCAGCAGAAAGGAGCTGGGGACGGCTGGAGATCAGCACCGAGGATGCAGAACAAGCAGAGGAGGAGTGAAGAGATGCCATGGTGGCTGGCAGACAGACAGACAGAGGCACTGAAGGAAGAGCTCACAGAGCAGAGCCCAGAGAAACCCCAAGCAGGGACCTGTGTCCTTCTCTTGAGCAGCTTCACCCCAGGGGAACTCTCAACAGCTTCTCTGAGAGCAAAGGCAAGGTCAGAGCCCAAGCTGCAGGAGGCTTCCAGGCCACAGCCCATACTTTCCCTGAGCACCCAAGGAGGCAGTCAGGCTCTTGCACAACATCCTGAGAAGCAGGAAGAAGCCCCTGGAGCTGCCCCAGGCCCTCCTGTAATGACAGAGGCAGTGGAGCTGTGAGGTTCCAGCACCCCACAGCTGCAGGGTGTGCAGGTGCTGAGCTGTGCCCTGGACTCTGCCCCTTCTGGTTGGGGCAGTGCTTTCCTTTCAGAGGGACTTCAGCCAGGAAGGATCATGCACCTGCTGGACTGACCTCCTGCAGCCCTTCTGGTCCTCCTAGGGCTGGTGGAGACCCCCCTGCTCCAGCAGGGGCACCCACAGCAGCTTGCCCAGGGTCACCTCCAGCTGCCTTGGCAATCTCTCCACACAAGGAGACTCCACAACCTCTCTGGGCAGCCTGGGCCAGGGCTCCAACACCCTCACACCAAACAACCTTCTCCTCCTGCTCAGCTGCAACCTCCTGGCTTCCAGCTGGTGCCCAGTGCCCCTTGGGCTGTCCCTGGGCACCACTGAGCAGTCTGGGGCCCCACTGATGGCCTCCTGCCACTGATAAGCACTGAGCAGATCCCCACTGGCAAGATCCTTATGGTAAAGCCAAGAGCATGCAGAGCCTGGGAGAGAAGCATGACCTGGGCAATCACTGCACCCAGAGCAAGCCTGAGAAAGGAGACAGTGTGAAGGCTAACAAAGCAAACAAGGAGAGGGAGACTTGCTCTGGCTCTTCCTGATCCTGCTAGGGTGCCTAAGGCAGTGTTAGTGTGAAGCCAGAACAGGCAGTGGGGGAGAAGAGTCCTGGGGACCACCCCTGCAGACACCCCAGAACAAAGGCAGCAGTGCTGCTGGCACAACACACACACACACACCCCCCCTTGCTTGCTCAGCCTCCCAGCTCTCCCCCAAGCACTGTGTGGTGCCAGATCCCCACACACTCTTGGCATCAAGTACACAAAGGCCACCCCAGCCAGAGCAGGTCTGGAGCCACAGGAAGCTGAGCAGATGGCAGGGCCCTCAGGTTGCCCACACTGAGCCTGTGGCCCTGGGATAAACCCACTCTGCCTGCAGGCAGTGATGGGGAAGCCAACCCTCCTCTCCTTCCTCCTGCCTCAGCCCAGCAGAGGAGCTCCTGCCACAGAGGAAGTGGGGACAAATGGAAACATCCAGCTGGGCACCAGCCATGGCTCTGGGGAGGGAACCCTGCCAGCCCCTCTGCAAGCTCCACATGGGCTGGCCCAGCCCAGCCTGCCTCAGCACAGGGAGCTCTGGGCAGGCCAGACAGTCAGAAACACAGGACAGCATCTTGGTGGAGTGCTGGCTTGTCCCCAAGCCTGTCCAGGCAGCAGCACACTGTGAACCATTTGCCCACCACAGGCAGAAGGATGCCTCCCATTCCCAGGAGGCAGCAAGACACACGAGGGGTGAGATCCATGACCCCCAGGGTGGGTGCTGAGATGTTTGGAGAGACCTGAGCTTGCCACAGGCTACACTGCTTACACATCCCTGGGCTTCTGCCCCCAAATCCTGGGCTCTTTACAAGAGGGAAAGGTCAAGGCCATTGCCCAGCCTAGGCTCCTGCTGTCCATGTCCCCAGAGGTATTAGGGAAGAGACAAGAGGGTTAGGCAGGTGCTGACAAGATCACTGCAGGAAGCTCAAAGCAGCTCAGCATCAGAAGAGAGGGAAATCAGCTTGGGTTGCATCTCCTGCTCTGCCCCCACCCTCCCAGACCACAGCATTTTGGAGTTCCAGATCAAAACCAGCAGCACTGGAAGAGCTTTTGTGCTGCAGAGGGATCTCTGCACTCAGCCTCCCCCCTCACACACACCCCCCCTTGGTTTCAGTTGGCCACCAGTTCCCAACACACACATGTTGTTATCTACACCAGCAGCACTGTTTATAGCTGTGCTGAAACTAGGGAGATCCAAATCCTCCTCCTCCCTCAGCCAGGGAAGCTGCTGCTGCCTCTCCTCCACAACCCAGCAACCATCCTGCTACCACCATTCCATTCTGACTGGGGCTCTGCAGCATGGAAGGTGCAAGCCAGGGGAGATTCTGCTGCTGCTCCATCTGGGCTGGCTCAGTCTGAGCAAGAGGAGGCTCAGGGGAGAGCTCTTCCCTCTCTGCAACTCCCTGAGAGGAGGCTGGAGCCAGCTGGGGCTTGGGCTCTTCTCCTAGGTTACCAGCGACAGGATGAGAGGGAATGAGCTCAAGTTGCACCAGGGGGAGGTTTAGATTGGATACTAGGAACAATTTCTTCCCTGAAAGAGTTGTCAGACACTGGCCCAGGCTGCCCAGGGCAGTGCTGGAGTCCCCAGCCCTGGAGGGGCTTAAGAAGCATCTAGATGTGGTAGCTGGGGTGATGGTTCAGTGGCATGGGGGGGGCAGAGGTTGAGGGTTGGATCTGATGATCTCAGAGATCTCTCCCACCTTCAATGAGCCAAAGATTCTATGAAAGACTAAAGTGGCCTCACTCCTACCCAGCTCCCTGCACAGCCCTGCAGAGCATCACCACCCAAATTCATCCTCACAACCAGCTCCTGAGCTGCCTTCTCCCCCCTCACACAGGATGCTTAGCTGAGTTCTCTCCCCTGAGCACTGCTGGCTGCCAAGGCAGCTCAGAGACAGCCACCAAGTGGCACCTCCTCCAGCTGGGAGAGTTTACCTTTGAGTGCCTATTCTTTCTGGAATCTGAGAACTTCCCTAGCCAGTGTTTGTACAAGTGTGGAAGGAAGGGAGCAGAGGCTGCCCTGGCCTCCAGTGCCTGCCAAAAAACTGCATTTTCAAATCTTACTGTTTATTCATCTGCAGCTTTCAGCACTGAAAGGACATCAGATCCAACTGGAGGGCTGCTGAGTGGCTGCACTTGCATCAAACCAGAGAGGTGAGAAGCCCAGGCACTCAGCACAGCCACCACACACACCCTCCTCTCCTCCTGCTTCCCACAGGCTTGGGCCAACCCAGCTCCTGAGTTCCCTCAGCCACACTTCCAGGCATCCCTTTACCTCACTCAGGCCTTCAGGAGAGAGGAGCTGGGCTCTAGTGAGGGTTAAACAGCAGGGGGCTACCCCTGGTGGGTCAAGAGGTTGACTTTTACCAAGCAGCCTGGCCTGGCACAGTGGCCAGGACAAGGACATGAGTGGCCAATCTCTTGGCCTCTGCCATCCAGCACTGCTCTGATCCTTCTGTCCACTGCAGCCATGAGTGGGCTCTAAAAGCCACAGCTCAGAGAGCAGAAGACCTCTCTCTTCTTCACAGATGTGGGCATTTATTGACCACAACCCCCAGCCTTCTTCCACATGCTGACTGAGCAAAGCCCCTGCAGCCACAGGAGCAGGAGGAGGCTCTGGCAGAGGACAGATCCAGCTCCCTGTTGGTGCCCACACTGCATTTCACACCTTCTCTAACCAACCAAGCTCTGGCCTGGGCCTGAGCAGGGATTTTACAGCATCCCCCAGGCAGCAGATGCCTCCTCTTACCTTGTCAAAGAATTCATAGAGCCTGACTGTCTCAGAGAGCCTGTGCCTGCTCTCATCCAGCTGGGTGCAGAACTCCTCCAGCTGCTCCCTGCAGGCCTGCAGCTTGCCCCTGTAGGGCTGCACATCCACTGAGGAGAAGTCTTCCCATCTGTCCATCTTCTTCAGGGCTTCCTGCCCTCTCCTGCAGTACTCCTGAGAGCAAAATGGGATGGAGTAGAGCATCAGAGAACCCTAGAACTGTCAGAGTTGGAAGGGAGCTGAAAGATTAGCTAGTTCCAACCCCTCTGCCTGCCAGGGACACCTCCCACTAGAGCAGGTTGCCCACAGCCCCAGCCAGCCAGGGATGGAGCTTCCCCAGCCTCTCTGGGCAAGAGACCTTCCAAGGTCATCTAGGCCAATCCCCCTAGGTCCTCCTCAAGGTCATTAACAGCTAGAGCTCATGAGAGTGGGTTTTTGCTGGGCTCTACTTGTTTCCAGGAGGATTCTGGAGCCCCTGAGCTCTGTTATGGTTTCCATTAGCCACACAGCAGTTAGTAAAGGCCTGCAGAGCAAGGCCAGAGCTCAGCTGGGATTAGAGTCAGGATTAACATTCAAGGCCAGGTTGGGTAAGGCTTAGAGCAACCTGCTCTAGTGGGAGGTGTCCCTGCCCATGGCAAGGGGTTGGAACTAGATGACCTTTAAGGTCCCTTCCAACCAAAGCAACCCTGTGATTCTCTGAACAGAAAGCAGTGTCACAAGCACATGAAGGAAGGAACAAAAAAACCATCATAAAAACCACCCCAAAACCCAAGAAAAATCTTCCCTGACAGAAGTTTCCTCCCAGAGCAGCAAATCTCATCTGCCAAGGCCCTGAGCTGCTGGCTGCTGAGGGCAGGGAAGTGAAGCAGTGTGAAGGAATGACACACAGCTTGGTGAGGAACCTCTACCAAAGCCACCCCAAGCACCACAGGCTTGGCTGAGCACAGAAGAAAGCACACATGCCACCAAGAAAGGACTCTGGAGAAGGCATTTTCTTGTCCCCTCTCCTCAGACAACACTTACACTGGCAACAAGATCAAAGTCCCTGAACTGCTTCTGTGCCTGAAGCAGCATCTCCAAGGAATCATCCAGGTTGAGAGTCTCCTTCAGCCTTCTCCTGCCAACCTTCTCAATCCAGCTGCTGACCTAGGAGGAAAGGCAACAGCTCCACTGTTACTCACCCTCTGCTGCTCCCTCCTGCCAGACCTTCATGTGGAAAGGGCAAGGAACTTCTCTCTTCAGTCCTGGAAGGAATGGGCATGGGCACTGCTCCTCCCCACCCCCTGTCCTGCTGTTTCAGCCTCTGCCTCCTGCTAGGAGTTTCTCCCACTCCAGGTTCCTGAGGAACTGCAAAGCTCAGCTGTTGCTCACCTGCCTGAGGCATAAACAGGGCCAGGAGCTGCTTGGGATCTTCTTCTGGGTGAGCTGTGGTCTGAGGGGAGCTCTGCAAGCTCTTATTGTTACCCCAAGTGGGATATTATCTCCTTGCTCCCAGGTTTCCCACATCCTTTCCCTCTTCTGATTGGCAGCACATGAATCACAGATCTCTCAGAGCTGGAAGGGAGCTGAAAGATCATCTAGTGCCAACCTCCTGCCTGCCAGGGACACCTCCCACTACAGCAGGTTGCCCACAGCCCCATCCAGCCAGGGCTGGAGCTTCCCCAGCCTCTCTGGGCAACCTGTGCCAGTGTCTCCCCACCCTCACAGGGAAGAACTATGTCAGTGTGAAGATACTGATGGATTTTCCCCATCTGCAATGCTTTGGGTTTCTCTGGGACTCTCAATCACTGCTTTGCTGCAGGTTCCTGACAGAGTCCAGCCACTGCTGCAGCTCCAAGCCTAGAGATATCTCATCCTCCCCCTCTACCCCAGTGAAGCCACATCTGGAGTCCTGGGGCCAGCTCTGGGTTCCCCAGGTCCAGGGAGATAAGGAACTGCTGGAGAGAGTCCAGGGGAGGCTAGGAAGATGCTGAGGGCACTGGAGCAGCTCTGGCAGGAGGAAAGGCTGAGAGCTCTGGGGCTGCTGAGCCTGGAGAAGAGCAGCCCCAGAGGGCAGCTGCTCAATGCTGAGCAAGAGCTGAAGGCTGGGGGCAAGAGGCTGGGGCCAGACTCTGCTCAGTGGTGGCCAGGGCCAGGCCAAGGGGCACTGGGCACCAACTGGAAGCCAGGAGGTTCCACCTGAGCAGGAGAAACTTGTTGGTTGTGAGGGTGTAGAGCCCTGGCCCAGGCTTTGCAGAGAGGTTGTGGAGTCTCCTTGTGGGGAGAGATTGCCAAGGCAGCTGGAGGTGACCCTGGGCAAGCTGCTGTGGGTGCCCCTGCTGGAGCAGGGGGGTTGGACTGGGTGACCCCCAGAGGTGCCTTCCAGCCCCTAACCATGCTGGGAGCCTGGGATGCCCCTGCTGACTGCAGGGGGTTGGACTAGGTGACCTTGCAAGGTCCCTTCCAACCCAAGCCAGTCTGTGATCTCCTCAGCCATGGTGGAGAGCTGACTAACAAGAGTGTCCTAAAAAAGCCCAGCAGGCAGAGGAGGCCAGGCAGGGTAACAGCATCTCCATCCAGTGTGGGCTTTAAAAACAGGCTAGGAAACTTGCCTGCAGTGCTTCAGGCACAGCTGCCCCTGGGGGAAGGCACTGACTAAATGTTTCCTAACACCCATGCATCCTGTTTTCTTCTCTCATCATCTCCATCCACATCCCAGCTCAACCCCACAGCCCAGGACAAACTCCTGCTTTGGTGGAGAAAAAGGAGAGGCCATGCTCATGAACTGAGCCATCAGCAGGAGGAGCTGGGGCTGTGTTCTCAGGCCAGGGAAACACACTGCTGCTGCCCAGAGCTGCAAGCAGGAGCAGCTGCTGCCATCCTTGGTCATCTGCAAGTAAAAGGATCTTGCATCACACTCCTTGTCCTGAACACCCAGGCCCTGGCACCCAAATGTCTGCCTCCAGAGGGGAGGTCATTAGAACCTTGGATCCACCTTGGTCTGTGAGAACAAGAGGCAGCCTAAAGCCTCCCTTGCACATCCAGTTGTCTCCAGAGGTGAAGAGATGGTGAAACTGGTCCCAGGACTGATCTGGGAGGACACAGGGTCCCTAGGTGAGCTCCAAACAGGAGACAGCCCTTCAGACACACAGGGCAATGAGGGACAGAGAGAACTTCTCCCTCTTGAGGAGTTACAGCAGAGGAGACTAAGTGACTCCATAACTCACAGGGTTCAGAAACTGGCCCAGGTTGGAAGGAAACTTCCAGATCATCCAGCTCCAACCCCCTGCCATGGCCAGGGATGCCACACACCAGACCAGGTTGCCCAGGGCCACATCCAGCTTGGCCTTGAGCACAGCCAGGGCTGGGGCAGCCACAGCCTCTCTGAGCAACCTGTGCCAGTGCCTCCCCACCCTCTGGGGAATGAATTTCTTCCCAAGATCCAACCTAAATCTCCCCTCCTTCAGTCTGCAGCCATCCCCCTTGTCCTCTTGCTTTCTACCCAGGTAAAGAGGCTCTGCCCCCCTTCTATAGCCCTCCTTAGGTACTGGAAGGCTGCTAGAAGGTCCTCATCAAGCCTTTTCTTCTCCAGGTTGAACAATCCCAGCTCTCTCAGCCTGCCCTCACAGGGGAGGTGCTCCAGCCCTCTGATCATCCTTGTGGCCTCCTTAGGCCCTGCTCCCCCAAGTCCCTGTCTCTGCTGTGCTGAGGACTCCAGAGCTGGTGCAGTTCCCCAGGTGTAGCCTCCCAAGGGCAGAGCAGAGGCAGAGTCACCTCCCTTCCCCTGCTGCTCACTCCTCTCCTGCTGCAGCCCAGGACAGGGTTGGGCTCTCTGGGCTGTGAGTGCCCACTGCTGCCTCATCTCCAGCTTTCCAGCCACCATGGCCTCCAAGTCCTTCTCCTCAGGGCTGCTCTCAATGATCTCATCTCCCAGACTCTACTCATGCCTAGGACTGCCCCATCCCAAGGGCAGGAGCTCACACTTGGACTTGTTGAACCTCACAGAGTTCTCATGGGTGTCCAATGACCTCAGGGTTGAGTCCAGGGTTAGGGATCTGCAACACCAGACCTTGTAGGACACTCAGGCAGCCTGAGCTACTACTTCATGGCTTTTTAAAGGTTCCCCATCTACCCAGCTCCAGCTTTCAGAGGTCCTTCTGAAAGCCAGTGCCTGTTTGCCTCAGCTATCCCATGGCTGTGAAGTGTTTCTGGAGCTCCCCACGAAGGGAAGTCTCAGCTCCCACAGAAGTGCAGGGGCTGGAGGGGCTGAGCTTGGTTTTGGGTTAAGGACCAGAGGCTGTTTTCCATGACTGGAGACTGCCCACAGGGCTGCACCCAGAGGGGAAGGAGTGTGCCCAGGGCTTATCAGCTAGCAGAGGCTTAAACACTGCCCAGGAATCTCAAACAGGCACCTAGCAGAAGGTATGCAATGTGTGGCTCACTCAGCAGCAGGAGGTAAGCAAACCCTGCAGGATCTACAGCCCAGAGGGGACATGGGGACTAGTCATCAGCTTGTTGGCATTGCTCTGCTGCTTCCCAAGCTGGAGCATGAAGAATGGCTCCTCCACAACCTTGGTGTTCTGACACCCCAGCTCCAGGTATGTTGCTCACCAGTCAGCCTCTGCACTCTGGGCTTCTAAGTCAGGAAGCCAGCCCAGATGTTTATGGGGTTTGAGAGCAGCCAGGAGACTTCTCCCTGGCCCCAGGAGGTACCAGATAAAGCACTGGCTTAGTTCCCAACACCTCTGCAACCAAACCTCTCTCAAGATTCCTCAGTTCACCCATTTGGAGGATCTAGAGGCATCACCCTGCCCCTTCCCAGCAGAGAGCACCAGGTTCCAGAGCTGCTGTGGGTCTCACGGTCAGAGGGTGGCAGCAGGCAGCCACCCCTGGAGCTGCCAGCCAGGCCTTACCTCCTTCAAGCACTCTGCCACTCTCTCAAAGTCCATCAGCAGCTCCAGCTCCTGGATCCGTTGGTTTGAGAGCATCACCAGGCGGTGAACCCCCTCATCCACTCGGTTATAGAGCAGGCTGGCAGCATCCAGGGCATCTCTGCAAGGGGACACAGACAGGGCCTGCTCAGCTGGCTCTGCAGGAGGTCCCTCTAGCTGCCCAGCAGCACCTCAACCCTCCCTCCCCATGGGAGCTGTGCTGGCCACCTCCTTGTGGAGAGCAGAGGAATGCTGCTGCTGCTGCTGCTCCCTGGGGTTGATCACTCTGAGCCCACAGCAGCTAAGCAGGGAGGAAGGGCAGAGCATCTCCTCCCAGGGTGGCTGTGCTTGGCACCCTGTCAGAGGGGACACTCAGCTCCTCCTAAGCACAGCTGTGGCATCACAGAGCTTCCAGAAACACAGGCTCAGGCAACCCCAGTGTCTGAAGGCACCATTGAGTTGTACTAGGTAAGGAAACAGGCAGTCACCAGAGAGCAGATGTCTCCTGGACAACATACAGCACTCACTCAGCCTCAGGAACTCCCCTGTCGAGCAGTGGGAGGCATCCAGCACCCCAGAGCCAAGAGGGATGTGGCTTTACCAAGCCAGAGCCCCCCACCTTGCCCAGGCAGCTCTGCAGAGCAAAGGCCAAGAGGTAACAACCAAGCAGCTCCTTCCTGGCCACAGCAGGAGTTAACCTGCCCTATGCATGGGCAGGGAGGGATGGAAGGGTTCAGCTTGGAGCCCAGTGCTCTAGGATGCTGCAACCAGGGACTGAGCACATCCTGGCATGATGAGGAGTGTTAGCAAGTCCCTTTCAGATGTGGGGAGCACCTCTCCAGCACAGGGGCAGGTGAGTTAGAGCCAGGAGAGAACCAAGGAATAGGTTTGGGTGGGAAAGGGATTTGACATTTTCAAGCTCAGCTAGGCCAAACCTCCTGCACTCAGCAGGGACATCTGCAGCTAGAGCAGGCTGCTCACAGCCCCAGACAACCTGAGCTACAATGGTTCCAGGGCTGGGACATCTCCCACCTCTCTGGGCAGCCTGGCACAGGCTCTCCCCACCCTCAGCACAAAACATTTCTTCCTTCTCTCTAGTCTCCATCTCCTCTTTCAGTTCCAAACCATCAGCCCTTGGCCTGACCCAGCAGCTCCTGCTGAAAACTCTGTCCCCACCTTCTGGGCTCCTTGAAGCCCTGCAAGGCTGCAGTCAGGTCTCCCTGGAGCCTTCTCTTCTCCAGGCTGCACAACCCCAACTCTCTCAGCCTGGCCTCACAGCACAGAGCTTCCAGCCCTCAACTCACTGCTGTGGCCTCCTCTGGCCCTGCTCCCCCACGTCCCTGTCTCTGCTGTGCTGAGGACTCCAGAGCTGCCTCAGCACTGCAGCTGAGCTCTCCCCAGAGCAGAGCAGAGCAGAGGCACAACCCCCTCCCTGCCCTGCTGCCCACACTGCTGGGGCTGCAGCCCAGGCCAGGGTTGGCTTCTGTGCTGGGAGCTCCCACTGCTGCCTCATGGCCACCTTCTCAGCCACCAGCATCCCCAAGTCCTGCTCCCCAGAGCTGCTCTCCAGCCCTTCACCCCCAGCATGGATTAGTACCAAGGATCCAGGATAACACTCAAGATTATTCTGCCTTTGTGTCTCTAAACAACTTCTACTTCTCCATTTCCCCTCCTTCTACAGCTCTGGACTCAGCAGATACCTGCAACAAGACACCTGAGCTGTGCCCCACAGCAGCACCTCCAGCTGTGCTCCACAGCAGCACCTCCAGCTGCCTGAGCACCTCCTGCCCTCCCCCAAAGCAGCTTTCCCTTTCCAACTGCCTCAGGAGAACACTGCCTCTTTAATCCTAGCACTGAAGTTACCCAAAGCACTGGGACCCAGGCAGCTCCTAAAGCTCTGGGAGCTTTGCTGATGGCAGTGAACACAGGCAGCTCAGCAGGGAGATATTCCTGTCTGTCCTGGAAATGTGACTGCACAGGAGCAGCTGCTGGCAACCCCCCTGGAGTCCTCAGACAGCTCTCCAGTGAGGTGAGGTGGAGCAGGAGGGCTGGAGAACTCTGTCTGCTGGAGAGCAGGAACCCAGAGGATTTTTCCATTCAGAATTCCAGCCAGTGCTGCCCCAGCCAACTGCTCAAACCTCAGCCTCTTAAGACACTGTTGTTTTTTTCCTCTCCAACATGCCATTAGACTGAATAAATCCCTTCAGAGTGCAGCCAGAAATAGCCCAATTGTTTCTGGCCTCAGCTCAGGGCTACTGCAGCAGAGAGCAGACAGGTTTCTCCACAAGCTCTGCTGGAAAGGCTGCTCCCACCCTTCCCAAAACCCCCATAAAGCAGGAGTGATGATAGGAGCCTTCTGTTCTGTAATCCTGTCCTGGGGATGGACCCAGCTCCAGCCCAGGAGACTTGCAGCAGCAGAGCCACAAGCCCTGGCCCAGCTGAGCTCTGGCAGTGTGTTTCTGGAGCAGGTTGTGAAGGGCCAGTTCCTGGCAGGAGCAGGGTCCCAGCTAGGACAGCTAATGAGAAACAGCTCTGAGGAGTGCTGGGAGCTCTCTGTTTGGCAAGGACAGGGATGCTGTTGGGTTTTGTGCAGCAGAGAGGAGCTCTCAGGTCCTAGCTCCAGCAACATGCTGGTGGCCAGACAGGAAGACACCCTTCAGCCTTCTGAAGCCCTTGCTGGTGGGAGGGCTCCCAGGCACTCAGGAAAGCACAAAGTCTCCTCCTTGCACCAGCACAGACAGGCAGCTCTGACTTAGAGACTCAGAGAATCATCACTGAGGTTGGAAGAGACCTCTGACACCAACCCAACCACTGCCCCAGCACCACCATGCCACCAAACCATGCCACCAGTGCCACAGCTGGATGCTTCATGAACATCTGCAGGGCTGGAGACTCCACCCCTGCCCTGGGCAGCCTGGGCCAGGGCCTGACAACTCCTTCAGTGAAGGAATGTTTCCTAATATCCAACCTCAACCTCCCCTGGTGCAACCTGAGGCTGGTTCCTCTTCTCCTCTTGTTCCTTGGGAGCAGAGCCCAAGCCCCAGCTGGCTCCAGCCTCCTCTCAGGGAGCTGCAGAGAGGGAGAAGGTCTCCCCTGAGCCTCCTCTTCTCCAGGCTCACCAAGCCCAGTTCCCTCAGCTGCTCCTCACAACACTTGTGCTCTAGACCCTTCCCCACCTTCCTTGCCCTTCTCTGGCCACACTCCAGCACCTCAGTATCCTTCTGGCAGTGAGGAGCCCAAAGCTGAGCCCAGGATTGGAGCTGTGGCCTCCCCAGTGCCCAGCCCAGGAGGCCAATCCCTGCCCTAGGCCTGCTGCCAGCCTAGTGCTGCTCCAAGCCAGGATGCTGTTGGCCACCTGGGCAGTCTGCTGCCTCATCTTCAGCTGCTGGTGACCAGCACCCCCAGGTCCTTTTACCCCAGGCAGTTTCCAGCCACTCTGCCCCAAGCCTGAAGCATTCCTGGGGTTGTTGTGACCCAAGAGCAGGACCCAGCCCTTGGCCTTAGCCCCTGGACCCAGCCTGCCCAGACAGGCTTTGCCCATTGCAGGCTGCTCTGTGGAAACATTTGCATTAAGCCTCTCATGAGGCAAAACATCTTTCCAGCCCCTCCCTGAGCTCCCATGGCAGTCCCTCTGGTGTTGACACTGCTCTTTGATGGCTCTCATCCATCAGCTGCACTGACCTGCTAGACCCTTCTGCAATGGGCATCCTCCTGTCCACCCAAGCCTGGGGCAAAGCAAGCATGCATGGCTTCCACACTCAGCTAGGTGTCATGAGATGGTAACCTGAGGGCAGAGCAACTGGCAACAAGAGTTCCAGGCCCTGCACTGGCTGGAGGATCTGATACAGGGGAAGGGAACAACAGAAGAGAGCTGAAAGGTCATCTAGTGCCAACCCCCTGCCTGCCAGGGACACCTCCCACTAGAGGAGGTTGCCCACAGCCCCAGCCAGCCAGGGATGGAGCTTCCCCAGCCTCTCTGGGCAACCTGTGGCAGTGTCTCCTCACCCTCACAGGGAAGAACTTCCTCCTCAGATCCAACCTAAACCTCCCCTCCTCTAGTTTCTATCCAGTCTCACACAGCAGAAGACACCCCTGCAGCCATGGGAAGCACTGCACTGTGATTCCAACACAAACATGGGGTAAAAACTTGGTTTACCAACAAAAGTCAGAAGCTCACTGCATAAAGAGGTGAATTTACCATGGCATGGGGACCAGGACAGGCTCCTGGAGCACACCTGAGAAAAGCATTGGCTTTGTGACCTGCAAAGCACACCAGGGGAAGCAAGGTTCAACCAGGCAGCAAGCAAAGACTCCCAGGGGCTCAGGCACTGAGCCTTGAGCAGCTCACTGGAGGAGAGAACAGCACAGAAGAGGCCAGGGGAGGTCACAGTGTGAGCAGGGTCTGCACAGAGAACTCATTTCATAGAATCAAGGAATGGATTGGGTGGGAAGAGACCTTTCAAGCTCAGCTAGGCCAAGCCCTGCACTCAGCAGGGACAGCTGCAGCTAGAGCAAGTTGCTCACAGCCCCAAACAACCTGAGCTGCAGTGGTTCCAGGGCTGGGACATCTCCCACCTCTCTGGGCAGCCTGGGACAGGCTCTCCCCACCCTCAGCACAAAACATTTCTTCCTTCTCTCTAGTCTCCAGCTCCTCTTTCAGTTCCAAACCATCAGCCCTTGGCCTGGCCCAACAGCTCCTGCTGAAAACTCTGTCTCCAGCTTGCTTCTAGGCCCTTGAAGTCCTGACAGGCTGCAGTCAGGTCTCCCTGGAGCCTTCTCTTCTCCAGGCTGCACAACCCCAACTCTCTCAGCCTGGCCTCACAGCACAGAGCTTCCAGCCCTCAGCTCACTGCTGTGGCCTCCTCTGGCCCTGCTCCCCCAGCTCCATATCATTTCAGGTCACTCCTGCAGGTGCCCAGGCCTGACCCTGGGCACAGAGTCAGGAGTTTCCCACTCCTGCCCCTCCCACAGCCTTCAAGGCAGCTTGGGAGGAAAGAAATCACATCAGGAAAAACTTAGTAGAAGAAGAAAAAGTGACTTGGAGGCTGCAAGACAAAGGGAAACACCTGGTGGGGAAGCACCTGAAAGCCACTTTAATAGCAGCCTGCAGAGCTCTGAGGAAGAAAAGCAGAGTTGTTGGAAGGCAGTGGAAAGTCTCCTCTAAGCTGGGATTTGTTTGGATGTGTTGCAGTCTCCCCACAGATGGCAAGTGTGGTCAGAGGAGTCTTTCACTACATTCTTCCATGGCCAAATCATCCCCAGGCATTTTGCAACAGCACAGAGTCAGGAGAACTCAGAGCAAAAAGGAGCTTGATGGCAGTTTATGTTCCCTCAAATCCTCTTTTCCTTGGGCAATTATCCTTCCAGGGGAAAAAAGGTTCCAATGCTCCTCAGTTTGGGGGAGAGGAGCCAAGCAGTTGGAGAAAGGCAGGGGAACTGCAAAGCTCTCACTTAGGAAAGGCCACTTCAGCCTGGATCCATCCTGCAGGGAAGGCACCAGAGAGCTGCAAAGCATACTGCCTGGGCTGCTTCTGAAGGCTTCCAAAGGCAGGGGCTGGCAGTGGGCTGCAGAGGGAAGAGCACAGGGGAGGGAAGAAGGGTTCTGGGAGGTAGGAGGCTTGCAGGATGCTTTGGTTCAAGGACATCACCCAGATCTCTGCTGCAGATACCTTGGCTACAAACATCTGCACAGATCCCAGGCTCCCAGCAGGGTGGGGGTTGGAAGGGAGCTCTGGGGGTCACCCAGCCCAACCCCCCTGCTCCAGCAGGGGCACCCACAGCAGCTTGCCCAGGGTCACCTCCAGCTGCCTTGGCAATCTCTCCACACAAGGAGACTCCACAGCCTCTCTGCAAAGCCTGGGCCACGCCTCCAACACTCTCACAACAAACAACCTTCTCCTCCTGCTCAGCTGCAACATCCTGGGTTCCAGCTGGTGCCCAGTGCCCCTTGGCCTGGCCCTGGCCACCACTGAGCAGAGTCTGGCCCCAGCCTCTTGCCCCCAGCCTTCAGCTCTTGCTCATCATTGAGCAGCTCCCCCTGGGGCTGCTCTTCTCCAGGCTCAGCAGCCCCAGGGCTCTCAGCCTTTCCTCCTGCCAGAGCTGCTCCAGTGCCCTCAGCATCTTCCTAGGCTCCCCTGGACTCTCTCCAGCAGTTCCTTGTCTCTCTGGAACTGGGGAGCCCAGAGCTGGCCCCAGGACTCCAGCTGTGGCCTCAGTGGGGCAGAGGAGAGAGGGAGAAGAACCTCCCTCACCCTGCTGGTCACGCTCTCTGTAATGCACCCCAGATAGGTCATGGAAACACCACTCTGGGAACACCAAGCATCAAGCTGTGGTTTTCCACCCATCATAAAATGCTCCCAAACCTCCAAACCTCATCCCATACACATTAACTTGTTTGTTTATCCCTGTTGTCTAGGTTGACTGAGTTAGGATCACCAGGGTTTCATGCCACCCTGGCTCAGATCTCTACCCCCTGCCAGTTAAAGCCACAGAGTTCTTTCCCTGATGCCTCTCCCTTTGCCCTCTCTCTGGCTTTATGATGCCTAGGAGAGCAGTAACTGTGCCATTACCTACCCCAGCAACAGAAACATCTCCCCCAGCTCAGCCATGGAACTCAGTGGTGCTTGGGGGATGCTCTGGGCTGAGCCAGGGACCCCCAGGGCCGAGCCAGGGACCCCCAGGCAGTTCAGCTAACATCCTAGGATGGAAACTGCAAACCAGAACAGGCAAACCCAGAGTCTTGTGGGTGAATTCCCCACTGAACCCAGGAAGATTTAGGACCTAAGACAGCAGGAAGGGAGCTGAGGAAAGATCACCTCAGGAAAAGAGCAAGGACAACTTACCCAGAGAGAGCTCTGCAGCCTTTTACCTCTCTGCCAATGCCACCCTCAGCTCCTCACAGCCCTTCACAGGCTCAGGAGCTCCAGGCTCCTTTCTGTGCAGAGCAAGGAGGTTTGCTCAGCCCCTGCTTCTCAGCAGGCTAAACCCAGCAGGCAAACAGAGGGAACAGGTTAGACTGTCAGGAAATGACTAGCAAGCAGCAGGTTGTGTTTGCCTAGAGAAGTTGCCCTGCACTCCTCCCTCCACCTGACCCAAACAGGGCCATGGCCCAGGGCTGCCACCCCAGCCCTGCTGAGGGCCCAAGGTTTGGGGGTTTGTCAGCATCTCCTGTGTCACCAGGGACAAGCACAGAGGTGTCTGAGGGCAGGAAAGCTGCTGACCTTGGAGCAGGGCTTTTCATCTCCCTTCCAGGTGGATTGAGAGCTTGTCCTGAGCAAGAGCTGAAGGGTTTAGGATGAGGTCCCCAGGAGAAACATGCCAAGGACACCTGGTGATGGCAGATGCATCTCACAGACCATGGCAAGTGGCAGCATGAGAGGCTCCCAAAGCTCCCAGAGAGGCACAGGAGGATGAGCAGGTGCTAGGCAAGCAAAGCAGGGAGATGGCATCCATGAGAAGGACACCAGCACTGCTGCCTTCTGAGGCATGTAGAAAGAGCACAGAGTGGTGGCCAGCAAGCCAGGCCCAGCACAAACACCTCCAAAGCAGAAATGGGATGGCAGAGGATAAACCCTGTCCCCAGGAAGGATGTCCCAGCACACAGCAGCTTGCAGGCTCCCTACCTTTCCCTTCCAAAGCAAGAATGCCAGCCACCAGACACCTGCCCCCCTCTACCTCTGTCCCCATCTTGAGCCAGTTTTTGTCCCCAGATGGGGCTTGTGCAGGCCCTCAGCAGGTCCTCCTGGAGCCCTTGAGGTCCTGGACCATTAGCCAAGTTCCCCTCTGCCACAGGGAGCTTGTCCAGCACTCTGCAGAGTGGCACCTGCCTGCCTGGGAGCATCCCAGGAGCCTTGCTCAAGACCTAGAGACAAGAGCTCCTGCAGCACCACACAGCCACAAGCCCCTGGCTGCAGCTTCAGGCAGAGCCAGTGCCTCAGCCCTGCCTGGGGCTCAGGCTGCAAGAGCTGTGGGGGCTGCTAGCCACCAGATCATCCTCTGGTACTGCCACTGAGGCTGGGCCAGCAGCAGGAACCTGGCAGCTGCCACTCAGGGAGCCCTGCTCTGCACTGCCCATTACCTCTGCTCAGCTCAGGGCCCCACCCAGGCCTTCCAAACAGATCACCAAGCCAGCCTAAAAACAGCCAGCTCACCAAACCAGCTCCTGGCTTTAGCCACTCCACCCTCCCCACACAGAGACCAACTCCTCTGCCCTCCCCAAACAGCAGGAGACTTCCCTCCTCCATCTATTTATAAGCTGCTTATTCACAGCTTGCAAGCCCAAATTCTTTTCAGCTGAGAAGCCTGGGGGCAGAGATGATGCTTTAGTGGTTCCAGAGAGCCCAGCACCCAACAGGGGCAATGCCTTCACACCACCACCTGTGGTTTCTCCCTCTCTCCAGCCTCCTGGCTCTCTTGGCCACAGGAGGCAACCCCATTCCCATGCCAGCTGGAGAGGGCAGGTTCCTGGCAGAGCCAGGAGTGTGCCAGGTGCCTTGGAGTTCCAGCAGTGGAAAGCATCTTTCTGTTGCTATTAACTGCTTAAATCTTCCTCCCTCCACTTGTGACTCACCCTGGCCATCCCCAGGACAAGAGGCACCCCTGGACACTTTGCCTAAGTGTTCCCAGCTCCTGGCTCTGCTGGAAGAGCAACAGGAATGAGACCAGCAGTGGGAAATGCCTGGTTACAGCCCAGGTTCAAAGCCTCCCTGCCCCACAGGGCTGTGCTTTGCTTCAGGAGGAGCTCCCACCCCTGCTGCCTGGCTTCTGGCAGCTTCTCTTGACACTTCTGCCACCATAAACCTGCAGAAGGCTTTGGCACCACCACAAAACACAAGTGGCAGATGGACTTCCAGCCCAGGCTGCCTTCAAGCCCCAGGTTCATTGATCCACACACCAGACACCCCCCTGCTAGGCAGCTCTGTGTGACTCAGTATTCAGTTTCTGCAGCCACTCCAGAGGCCAGATGAGGACTAACTCTCTCCCACTGCATTCATTTCCACTCCTCAGGCTGGGGAATGCCAGATATTTGACCTGTAAACACTCCCCATTCAGACTTGCAGGCAATGACTAGAACCTGACTTCAACTGAGAGCATGCTGCAGAGCCTTGGCAGGCACTCAAGACACTGTGCAGGCAAAGAATGATGTGTGGCTGCCCCTCTCCTGGCCTGGCTAAGGTAAGCAAAGCAGGAAATGATCCTGAGGGGCTCTGTCAGATCAGGTTTCAGAGCTGATCGTTTCCCTGCACAAGAAGAGAGGCTGAGCTGCAACCCAAAGCCAAAGCCAAGCAGCAGGCAGCCTCCTGCCACCCTCCTGAGGCTCTGCACTTGTTGTGTGTTGCTGAAGAGGCACTAAAACTTCACAACCCAAACCCAAACCTCATGAGCTGCACTTCTCTGGCCACAGGGACAGGCTCTGCTGGGCTCCTCCTCCCCCAAAACTGCACCCAGAGGACTCCAGCTGCTCAGCAAGGGCACTGGACCTGCAGGGCCTGCCCCCAGAGCCCTTGGCAGGAGGCACAGCCATTCCCTCTGCCCCCAGGCTCCTCTCCCCTCAGCACAGTGACAGGCAGCCACCTGCACCCTCAGCCACTTGCTGAATTTGCCAAGGGAAACACTGCTCCTTCCCCTGGCTCTGGCTGAGACACCCTGAGAGCTCTTCCCTTCTCTCCTCTCCCTCCCCTGCCTCAAAAGCTCCCAATCTGCAGCAGCCCAGGCAGAGGAAAGGCTGGGGGATGTGTGGAGTCATTCCTCACCCTCACAGCAGCACTCCTCATCTCAGGCTAGAGCTGGAGGCTGCTGGGTGCCAGGGCTCTCTTGCCAGCTCTCTTGTTTGCACAGCACATAGCACAGAGGCCTTCACCCACTGAGAGGCTTCAGGTGTTTGAACAGGGCAGCCAGGGCTTGTGCAACGTCCTGGGGATTGCAGACTGCCTGGCCTCTTGCCCTCCTCCCCTCCTTTCTCAGAGCAGCTCTGCAAACAGGCAGCCAGGATTTGGCTGGGCAAGGCCTGGGAAGGCAGGAGGGGATGGAAGCTCTCTGCAGGGCAGGAGAAGGCCCCTAGAAACCCCCTGGTCCAGCAGGAGGAGTGCCTTGGGCAACCACACTGAGAATGCCCTGGAGCCAAACGTTCAGCACCAGCACCACCAGCTCCAGCTCATGTTTCAGAGCTGCACACCAAACACCCAGGCCTCTCTGCTCCCCTCTGCAGAAGGGAAAGGCTGATGGGGCTTGGCAAAGGAACTGTCAGCACCTAAGGGAAGGCACAGGGACAGCTGGGGGAGAAGCACTCAGGACAAGAGTCACATCCCTTTGTTTCCAACAAACACCCTGACTGCCCAGAGCTGCTCTCTGCTCTGCACCGGGGATGGGTCACTGAGACTCCACCCCCCTCCCCAGGGCCTGCTTCTGGCTCCTCAGCCTCTTCCTCTCCTCTCCTCCCACTCCTGGGGCCTCACCTGTAGTCCTGAGTGAGGTTGACACAAGACTCCTCCTTCCTCAGCCTGGCCAGGAGGGCTCCTCCCTCCAGCTGCAGCCTCACCAGCCGTGCATCTTCCAGAACGTTCTTCATCAGCTGCTTGTAGCTCCTCAGGAGCACAGCTGCCTCCTGGAGGGGTGGCAAGAGGGAGGGGAGAGGTGACTGCAGCCTCCAGGCAAGGAGGGAAGAGGCAAAGAGCAGCACCCAACCCCAAACACTGTCCCCACAGCTGTTTCTCTCCAGCCTGCCAAGCTCACAGGGAGAAGAAACTGCTCCTTGTGCTCTTGAGACTTCCCCCAGCAGGCTAAAAATCAGCCCTGCCCATGCTCCATTTGCTGGGCACAGCCAGAAGCAGCTTCCCAGCTTCCTTCTCTACACTCCCAGCTGGCTCCTGCTGCTCTCAGAGCCTGGAGCTGCACAGCTCTGAGCTGTGGGCCAAGGCTCAGCTTCTGCCAGCCCTGCTGCCCTGAGAGCTCTGCAGCAACACACAGGTCCCAGAGCAGGCTGCTGCTGCAGCTTGCAGGCTCACAGGTACAGCTCTGCTGCAGCCACCCAGCCTTCTGCCCTCATCTGTCTCAAACACAACTCCACCAGGGGGTGAGGGACATCTCCTGGGAGCACAGGCTAAGCTGGGGTTGTTCAGCCTGGAGAGAAGAAGGCTCCAGGGAGACCTGACTGCAGCCTGTCAGGACTTCAAGGGCCTGGAAGGAAGCTGGGGACAGAGTTTTCAGCAGGAGCTGTTGGGACAGGCCAAGGGCTGATGGTTTGGAACTGAAAGAGGAGCTGGAGACTAGAGAGAAGGAAGAAATGTTTTGTGCTGAGGGTGGTGAGAGCCTGTGCCAGGCTGCCCAGAGAGGTGGGAGATGTCCCAGCCCTAGAACCACTGCAGCTCAGGTTGGTTGGGGCTCAGAGCAACCTGCTCTAGCTGCAGAAGTCCCTGCTGAGTGCAGGGCTTGGCCTAGCTGAGCTTGGAAGGTCTCTTCCCCCCCCCCAACCCAGCCTGTGACTCCATGAGATGCTCACCTCAGCTCTCTCAGGTAGTTTTCCTGGTTCCACTTTATGAATAGCTCCCTGCAGAAAGGCACAGGCACCCTGGCATCCTTGCAGCAAATGTTCCACCTTCTACAAGAAGACAAGAGCAAGGCAGAGGTGACAGGCTGCTGGCTGGCAGGAAAGCTGCCTCTGGGGCTTGCAGGCCATGAAACCCCCAGGAACCAAGAGCAGAACAAACACAGTCACCCAAGTGTTCCATGCCACCACCTGGTGAGGCTGGAGCAGCAAAGAGAAGCCCAGCAGAGGCTTCAGATCCTTCACCCTGTGCCAAGGCCTTCACCCAGACCTCAGGAACCTGCATGCTCATGGGCCATGCTTTCCAGAGAAGGAAACAGTCTCCTCCTGTCCCACATGCTTCTCCTGCTAGCATTGCTCCTAGCTTCCCACTGAGATGAATCACCAGGAGTGAATTCTGCAGGAACAGAACCCAAAGTGCTTGGCAATTCTCTGGTTTAGATCCCAATCAGTGTCAGTTGGAGCTGAGGGAACTGGGAAGCTTCCTGAAACCCCTGACACCTCTGAAATCCTCCTCCCTAGGCCAAGCAGAGCACTCCCAGCCACTGCCCAGGGGCTCTCAAGACAACACTCCCCTAAAAAGTCAGGGCTGTGAAGTCTAAACCCTGTCAGAGGCCACCTGCCAGCTCCTGAAATGAGAGGAGGGAGAAGCAGCTATTCCAAACCCACAGTCAAAACCAACCCAACCCAAGCAGCTCTTTGGAACCTCTCCTGAATCAACTCCTCCTCCTCCTCCTCCCTGGAGTGCTGGAAAGGTCCCAGCAGTGACACATCAGCAGGCAGGATGCAGGTGAGATCACTGAGACAGGAAACAAAAGCCCTGTGTGCCACAGAGCTGCAGATCTAAAGAGGCTGAGAGCAGCTGGGTTATTATCACACACAGCACATGGTATAAATAGGTGACCCAGGCTGATTCCTGCCCCCTTTGGCAGCATTTGGCATGCTAAGATGCAAGGCATCAAGCAGCAGTCTGATCTCATGCTTCCTCCTTCAGGATTCACCCTTCTCCACAGCCAGGGCACCTCAGCTCTGCCCAGAAAACTGAGCCATGGCCTCTTGCAAAGCTTCTGCCAAATGAACCTCAACTCTCCAAGGCAACCCCAGGCCCTGGGATGCTTCTTCTGCACCTCCACTGCAGCAGCTTGGCTTCACACCAGTCTTTCTGGGTGCCACTTGAGAAAAATGCCTTCTAGAACTAAGCTGGAAAAGGTTTGGCAGGTGCTGAGCCCAACTCCTGAAGCCTGCCCCCAGCAACACCCTGAGCCAGGCAGAACTCTGGGGCTGAGCCCAGAGGCCACTGAACCTTTTGGAAGCAGAGGGGCTGGTGAATCAGGCAAATTCAAGGTGAAGGCAGGCAACCTGCATGCAGACTTAGAGAGGTTTAATCCTCTCTAGCCTGAGCATGTCCAATCTCTCAGTACAGCTGTTAGCAGGCACATGAGCCACAGGACTGACACTCCCTCCCCAGCCTGAGTGGGCCCAGAGCTGGGGATCTGGGCCACAGACTTCTGGCAGGCTGCAAAACACCTCCAGTCCTGCCACAGACCACCAGTGGATGCTGCCCTGGTGGCTGCAGCACTCCCTGCCAGGGCTGCCTGCTTTGCTCTCCTGCTTTGGCTTAGGACAGGGCTAATTCTGCTCAGGGATTTCACTTCCCAGCTCAGTCCCTTCCCAGCAGCTCCCTGTCTGCAGCTACCAGCATGTTCTCACTGCCAGGGGCTGCTTCCAGCACTGACAACACTCCATGGGGAGAGTTAGTGCCAAGGGCTGGGCTGCAGACCAAGGGCACTGCTAGATCTTGTGTCCCACCCTGGGGTGCAGGGAGGCAGGAAGGGGGCAGCAGAGGTGACCCTGAACTGACCAACAAGAGATTGCAGCCCATGGCTGGCACAGCCAGGACAGAGCTGCCAAGCTTCACTCCTGCAAGGGGTGGAGGTTTTAGGGAGGTTCTCTGAGCTTGGCCTGGGGAACCTGCTCCAGACCCAACAAGATCTAACTATTATAAAGATCTCTTCTGCTCAAGGCCTTGATTGTTAGTTCAATGGCAACATGACTGCCAGCTCCTCTCAGGGGCAGGTTCCTAAGGGTATGAAACCAAAGAGAAGTGCCACTGTGTATCACAACACACCAGCTTCAGCTCTGACCATGAGTGGAAGGGAAAGCAAGGGAAAGGCTCCCACTCCAGCTGCTGCAGCCATGCCACCAGCTGGGCAACCCTTCAGGAGAGAGATTCAGCTGCACACACAGCTACTACAGGAACCAGCAGTGCTTGGAGGCTCAGCAGTTGCCAGGGTCCTTCTGGCCTCAGCTCTGTGCCCAGGTCCTTCCCCAGGCAACCCCTGGGACCCCCAGGCACCCTCTGGCACCCTAGGCCCCTCCTGGCACCCCCTGGCACCTCCAGGCACCCCCTGGCACCCCAGCTCACCATGCGGAAGCTGAGCCAGTCCCGGTGGCAGTAGGGGAAGGTTCCATCCAACTCCAGAGGCAGCTGGCAGCTCTCTATGTGCTTGTGGAGGGACTTCATGGAGGTGAGAACTTCAAACTGCACAGGGACAGGAGAAAGAAAAGCACATTTGGGTGAGGGGGTTGAGTATGGGGGGTGGTGTGACAACAGACAGCATCTTGTGTTTCTTCGGTGGATGCAAACTAGAGGAGGGGAGATTTAGGTTGGATCTCAGGAGGAAGTTCTTCACTGTGAGGGTGGGGAGACACTGGAACAGGTTGCCCAGGGAGGCTGGGGAAGCTCCATCCCTGTCTGGCTGGGGCTGTGGGCAAGCTGCTCTAGTGGGAGGTATCCCTGGCAGGCAGGGGGTTGGCACTAGCTGATCTTACAGCTCTCTTCCAGCTCTGACAGCTCTAGGATTCAGGGAGTCACAGACTGGCTCAGGTTGGAAGGGAGCTTCCAGGTCATCCAGCTCCAACCCCCTGCCATGGCCAGGGATGCCACACACCAGACCAGGTTGCCCAGGGCCATATCCAGCCTGGCCTTCAACACAGCCAGGGATGGGGCAGCCACAGCCTCTCTGGGCAACCTGTGCCAGTGCCTCCCCACCCTCTGGGGAATGAATTTCTTCCCAAGATCCAACCTAAATCTCCCTTCCTTCAGTTTGCAGCCATCCCCCTTGTCCTCTTGCTTTCTACCCAGGTGAAGAGGCTCTGCCCCCCTTCTATAGCCCCCCCTTAGGGACTGGAAGGCTGCTAGAAGGTCCTCATCAAGCCTCCTCTTCTCCAGGCTGAACAACCCCAACTCTCTCAGCCTGCCCTCACAGCAGAGAGCTTCCAGCCCTCTGATCACTGCTGTGGCCTCCTCTGGCCCTGCTCCCCCAGGTCCCTGTCTCTGCTGTGCTGAGGACTCCAGAGCTGGTGCAGTTCCCCAGGTGTGGCCTCCCAAGGGCAGAGCAGAGGCAGAGTCACCTCCCTTCCCCTGCTGCTCACTCCTCTCCTGCTGCAGCCCAAAAGAAGGCACACAGAACATACCCCTGCAGTACCACTACCATGTGAAGGGGGGAAAAAACCCCAACCCCAAAAACCCTCAGAAGCCAATCTTAGAGCAGCTTGCTGTACAAGCTTTGTGTGTGAGCCCTGCAGGATTGCAGGCCACAACATGCTGCTTCACCCAGCACAACAGCTGTGAGGGAAGCCTGGCAGCAGCCAGTGCCTCCCAGCCCAAGCAGAGCAACTCCCTCACACGTTCCCACGTTGTGCTGCAATTTGTTTAGGGAGTGGGAGAGGTTAAATCCAAGCCCAGGTTCCCTCTCCCACTTCCTGGCCAAAAAAAACACCACCCCCCCCCTAGTAACAGAGCTGGAGCTACCCTCCCTTCCACTCCCCACTCATCACAGCACTGGTTCCTGGATCCTGACACAGATAAGTTGCCCTCTGTCAGCCTGCAGGACCCCAGAGAGGTTTTCTACTCAGCAGAGGAAGAGCCAAGTGCTCCTGCAGGTACATGGAAGGCAGCCCAGACACCAGGAGCTCAGGTGCAGACA
>VWZX01000533.1:137902-188550 GCA_013399015.1 Galbula dea
CCCCCCCCCCCAAACACACACACACACACAGAGTGAAGTTCCCACCTCCCTACAAAATAGTGATGATGCTTCCAATTCCTCCTGCATGCCCCCAGGAGCCTTTGCTCTGCTCCCTCCTACACACTGGGGATGTGTTCAGTGTGTTTCATGTCTCCTGGAGCTCTCCCTCCTGCAGAGCTTCTTCTCACTCCAAATTCTTCCCCGTGTGGGCAAGGAGGAAAGGGGCTAAGAGCCTTTGTTGAGCCTTTTGGGGGGCAGCTCCCCTCCCTCCCTTAGCAAATCTGATGCTGTTCACAATCTCTGCATCCACAGGAGCCAACAGGGAGAGGTCCTGGCCTACTTTGAAGCCTACAGGGTTTCAGCAGGCACAGAGTTATCAGTCTACTCTTGTAGCTTGTAAGGGTCTGAGAGCAGAGGGAGAGGACTGAGGTGCAGCCTGACACTAGCCACTCACCCCAGGGTGACTGAGCCTACAGCTGTGATACAGCTGTGGGATGCCAAGGCAGATTCACTGCCAGTGGGAGGCTCAGCTCTGGGCTCCCCAGGGCCAGAGGGACAAGGAACTGCTGGAGAGAGGCCAGAGGAGGCTAGGAAGATGCTGAGGGACCTGGAGCAGCTCTGGCAGGAGGAAAGGCTGAGAGCCCTGGGGCTGCTGAGCCTGGAGAAGAGCAGCCCCACAGGGCAGCTGCTCCATGCTCAGCAAGAACTGAAGGCTGGGGGCTCAAGGCTGGGGCCAGACTCTGTTCAGTGGTGCCCAGGGACAGCCCAAGGGGCACTGGGCACAAACTGGAAGCCAGGAGGCTCCAGCTGAGCAGGAGGAGAAGGTTGTTTGGTGTGAGGGTGCGGAGCCCTGGCCCAGGCTGCCCAGAGAGGTGCTGGAGTCTCCTCCTGGGGAGAGATTGCCAAGGCAGCTGGAGGTGACCCTGGGCAAGCTGCTGTGGGTGCCCCTGCTGGAGCAGGGGGTTGGGCTGGCTGATCCCCAGAGCTCCCTTCCAACCATGCTGAGAGTCTGGAATGTTTTGATGGTTCTTTCCCTCTCCACTAGCATCTCCTGTCAGTGTTCCCAGGCACTCTAGCTGCAAAGGGAACCTCACACACCCCCTTATCTCCTCCTGCAGAAGCCTCTCAGCCCCTGAGAGCAGCAGCTACAAGGGGAGGAAACATAAGGAAAGCTGGAAGCTCAGGATTTAATGCTCTTCCTGAGCAAGGACTTCCCTCCTTGTTAACAGGAGGAGGTGAAAAGCATCTCTAATGCTGTTCATGTGCAGGGCTCCTCCATAGAGCTACCCCTGCTCCCAACAACCCCCCAGTGGGTCTCAAGGGCCCCAGCAGACTGACAGCATTATGGCCCCAACGGCACTGATGGCCTCAGCAACAACCAGAGCATGACAAGAGCTCTCTTTAGCTGACATCAACTTTACAGCCCTGTAAATACCATCCCAGAAAGGCCATAAAACACAGAGAGAACTGCAGGCATGTCATGTGAGACTAACCACACAGCAGGGGGGACAGGGAACTGCTCAGAGAGTTCACTGAAGGAGCAGCAGAGGTCCCCAGCAAGCCCTTACCTGTCCTGCTGGGGGCTTCTCCACCCGAAATGTCACATCCCTCTCCACCAGCAGCAGCACCCCATGGATGCAGGGAGGATCTGTGTCCTGCAACAGAGAGAGAGCACAAAGCCATCACCCTATCTGCCTGGGATGCCCAGGAGAATAAAGCAGAGCAGGTCTGAGGTTGCAGTTCAGCCTTCAGAAGGTGTTTAGGAAGGCAGCAGGCAGAGGGGAGGCCACTCTGCAGAGCATCAGGGCTGTGGCCTCAAGGCAGTTTGCTTCAGATCAACTAGTGCTGCAGTGTTTAGGGAAGCCATGAAAGAGGTCAGGTCTTGGCTGGACTCAAAACACCTTCACCTTCTGTACAGGGACATGTGTCAGGGGAAAGGGAAAAGAAAAGAACCATGTTCAGTGTCCCAAGTTGGGTTTTCTCCCCTGGATAACTTCCCTGCTCACTTCTCCCAGCTGCCAGGGACTTGTGTTCTCCTCCTCACACACTGCCAAAGAGGTTCTCCTGAACTTGGTGCCAACTCCCAGTCAAGGACCTGCACCCTGTCACTCCTCTGAAACCAACAGAAACCCCAAAAACAAGGCTGGCTGGCAGCTGGGCTTCCAGCTCTCCAGTTCCAGAAGCACTCTGCAGGGAAGGGACAGCCAGAGAACCACAGAAGGAAGAGGAAAGCACAGGGAAAGATCCAGACCATGCAGACAATGCCTGGACCAGGCTAACAAGAGCCATGAAAGCCATCATTGCATACAGTTAGATGTCTCCTAGGAGGTTGTTGCCTCTGCAAAGACCTCAGAAACTGTCAAGCAACAAAACATTGCTGGAGCTGCAGGGAGCCTGGCACCCAGCAGGCCAGGGCAGCAAGGGAAACCTCTCTAAATCCAGGACTCTGGCAGTGGGGAGGGTGAAATACCTGACCTGAGGAGTAGAGAGGCAAGAGGATCAGGAGACAGAGCCAGCTAAGCTGCCCCTGGGCCCAGCACAGCAGTTAAGAAGCAGTGCCCACACAAGGAGCCCCAGCTCTGCAGGTGAGTGCAGCAGCTGAGACTGCAGAGCAGAGGAAGGAAACCTCTCTCCTCTAGTCCCAAAAAAGGATCCCTTTGGACAGGCAGGGGAAGAAAACACCTTCCAGAACCTGGTTTCTGAGTCTCCCCAAATCCCTTTCTCCCCAAGAAGTTCTTCCCATTGTCCCTGTCATCTGAACACTGCCCAAGAGGCCCCAGAGCTGACTGCAGTTAGGCTGGAGGAGGTCAGGAACTGAAGCTCATCTGGGGAGGCCCTGCAGCTCTGGAAGCATCTGTCTACCCCAACAGCACTGCCAGAGGAAAAGGAGCCCCAGTTCCCCCACAGATCATGCCATCAAATGCATCTCTTCTTCCCCAAGCTCTCTTCTGCTCCAGCAGTCATGAGCTGGGAAGCTGAAGGAGGGATGCAGGCAGTGATGGTGTCACTGCAGGTTACAGCAACAGCCAAACTCCCTGGCTTCTTTGGGACTCCTGAGAATGGGAACTGGGGGGAAACAAACCCAAAGACTCCCAACTAAACCTGTCAGAGCAGTAGTTCAGGGGTTTCCAACCCAAAGGAGGAGAACTGTTCCTGAAGCAGCCTCTGAGCAGCTCATCCAGCACTGCTGGAGCAAGCCCCAGTCCCTAGAGGGGTTCAGAGGAGACAGGCAGAGCTGGAAGCAGCAGGATGCTACCTGAGGGAGCTTTCTGCACCACCCCTCAGCACCTCTGCCAACAAAGCCAGCTATCTGGGAGCAAAGAAACAGCATCCCACACATGAGTGAGCTCCTCACCTCCTAACACAGGCACCCTGTGGGCAGCATGGACCAGAGGGGCATCAGATCCTGTTAGAGACACTCAGATCCTTTCTTCTACCCTGCTCAGGCTAAGGTTTCACAGCAGTCTTCTGGCTTCCTGACCCAAAAGGAAGCTAAAGGCCAGGCCTGCTAGCACTGGCAGAGGGTGAGGCCCAGGCTGCCAGGAGTGCCTGTGCAGGTGGGACAGTCCCCAGCCAGCACATTCAACCCCAAAGGGACTTCTTCTAAGGGAGCAGGAGCAGGTCCCTGCTCTTTCCTGTCAGACCAAGGTCCTCTGTCCTTCTGCACTCCCAGGGCAGGCAAACAGACCTCTTGAACAGAGGGGTTTGCCCAGAACTTGTCTGCTTTCAGCTCTTTCTCTCTCTCTTTGCCTCCCTAAAGAGGCTCTTCCCTTCCCAACCCCACACATGGGTGCAGCAGGGTACAGGTTCAGTGTTCACACTGCCAGGAGGAGTTCCAGACTCTGAGACTGAGGCAGAGGATGAACCCACAGGTTCCCTGAAGGAACACACACACATGCCACTGGCCTGCTCCCTGGCCAGGGCATCAGCACAGCACTACTGAGCAGCAAAGTTGCCCTAAGCAGCCCTCCCAGCATGGAGTTCCCTGCTGCCAACCTGGGAGCAACCAGCACAGAGCATTTACCTCCAGAGCCCCCCAGGAACAAGCATGATCTCTCCCTGAGCACTTCCCTTCCCTGGCAGAGTTCCTGCTCCTTGCTGAGTTAGCTCTGCTGCAGCACCCTCCTCTGCCCCTGCTCCCCAGGGCTGCCTGGGACAGAATCATTTCCCCAGTCCCTAAAAGAGAAGGGGGAGGAAAGTCCTGCAGAACACAGCTGCCCCCACCCTGAAGGCAGGGAGGAGGAGAAGCCTTCACCAGTTCACTCCCTGCTTCTAGGGGGAAGAACTGACAGGCTCCCAGTGCTGGAGGCTCCAGGCACCACAGGCTGTCCACTAGACCTTGCAAAGTCCATTCCCACTTTTATTCCAGCCAGATGAAAGACTGGACTCAAATGTTTCCCCAGACTGACAGATCCTGACCCAGAAAGCTGTGGGATCCAAGCCTCCCCCTTCCCAGGGAGCTTCTCTAGGGTTAGGAGAGCTGAGCAGTGCAGCAGGAGTGGGCTCTGCTCAGGAGGAAACACAGCCTCTGTGCCTCTGCAGCCAGCAAAGCTCCCTGCAGCTCCAGGCAGTGTCCTGTACCTCTCCACCTCTCCTTCTTTCAGAGAAGAGGAAAGCACAACCCTGGAACCCCAAAGCTGAATGCTGACGATCTCCAAAAGGGCTGAGAGGAGCCAGGGGAGTGTTCCTGTGCCAGAACCAGCTGAGGAGGTAACTGAACACCTCCTGCTCACAGAGCCTGCAAAAGAACCAGGCTAAGAACTGACAAACCACAAGCACTCAGCCCCTGCCAGTCCCTGTTCCCTGGAGCACATGCTCAGCTCCAGCACATTCATCTCTGGGAGGTAACTGTTGCACCACCCTGATAACAAGGTGCTCAGAGCCAAGCAGCCACCACAGCAGGATATTAGAGAGGCACTCAAAAAGCTTCCACCAGCCACTGCCTCCCTGCAGAGGGCAGGGAACTAAGGTTAGAGTGACTTTACTCCTGCCATGCCTGTAGGAGGCTGGGGACAGGCTCAACATGCTGCTGATTTCCTAACTATGCCCCTAAGAGACCTCCAGGCAAGCAGGCTTGGGGCAGAGGGGCTGGAAAGCTGCACAGTGGAGAGAAAAACCTGGAGGTGTTGGTTGATAGCAGCTGAAGATGAGGCAGCAGAGTGCCCAGGTGGCCAAGAAGGCCAACAGCATCCTGGCTTGGAGCAGCACTAGGGTGGCAGCAGGGCTAGGGCAGGGATTGTCCTTCTGGATTGGGCACTGGGGAGGCCACAGCTCCAATCCTGGGCTCAGCTTTGGGCTCCTCACTCCCAGAAGGACATTGAGGTGCTGGAGTGTGTCCAGAGAAGGGCAAGGAAGCTGGGGAAGGGTCTAGAGCACAAGTGTTGTGAGGAGCAGCTGAGGGAAGTGGGCTTGGTTAGCCTGGAGAAGAGGAGGCTCAGGGGAGACCTTCTCACTCTCTGCAGCTCCCTGAGAGGAGGCTGGAGCCAGGCAAGGAAGTGCTCAAGAGCTTTAGCAAGCCTCCTGCCATGTGGGCACAGCATGAAAGAAGCCAGCAGGGCAGCAGGTTATTCCTTCCCCACAGAGAAGGAGCACACTGCTAGAGCTGCCAGCTCCACCCAGGCCAGGCAGCAGGAGGGCAGCTCTCTGACTCAGCCCCAGCTCCTCAGATGTGGCACTGAAGGCCAGAAACCACAGAGACATCAGCTTCATTAAAGCATCACCCTTCTCCAGCTTGCAGAGTAAGAGCCCTGAGAGACCTGGGCTCTGATTTAAAAGGAACACCTGCTCAAACACCATTAGTCACAGCTACAAGCCCAGCACCTCCTTGGCTTTCTGAGAGCAGCAGACAGCTTCTATGGGGAGCAGGAGCAAAGCCACCCCACCTGCTTCCTGAGTGACTGATAGGAAAGCCTTTGACCTGAAGCAATCTAGAGTTACAGCAGGTTCCATTCCAATCCTCCCCCCACAGCCACATCAACAGCTGCATCTGCTCTTCCACCTGGCAGGAGGAGCAGCAGTGTCCTTCCCTCGCCCCTCCCCTCCTCCCTTCTTCCAGGGTGGGCAGAAATCCCTGGATACTTCACTCAGCCTCTCTGTGGAGGGGGCAACAGAGGATGGGAGGGGTTGGGAGGGACCTCTGGGGCTCATCCCTGGCAGAGCAGGGCTCCCACACTCAGTGCTTAGAGACTTGGGCTGTTCCCATCAGAGAAACAGAAGCAAACTGGGAGGGGGTGGCCTCCCCTAGCTCCCATTTGCTTCAGGTTTGTCTGCTTTGTTTGCAAGCCCAGGTCACCCTCCTCAAACAGGAGCTGGGATGCTGTTGTTGGCCCTTTTTTGGCCAGCTGGGCACTCTGCTGGCTCATCTTCAGCCCCTGCTGCCCAACTCCCTCCCCCCCCTGCTCTGCTTGCCCTGGGCACTAACCCAAGCCTGCTTGCATGGTGGTGTCACTCCCAAAGCCACCTGAAAGCCAAGTGGCAGATGGAGAGACACAAGCAGCAGCTGGAGAAGGAAGATCCAAAGCAAGGGGGCAGCAAGGGGGCAGCAAAGGTTCCTTTGGCCAAGCCCCAGGCTCACCTGCAGGATGCTGAAGGCCTTGAAGAGAGCAGGAACTGGGGAACAACGTCGAGCATCAACCAGGACAGTCAGCCCCAAGGCCTGGCACTCTGCTCTGCAAGGACACAGAGGAGGAAAGAGGTCATGCTGGGCATCACTGCAAATCAACAAGGCTATAGAAACAGAGCCCACAGTGGTGCCAGGGTGAGGAAAAAAGAAGCCCAGTCCATTCTGGCTCTGTAAGGATAAGGAACAAACTGGTCACCATCTCCCAACCAAAACACAGCCCTGGAAACCAGCACCCAAAGGGCTCAGTTGTTACCTTTGCTATTTCCACCTGAGCTTTCCATTCCTGCAGCTCCTAGGATCCACCTCCCTGATGGCAAAGGCACCACAATCCACAGGGGGAAACCAACCCTTCCTGCTGCTGCCCAGGAACAAGCTTGGCCTCAGCCACACTGCTTCAGAAGCAACCACTGGGGATCAGCCCCAGCCTCTCCCTGGCCCAGGATCAGATTGGAAGGGAGAAGCATAAGAGAGCAGTAGAAGCAGCAGCAGCTCTCTCAGGGCTTAAGCCTGCTCCCTTGAGGAGTGCTTGAAAGGCTTCAGAACAAAACCCAAGGCACTAGGAGAGCATGAGATTGACCTCTTGGGCCTTTCATCATCTACAAGGGAGCTGGCTGGGAGGAGCAGCAAAGTGAAAGGCAGAGTGGCTGCAGCAAAGCCCAGGCTGCAAAGCCAAGTGGCAGCCACACATCAAGGCAGATTTGCCCTCCCTCCCTCCCTCCCTCTCAGCTTGAAGGCCTGGCCCTAAGATATCATGTCACAACAGAGCTCTGCTCAGGGAGCTGCTGCATGACTACCCCATCAGAACTCCCAAATCCCATTTTCTGAGCTAATGAAGGCTAGCAAGAGCAGCCTGAATTCATGGCAAGGCATGAAAACATTCAGCACATACCTAATTCTGTCACAGCATGTGCACAGAGAGGAGAGCCCACCTGCTTCCTGAGCAGGAGCCTGGCCACCCCAGCAGCACAGCCTCACCTGGACAGCTTCAGAACTGGCTGCACCAGGTTCCCAGGACAGTAAAGTCAGGCTCCCAGCATGGTGAGGGCTGGAAGGGACCTCTGGGATCATCCAGCCCGACCCCCTGCTCCAGCAGGGGCACCCACAGCAGCTTGCCCAGGGTCACCTCCAGCTGCCTTGGGAATCTCTCCACACAAGGAGACTCCACAACCTCTCTGGGCAGCCTGGGCCAGGGCTCCAACACCCTCACACCAAACAACCTTCTCCTCCTGCTCAGCTGGAACCTCCTGGCTTCCAGTTTGTGCCCAGTGCCCCTTGGCCTGGCCCTGGGCACCACTGAGCAGACTCTGGCCCCAGCCTCTTGCCCCCAGCCTTCAGCTCTTGCTCAGCATTAAGCAGCTGCCCTCTGGGGCTGCTCTTCTCCAGGCTCAGCAGCCCCAGGGCTCTCAGCCTTTCCTCCTGCCAGAGCTGCTTCAGGTCCCTCAGCATCTTCCTAGCCTCCCATGGACTCTCTCCAGTAGTTTCTTGCCCCTCTTCAACTGGGGAGCCCAGAGCTGGCCCCAGGACTCCAGCTGTGGCCTCAGTAGTGCAGAGGAGAGAGGCAGGAGAACCTCCCTCAATCTACTGGCCACTCTTCATACAACCAAGGAGCCCAGTGGCTTTCTTGGCCATGAGGGCACACTGCTGTTTCATAGTGAACTTATCCCACTTGTTGCCCACCAGCACTCCCAGCTCCTTCTCTGTCAGCTGCTTCCCAGCAGCTCAACCCCTAACCTGCCCTGCTCCATGAGGTTCTTCCTCCCCAGCTGCAGGGCCCAAACACTTACCCTTGTTGTGGGAGAGATTCCTCTCACACCCAACCCATTCCACTGCCTCCCTCAGCTCCCACTCCCCCCAGCTGGCCAAGGCAGCAGAGCAGCAGTGGCACCAACCTTGGGATGCTGTGCAGGTAGAGCAGCAGTCGTACCAGCTCAGTGGTGTTGCAGTGGGGGTTGAGCCAGGCTGTGTTCCTTGTTGTTATGATGGCCACTGCACGGCCTGATCTATCCCTGGTACCTGCAAGGAGTGAGGGGGAGGGAAGGAAAGTCATACAGGGAAGTCAGAGCCTGGTTCCAGGTGCAATTGCTTCCTACTTCCCTACTGCCAAGCCAGCACCTCCCTGGGTATGCTCTGCTGGGCTCAGGGTACTGCATGCTGCAGGCTGTGGTGGGATGGGAACACTTCTGAAGTACCCAAGTGTGTCCTCTCCTGCTGTCTCTTGTTCCTTGGGAGCAGAGCCCAAGCCCCTCTGGCTCCAGCCTCCTCTCAGGGAGCTGCAGAGAGTGAGAAGGTCTCCCCTGAGCCTCCTCTTCTCCAGCCTAACCAAGCCCAGTTCCCTCAGCTGCTCCTCACAACCCTTGTGCTCTAGACCCTTGCCCTCCTCTGGACACACTCCAGCACCTCAGTGTCCTTCTGGCAGTGAGGAGCCCAAAGCTGAGCCCAGGATTGGAGCTGTGGCCTCCCCAGTGCCCAGCCCAGGAGGCCAATCCCTGCCCTAGCCCTGCTGCCACCCTAGTGCTGCTCCAAGCCAGGATGCTGTTGGCCTTCTTGGCCACCTGGGCACTCTGCTGCCTCATCTTCAGCTGCTGGTGACCAACTCCCCCAGGTTCCTCTCCCCCAGGCAGTTTTCCAGCCCCTCTGCCCCAATCCTGCTGTCTTTGCACTGCTCTCTTCTCCCCAAAGCCACATTCCTCCTAAGCCATGGCTGAAGTGAGCCAACAATAACCAAACCTTCTGACAGAAGCAAGGAACTCAGCAGCTGAAGGAACCTCACCTCCATCTGGGTTACAACAGTCACACTGCTGTGTCACACACAGCAACAGTGAGGCTGGGCCTAGCACAGCACCAGCCACCTCCTCCTGGGAGCAGAGCCCTGGAGCAGGACCCTGCAGCTCCTCCTCCTCAGAGGCAGCAGAGCATCAGCCCAGCAGCACACTCTTGCCTTCCTGCAGCTCTGGGAGAGCTGGTGCCAGGCTTACAGGGCTTGCTCAGTGCTGATGGAAGAGAGAAAGCCCAGTATGGCCAGCAGAGCTGGGCTGTGGTGTGCTGAGGGAGGAGGAGCCTCTCTGCTTCAGTTAGGCAGGACAGGACTAAGCCCAAACCTGGTCTCCTCCATGCATTTGAGGGGCACACTCCTTCAGGCCAGAGGAAAATGTGTTTGCCTCCTCTAACAGTTGCCCATTTCAGTGGCAATCTGTGACAAAGGAAGCAACTAGAGCTTGAGGTCACAGTCAGGCTCCTACAGCAGCATGGGCTAGGAGCTACTCTTCAAGTCCCTTCTCTCCAAACCTCTAATCTGTTGGCTGCTGGACATACCCCAAAGCATCCAACCTGAGCAGGAAACCTTCTCTGGAGTTCCTAACAGATCTCCTCCAGGTCTGAATGTTCTCTGACTCTGCCCTGTGGCATATTTGAGGCCACAGCTGCAGTCCTGGGGCCAGTTCTGGAACTGCTGAAGAGAGTCTAGGCTAGGAAGATGCTGAGGGACCTGGAGCAGCTCTGGCAGCAGGAAAGGCTGAGAGCCCTGGGGCTGCTGAGCCTGGAGAAGAGCAGCCCCACAGGGCAGCTGCTCAATGCTGAGCAAGAGCTGAAGGCTGGGGGCAAGAGGCTGGGGCCAGACTCTGCTCAGTGGTGCCCAGGGACAGCCCAAGAGGCACTGGGCACAAACTGGAACCCAGGAGGTTCCAGCTGAGCAGGAGGAGAAGCTTGTTTGTTGTGAGGGTGTTGGAGCCCTGGCCCAGGCTTTGCAGAGAGGCTATGGAGTCTCCTTGTGGGGAGAGATTCCCCTGACCAGGCCTGAAGTCAGGCCCACCAGCCCATCACTACCTGCACCCTCACTCTTCTCTTGCTGAACCACTGCTGTCAGCCCAGAGATTTGACATTTCTGACTCCCAGGCACTTCAGTTCCTACTTTGAGACTCCTGGGAGCAGCTTAACATGGGAGGGAATTCCTCCTTCCTATCCTTCCCACCCAAAAACCTTAGAGGATGGAAGGCTTCTTGCCTCTAGAGAGGTTTGGGCTGAAAGCAATGGAGCTGGCACCAGGCTGCAGAGCTGCAAAGAGAAGAACATTCCCTTTGCCCTCTTAGAAACCACAGCTCCCAGCTCCCCCTGGCTCAGGCACTCACCAGGCAAGCAGGCAACTCCACTCCGGAGCACTTCTGGGTTCACATCCTTCACGATGGTAGCTGGAGCTCGACCCCCCCAGGCACTCCTGGCCACTGGGGGTGTTGGAGGAGCACCAGCTGCTGAGCTTTCCCCCAGGCCACTCACTTTCCTCTCTGGTTTCAACCCATCTGGGCCAGTTGCTTCTTTCTTTGTCTCTGCCCCTTCTGAAAGCATCCCTGGAAGAGAAGCAGGAGTCAGAAGCTGCAAAGCTCCACCCTAAAGAGCCCAGCTCAGCAGCAGAGTGGGAAGGGACATGCCCCCAGCCCCAGCACTCTGCAGCTCCTCCAGCCCTGGTGCCAGCAGTGGTGTGCTTTCCAGAACTGGTTGTAACATCAGTGCTACCATCACTCTCCAAAGACAAAAAAAAAACCAACCCCAAACCCATTCACTGGGAAGTTCCCAAGCTGCAAAGCCTCAATTCAGGTCACAACTGCTGTAGCCCAAGGGATTTCTAAAGGGAACCTCTCAAGCAGTCCATGGCTGCTCTCAGTCTGCAGGTCCCTGGCCAAGCCCCAGCAGCTCCAGCATCAAGTGATAAAGCAGCTCCTGGCTGGGAGAGCTGCTCTCCACCAGAGCACACCAACTCCCCCAGCACCACTTTCCAGATTACCCTCTGAAAACATCCAGGCAACTCCAGGCTGAGAAAGCAGAGCTGGACATCAGCCAGGAGAGACTTTGCTCTGCTCCCCCAGCCTGTTAGAATTAACAGCTGATGGGAAAGCCAGGAACCTGTTTGCAGCCCCTGAAGATGATGATTACACCAAGCAGCTCTGCCTGACAGCTAGAGAAAACACTTCTCCTGCCTGACCCCTCAGCTCTGAAGCATGAGTTACCAGGCAGTGCTAACACTGAAGTATCTCAGCTACTCCATGGAAGCTACTGCTAGTTTTTAGCTCATGGAGAAGTAGCTGGAGAGGAGAAAAATAGCTATAGAAATACATCTACTGGGCAAGAAGTATTGTTATTCCCCATTTCCCAACACTGGAAAAGGTAGAAGCCAACAACATGTCTTCAAGCTCACATCTGGAGCACCCTAAGTACACAGCTAGGCAACCCCATGGCTTGGCACAAAGATACACTACCCAAAAAAGGGCTGTCCTCTGGTGGAAACCCTGCTCCTTTAAGATCTAACCCCCCCAGAACCATCAGCCCTTCCTCAGGCACATAAAAGAGTGCAGTATTTCTGTGCTGGCTCTGAAGTCAGATGTTTTAATTGCTGTTTCAAATTGGCTTCCACCATCCTCCCCTTCCTGCTGCATCAACAATGCTGCCACTTGACTCAGTTTATTTACTGACAGGTTCCAATACTTCATTAAAGAGCAGCACCAGGAACAAAGCAGTCCTTGAAGTGGCTTCCAAGCCAAGTTTTAGCAGGGAAGGAGATTTACAGGTTGAGGCTCAGCCCAAAGTGCTTGCAAAACTGCTCCAGTGGGTGAGAGAAGTGCCCTGAGCAGCATGGCTCACTGCTCCAAGGGATCCTACAGCAGGGGGAAAGCAGCAGGAGCCTCCCAAAGCTCTGCCCCAGCCAGGCTGGGATGGACTCAGCTGCTCAGTACTCTTTGGTAACACTCCTCTTGAGAGAGCATCCTGGGAGCCAGCTTGGCCTCTGCTGGGATGGCTTCAGGGCTGCATCAGAGCTCAGTCCTGGTCCTGGTGCTCCCTCAGCCTCCACTTCCCAGTCACACAAGAGGTCATTCACCTGGATACTGCTGCTAGATCCTCCTAATGCAGCACTTTTGAGGGGCACTGATCTCCCAACAGATGGAGGAGCTTGAAGAGCAGAGCCATGCAAGCTGTGCCCCAGTGATTTCATGGTCAGGGCTGACAGGCTTTCTGAGGGGAACAAAGCAGCCCCTTCCCAAAGAGCTGTAAGGCCTGGCAAGAAGGCAGAGCCACAGGGTGGAGTAAAGGGGTCTGCAGCCAAGGAAGGAAGCCCAAAAAGCAGACCAGAAGGTGGGATTTAAAGCAGACAGACAAGAAAGGGAACATAGCTGTATTGAAGGCACCACACTGGGGCATGAGAGAGACAAATATAGACAGCAGCCCTGTCCTGGGTGTCTCTTAGGAATAAGGTAGCAGCTCTCAGTTCCAGAGAGAGAAGGAACTGCTGGAGAGAGTCCAGGGGAGGCTAGGAAGATGCTGAGGGCACTGGAGCAGCTCTGGCAGCAGGAAAGGCTGAGAGCCCTGGGGCTGCTGAGCCTGGAGAAGAGCAGCCCCAGAGGGGAGCTGCTCAAGGCTGGGGGCAGGAGGCTGGAGGGGCAGGAGGCTGGAGGGGCAGGAGGCTGGAGGGGCAGGAGGCCGGGGCTCCATCCTCTAGCTGAAAGAGAAGCGTTTCGTTCAGCCCCACCAGACACTGCCCTTGTCCTGGGGAAACCTCACTGGAGCTGTGCAGCCTCCAGACTCTGGCTGCCTTCCCTGAGCTGGGTTCAGGCTCTGCAGCCCTCCCCCTCTCCCCAGCCAGGCCCAGGCACACTGGTTGGGATCTGCAGTCTGGGGTGGAGGCACTTGCTGAAGCGGAAATTGGGGAAGGTGGAGGATTACATCAAAAAGCAAGTGGAGAGAGCTGGGACAGCTGAGTTCGCCCTGTTTGCAGGTTCCACCTCTCCCTCGGGCTGAGGAAGTGGCAGAGGAGGATTTGCTTGAGTGCATTTCAAAGAGGCATTAGCATTTTGCCTGCAAACTGCCCCAGCACCACTCTCATCCCTGGGGAACCGAATGCCCTGGGCAGGTGCTGTTCCCTATGCCCCAGTGTGGCTTTGCAGCCAGGTTTTCTTTTGCCTCTCCAGACTCTTTTCTACCTCCAAAAGACAGAAAACTCTTCCCAGGGCTGCAAAGTTTCCAAATTCACTTTCACTCCAAGGTATTCACTGAGGAAAAGGCAGCAGTGAACAGAACCTGTGTCCATTGGAAGCCACCAACACAAACCAAAGCCTTGGAAGCTAAGTCAGCCCAGATTCAGGCAGAAAACAAACTCCCTGGGAGTGGGAGGAAGGAGAGAGAGAGTTAAGGGGCAAGGATAAAAACAAAGCTGCAGAGCCCACTCAGATGCCCCAGTTCTGAAGGAGTATTTTGCCATCCTCTGGAAAGAGGCTCCTGGAAGGAACCAGCTCCTCCACTTCCCCCCGAGCAAACTGTGTGTGCCCTCCCACTGCTGCTGAGCTGGGAACTGGCCCAGGAAAGCTGAACCTCTGCTGGGTGATTTATGCTTTAGAGGCAAGATAGCCACAGTTGCCATCCCAGGACCTAAATGACCCCATCAGGGGAGTGAAGAGAGAGTTTAAGTCACCTCCAGCCTGCCTGGCTGGCAGAGAAATGTCCATTTGCAGGACACCTGCCTGACTTTTCTCACTTTAGGGCTGAATTATCTCCTGATGTGATCTCTGAGGGCTGAGTGGGGCTAGGGAAGGGGATGGCTTCTCTGGCTCTCAGAGCAATCAGGTGTAACTGAGTGGATTATTGAGCTTATTACAGCCCCAGCTCTAGTGTTTAAGAGACACTCTCAACACCAACAGCTAGCTGAGCTGCCCTGGGCCTTGGAGACTTTGGATGGTTTGATCTGGGGGTTTTCCTGCTGGTTTAAGTCATTTCTTTTGCTTTACAAACTCTGGGGGGTTTTGAACTGCAGTCCTAAATTTGAACAGCATCAGAATCAGGCTCTGACTGTCAGAGATTTCAACCCAAACCCTAGAAACACTTGAACTGTCTTTCCTCCAAAACCAACCCCCAAAAGAGTTCCAACCCTGCTGACATCCACAACAGCAGCCCACTTCTTACCTCACCCCCAAGCTGGACCTGGCTCCTTCCAGGCAGAGGAGACAGGAACCCTGCCCAAGCAGCCCCTGGAGCCCTGAGGACAGTGTCCAGCCAGCACCTCCCACAGCCTGGGGGTTCTCAGCTCCAGCCCTCTGCAGGCAGGAAGCCACAGCAGGTTGAGAGTGCTCAGAGGAAGCAGATCCCCATGGCAGGGTTTGCCTCTTCAGTCCCTTCTGAAGGAGCACAGCTCCAGCCCAGGAGCTCAGGCTGTGCAATACCTGCTCAAACACACCATGAAGATGCTCAGTTGCTCTGTGCTCTTCCACTCAAGCTAAACAGCTCCCACCTGAAGCCTAAGCAAGCCAAAGAAAGGGGAAGGGAGGGAAGAGGAGAATCTAGTCTGAGCCTCCACTCTTCTAGTTTCAAACCATCACCCCTTACCCTGTCGTCCCTCTTACCCTCATGCATTCCTGCTGTGTGCATGAGGAATGGAGCAGGTGGAGGTCACCAGGCAGCAGATGAAGTGAAATGAAACAACCTCTAGCAAAGGAACTTTGCTCTGTCCCGAGGGAAACTTGCAAAAGAACTATGAAACACAAAATGCCTCCAATAAACCCCTGGGGAAAAGAAAAGCTGATTTCAAGCCCCCCAAAATGACAGCTCCATCACTTCCCTGGAGTTTGTGCTGTTGCCCCAGAGCCTCCCAGATGAGGTCCTGGTCAGCAGCACCTCCTGAAGACATTTACTCTCCACCCATGTTATCCAAGAGATGAACACATCAACACCCAGCTGCTGTACCTGTAGAGGCTGCCTCCTGGGGGGAATGCAGAGTGCTGCTGGGCTCTGTGTGGCCCTCAGCAGGTCCTGAGGACAGTCCTCCAACTTCCAGTTCCTCTTCAATAGATTCCAGTGTTTTTAAGGCTGCAGTCTTTGACCTCCCCACATAAGAAAAGCTTCCCTGATTCTCCTCCCCTCCTTGCAAGTCCTGTCCATGCTCAGGGTTGAGCAGAGAGTTCTCTGCACTCTCATGGCCCTGGTTTTCCACCAGACTTTGTGGTTCCTCACAGCTCTCTCCAGACCTCTGGGTTCTGAACTGACTTGAGCCTTCTGCTTGTGCATCAGGGCCCACCAGGGAGGCACTGGTATTTAATTGCTCTGCTGTCTGCTCACCACCCTCTGCTGAGGGAAGGGTTGGGAGCTGCATGGCTTCTTCAGCTTTCCCAGGGACCTCTTGCTCTTCCCCACCTGCCACGAGTCCATCTGCTGGAGCTCTGACAGAGCAGTGACTCTGACTGCTCTGGCTTTCATTTCCAGTCAGTATTTGTTCCATTTCTTTGACTCCCTCTGGCCTGTCCCTTCTTCCCAGCTCCACCTCATCTCCTTCTCCTTCCTTCTGTCCTGGAGGATTCAAAGGAGAACTAAGATTTGGTTCCTGATCACTGCAGCAAGCACCAGCTGCTCCTGTATCTGCTGTGTTCCCTGAAGGAAGAGAGCCTCTCTCCACACCTCCATCTGAGCTCTCAGGCCTCATAGGCAATGTAGAGGCCTGGACTGGTGCAACACTCCCACTGATGCTCTGGCAAGACACATCAGAACCTGCCCTCAGTGTGCAACGTGGTCCCAAAGGCTCGAGGGCAGGCACAGGAGAGGCAGCCATCCGTCTCCCCTCATCTTGACCTTCAGTCAGTGGTTCTGCAGGTACTCTCAGTAGCACCTCCTCTTTAGCAGCAGCAGCAGCATCTAGAGCTGTTTCAACACCAGGATTTCTGCTAGGCCCATCACTTTCTCCTCCCAGGTTTCCAGGAGCACCAGGCACTTGTGCTTTGCAGCTGCCCCCATCTGCAGCACACACATCACTGTAGCCACAGAGTGCATACTGCCAGGCCACTGAGTGCTCACTGAGGCTCTCCTGCTCTGCAGATGACCCTTCAGCACTGCAGGCAGGAGACTCAGCCACAGGAAAGCTATCCTCCATCTTTGCAGGGTCACCTGCTAGCAGCTGACCTTCTGGAGGCAGCTCACCATGTGCCATCCTGTTGCTGCTCTCCAGTGGAATGACATTGTTGAGACCTTCTGGGGGAGAAGCAGGCCTCAGAGTGTCCATCTGACAGTGCTCCTTCTGCATAAGTGCTGCCTGAACTAAATTCTTGGAGTAGGTGCTGTCTTGAATGACAAGAAACTTGTGCTTGCCTTTAGATGCATTCACCTGGGCTGGAGGCTGAGTCAGATAGTTCAGAGCCTGGGGCCCAAACCTGGGCAGTGAAACCTGGGTCAGCTCAACGTACTCCCCTTCAAGGTCACTTCTCAGGGTCTCTGGAGGCCCAGCACTTGGACAGACACCATTGACAAGAGCTTCACTGAGCTGTGGGGCTGTGCTGTTACCAAGCAGGCAGTCTCTCTCTGGCCTTTGCTGCTGCAGACACTGAGCTGCTAGGTCTGGTGAGCTGCGCTCGGCACGGTCCCGGGAGAGGCACAAGCTTGAGGGCTCCTCTGTGAGCTCTGGAGAGATGATGCTGGTGGTTTCAATCCCTTTTGGCTTCTTTCTAAACTCAGGATGAACCACTTTATCCCAGGGGACACGAAAGATCTGATCATCAGTGGTCAGTAAACAAGTTTCCAGTGCTATACCCATCCGCTCGCCATTGAAGGCACTCAACCACTCCAGGGTGAAAATAGAGGTATAGGAAACTTCTGGAATCACAACTTCCTCTACATGATGCTCATCTTTTGCCAAACATTTCAAGACAATTCGTGGAGACTTCTTCAGATAAGGGACCACCTGCAGGTAGAAGTCCCCAGGCCTCAGGAGTCGCCAGTCAATGGAAGCCAGCTGGACTACGACCTTCTCGTGGATACACAGGGGCCAGCCCTCATGGAGAAACAGCAAGCCACTGTACTGGGCCTGGGGAGAGAGAGAGAGAGAGAGAGACTGTTAGCAGCAGCTGACCTCAGCTCAAGCTTTTGGACAAGAAAGATCCATGCTTCTCCTTCCCAGGGTCTTGGTTATGAGGGTTTTCCTCGTTGAGGTTCTCTCTTGAAACAGCAGAAAGAGGGGAAACTTAGCCACACAAACCAGCAGCACCTCAGAGTTTGGATAGGAACCAGGACACCCAACCCCTCAGCATATCTGCCTCCATCTCCCATCTCAGACCTGCCTGCCTGAAGCACCTCCATGGAGATGCCATTTTTCCCTGGAACACATTTCTTTGCTCCAGCCTTTCACTGGACAAAGCACTGTGCATGGCACCAACCCTTTCCAGCTCTGCTAGGAGCATCTTTCAAAGCTAAGATCACACCTGTCCTACAATCCTGTCCTTCTTCCTCTCCTTACAAACTGACAAACCCCAGCTCTCAACAGAAACTCTGCCCATGACTTGGTGGAGACACACAGGAACTCTTGAGCCACAGAATCCCCAAACCCCAGCATGGAGAGGGTTGGAAGAGACCTCTGGGGATCACCAACTCCAACCCCCCTGCTCCAGCAGGGGCACCCACAGCAGCTTGCCCAGGGTCACCTCCAGCTGCCTTGGCAATCTCTCCCCCCAAGGAGACTCCACAGCCTCTCTGCAAAGCCTGGGCCAGGGCTCCAACACCCTCACAACAAACAAGTTGTTTCTCCTGCTCGGCTGGAACCTCCTGGGTTCTGGTTTGTGCCCAGTGCCCCTTGGCCTGGCCCTGGGCACCACTGAGCAGAGTCTGGCCCCAGCCTCTTGCCCCCAGCCTGCAGCTCTTGCTCAGCATTGAGCAGCTGCCCTGTGGGGCTGCTCTTCTCCAGGCTCAGCAGCCCCAGGGCTCTCAGCCTTTCCTCCTCCCACAGATGCTCCCTAGCCTCTGCTGGACTCTCTCCAGTAGCCCCTATCTCTCTGTCTACAGTTATAAAAAAAATCAAGCCCAAGTTCTTAGAGCTCATCTTGAGCAATACATTTATTTACCACCCTCCTCCACCTGTAGGTTATTGCTCATGCCTCCCAGCCTGGTTTCATCCCAACTTTCAGTGCCATGCACCCTCTTTATACCACAGTCATGGATGAGAAGCAACATGTGCCTTAGGACCCACTGTTCACTGCAGTCCAAAACCCCCTCTCTCTTTCAGCAGCTTGTTACCCATCCCTTTCACACAGTAATTAATTTTCCACAGGACTCCATAAGAACTCTTCCACAGAAGATATTAGCCAGCAAAACTCTTCTCACTCTGAAAAGCTCTGGTCCTACCCTACCTGCCCTGGAGCAAACCCCATGGCCAAGCATTATCCAGCTGTTCACGGGTCAGTTGGTTCAGCCCTTGCTCACTGTGGGTTGTTGTATGCTCAGCTTGTTCTCTCTGCTTTGTTACCAGCCCTGACTTAACAGATTCAATAACAATCCCTGCTATCAGGCAGTTGGGATTATGTGGTAACTTCTCCCACATTCCAGGATGGAGACCAGCCAGGCCTTTTTTTTTCCCCCTCCCCATACTCCCAAGTCCATCCCCATTCCAGTCAGGGCAGTTGGATTTCTGGCCACCCAGGGCCATGCCTCACTGCTGTCCCACTGCCAAACTCCATCATCCTTTAACTTCCCTGTCTCTGAAGGATCACATCAATATTACCTTTAGAACCTAACCCTGAACTCAGAGCAGCATCACCTCCCTTTCTCTCCCTGTTATTAAGCCAGGCTTAAAACCCCACATAACCTAACAGTCACTTGCACTCCCCTCAAAGGCACAGGGAACTGAGCTTTGCAGCCCTTCTGTTCTGATGCTGTCTGATCTCTAACACACAGATGTCTCCTCCAGCCAGTTCCTTTCTTACACAGCACAGTTAAATACAGCAAGCCAAGACCTCCTCTTGCATTCTGCAGAAGGTGCTCCCAGCCTCAGCAACCCCCAAGGCCTAGAGACTTTTCCATCAAGCTCAAGACTCACACAGCACTGCAGCTTACCCCAGAACCACACCATGATGGAGGCTGGAAGGGAGCTCTGGAGATCACCCACTCCAAACCCCCCTGCTCCAGCAGGGGCACCCACAGCAGCTTGCCCCAGGGTCACCTCCAGCTGCCTTGGCAATCTCTCCACACAAGGAGACTCCACAACCTCTCTGGGCAGCCTGGGCCAGGGCTCCAACACCCTCACAACAAACAACCTTCTCCTGCTCAGCTGGAACCCCCTGGGTTCCAGTCCCTGGGCACCACTGAGCAGAGTCTGGCCCCAGCCTCTTGCCCCCAGCCTTCAGCTCTTGCTCAGCATTGAGCAGCTGCCCTCTGGGGCTGCTCTTCTCCAGGCTCAGCAGCCCCAGGGCTCTCAGCCTTTCCTGCTGCCAGAGCTGCTCCAGTGCCCTCAGCATCTTCCTAGCCTCTGTTGGGCTCTCTCCAGCAGTTCCTTGTCTCTCTTGAGACAGGGGAGCCCAGACCTGGCCCCAGGACTCCAGATGTGGCCTCAGTAGGGCAGAGGAGAGAGGGAGGAAAACCCCCCTTCACCTGCTGGTGACGCTCTTCTTCATGCACCCAGGGGCCCATTGGCCTTCTTGATTCCAAAGGCACATTGCTGGCTCATGGACTTGTCCACCAGGACTCCTAGGTCCTTCTCCACAGCACTGCTTTCCAACAGGCAATGACTGGTGGCAGCCAGGAGCCGTGTCCATGTCACCACAGCATCTTAGGAAGCATTCTAGGAGACCACTGACTTTCCTGGCTACCAGGGCACAAAGATACATCTCCTCAGAAGCATCCAATCAATCACTTTCTATCTAAGGTTTTAAAGAAAACCAATATTCAGTCTTCCAGAAGAGACTACACAGTTGCAGCCTGCAACACACCACACCAACCCCTCCTCTGCCTTTGGAAGCAGCTCTCCTCACAGGTCTGCTAAGCTCACCTGTACCCAGGGCCTATCAGGGGAAGAAGGGGCAGACAAATCAATTCCCCAACTGTTCTGAACAGTTTATGTGACTGAGAAGTGAGATCTTCATGCTGCTCCTGCTCCACAAAAGCACCTTCCAAAGGGAAGATTACCTGAAGAGGCTCATTTCAGTTGTTTTAACATCCCACTTTGAAGCTCAAGTATTTGCTCTTCTGGTGTCCAATCCCTACTCAGCCAAGCCAGGCCTCTCAGAGGAGTGCCAGGAACAGGCTCTACACCCAGTGGCTGCAGCCAGGAATAAAGCTGCCTCTGAAGAAAGAGCTGGGCACCACCAACAAAGATGGCACAAAGATAGTAGAGTTCCTAGAGCTACCAGGATGCCTGGGCTGGAACTGACCAACAGCTCAGGGTGCCATCTGAAAGCCTGGGGGCAAAAACTGGTTTCTTCCTCTGTGCTGAGCAGAGGCAGACCCTTTGGCACACTCCTCCAGACACACTTCTCCAGCCCCTGGGGATCATATACTGGCTCTGGGTTTTAATAAGCCAAGCTAAAGCCCATGACCTTGGACCTTGGTCACTGCAGAGGCTGACAAAAGATCTAATCCTCTCAAGATTTCCTCCAGGAGCCATTCAGACATGAGGTAGTTACCTTATAACCCCACTACCCCTTAGGAAAAGCTCACATGGACCAGCTCAACTCAACTAAGGAGGAAACACTGCTTCAGTTTAGACTCCCTAAAAGGCAGACAAGACTGCTAAAGAACAAGTCACAAGAAATAGTCCTGTGATTTCAAGGAGTGAAGACAGAAGAAGAGGAAGAGGGGATGAGGAGGAGTCCACAGCAAATGAAAGAAGGCACTTTCTCTATTATTTCAGCAATAAAAATTCAAACAGGTGGATTTTAAACCAAAATATGGGATAGCCTGGGCCCACCACTAGAGACAGGACAAGGTACCTAGGGCTTCCCTTGATTCTCTACATAGCCACCCAAAGTACAAAGTCATGAGTCAAGGCCAGAAAGGGTCACAAGCAAGGAGGAAGGGCTCAAGGTGTCCAGCTATGCTCTCTGAGAGGCCTGTGCCTGCACTCTGCTTCTTGCTGCCCTATCTCCCAGACACATCTCACCTCAGCAAAAGCCCCCAGTACCTACTGCTGAGCCGTGGGAAACCCTCACTGGAGGTGGCTGCCTCACTGCCCCCCACCAGCCCTGCACCTTGTGGCTACTAGGCAGTCCAGGGAGTGCCACGCAGGCCCCAAGCCCTCCCCATCCCCAGACCTATGACAGGAGAGGAGCTCCAAGCACAGCTCCTGCCCCTGCATCACCTCCCCAGATGACCCCACCACCATCCTGGGTTTCCCCCTCCAACAGGACACCCCTCAGCCATCACCCTTGCCTCCGTGTGAACTGAGCCCATGCTCCAGGCCAGCCTGGAGAGCTGCCAGCCCCCTGAGCTCCTGCAGGACCCACTCCTCCCTCCCAACTCTCCCACCTCAGGGCCTCCCACCCTCGCCACGGCCCCACCCCAGGGCCCACCTCTGGGAACCCCACCTCAGGGCCCATCGCCCTCACCTTTCTGCCACCTCCCTGGCTTACTACCTTCACTTCTCACCCCTTTCCCACCTCCCTGACCTACCACCCTCCCCTCTCACCCCTCTCCCACCTCCCTGACCTACCAGCCTCACCTCTCACCCTTCTTCCCCGTCAGGGCACAGCTCCCTCCCTCGGCCCGCACCCACCTCAGCACCTCCTGCTCCCACAGCCCTCAGCTCACCCTAGCCCACTACATGCCCATCAAGGCAATCCCGCGCTCCTATTGGCTGTCGCAGCCCCAGCTGTCCTCCCATTGGCTGCCGGACAGCACAAGGCCCTCCCTGCCACCACAAGGCTGACCCCCACGGGCCTGGGCCCGAGGGCAGGCAGGGGCTGCGGTGAGCCCATGGCCCCACAAGACCCTGCTTGGCCGCCCAGGGCGGGACTGATCTCCTCACTGACACCCTTCCAGCTCCCCTTTGGGCGAGCAGCACTGTGGGCCCAGCTCCCTGACAGCCATGGCGGGCAGAGAGCTGCTGGGCTCAGCTCTGGGCTGTGTTCCTTCCTTCGCCTGCACAGCCTTAGCCTGCCCTGGCACCTCAGGGAGGGGGGAAGGTGCTGTCTCCCCTCCTTCGGTGAGGGAGGTGGTTTGGGGAGAGCCAGGAAACGTCTTACAGTAATTAATGGTTCGTAGGAACTAAAAGCCTTTTGTGTCTTCAAAGGGGGAAAAAAAAACCCCCACACTAGGCACCATCAACCTGCAGCCAGGCTTAGCGATGGGATAATTCCTATTGGAGGCTGAGAGAGCAGCTCCTCAACCTTGGATCTTCCTGGGCTTATGGGCACACACCTGGCACCAAGCAAGAGGCTGGTGACAACATGGTAGAACAAACACTACACCAAAGCACATGCAAGGTGACCAGTGCCCAGGGGTTAGATGGATGCACCCTATCTGATAGGTGCTTCCTCCCAGCATTTCACCTCCTTGAGAGCAATGAGTAACTACTTCAGCTTCTAGTTCATGTTTTTCCTTCTGCTACAAGTTCCTTGCCCCCAACATGAAGACTTCAGTCAAAAGCCTGGCCACACATCCTCTAGGTCCAGAGATGAAAAGGTTAGAACAAACCCTAGATTCAGGTTGTTGGGATTGGCTTGGGGTTTTTTTCTCCCATCTCATAAACTTTGAGCCAAGTTTGTGACGGAGACATTTGACTCATCCTTTCTGAGGTTTTAGACTCCCAACAGTAAAGCACAGTAACCTTGGACTCATTCTGACAGTAAATCTAACGTGACTCCTCAGGGCTACAGAGCCTTGCAACTGTTCCAGCAGCCATCAGAGGGGAGCAGGAGTTCTGGGAAGAACACTTGATCGACAGCCTTTCACCCTGCACATCCTACTGCCGGCAGCAGGACCCCAACAGCTTCATTACCAGGGGTTAGAAGCTACCCGAGTCAGCCATATCCAGCAAACACTTTGCTAAACCTCACCCTCTGAGTCCCTTAAGCCTTCTGTTTGGTGTTCCTGGTTACAGGAGGCGAGGGCACCGTTCCACATCTGATCTCCACACGCTTCAGCTCCAATAACAACACCTCAACCGTTTCCTAATCGCCTGCCTGCCCTCCCACCTAGGCTGCCCTCCCCAGGCAAGCCCTTTTGTTGCCAGCCATTTTACAGGAGGAGAACAGACAGCAAGCTCTCCAAGAAAGCCTTCCCAGGCCTTGGGAGAGCATGATGTACTCACACAGGCATCCTGCTGAACACACTGCAGGATGTGCTTGGCTGGAATCAGGAAGTCTATGAGGTAGCGTAGTCCATCCCCACGGTACGTCTTCTCCACCACATCAAAAACCTGGCACAGAACAGTGGCTGCAGTAGCCTCAAACGGAGGGTAGAGAGCTGATAACGTACTCTGAATGCAACCATCCAGCGACTCCGAGTCCTGCCAAGAGAAGAAAACACCTTAGCAGCAGCACGGGGCAGGAGCCTGCGCCCATACCCCGACGAGCAACCCCACACCCAGCAGCCTCAACCATCCCTGGGTCCAGGAGGAGAGAAGAGCAAACGAAGCACCGCACCGCTGTCGCTTTCCAGCTCCTTCTGGCACCACTGCTTGCAGGTAAACACAAGGCAGCTCTCCCCAAAGGCGTGTGGAACGCTCGCAGAGGGCTCTCTGCACAGCAGAGTGAGCTCCCAGCTTTTGCTTACGCGGCAAGTCCTTCTCCTGGCTGCGCTGGGTGGGGCTGCTATGAAACCCTCACCGCAGCACGTGAGCCAGAGGGAGAGACTATCATGGGGTGCTTGGATCACTGGGCCCCCAGGTTGGGATACCTGGGGCTGCTGGAGAGGTTGGCCAGCGCTTGGGCACGTTGAAGACCAGCGTTATGCTACTCAGTGGGCTCAAGGAGCGTTGCAGGAGCTACCGTCGGGCTGAAGTTCCTCAGCCTGCTCTGCCCTGAAGTCCCTGCACGGGAGAAGCTCTTTGGTGCTGGGGGAAGCCACTCAGCATGGCAATTCCTCCTTACTCAAAGCTGTTTGCCTCTCATGATAGGCTCCCTCCAGGAGCCAGGAGTTTTCAGCAGTGAGATGCCTCCCAACAGGATCTGCAGACTGTGCCTGAGCAGGGTGGCCTCTGGGGCCTGAGCACGCACATCGATATGTAGGATGCCCAGTTCCTGCCCAGGGAGCAGAGGCAATGCCTTCCCTGCTTCCACTTTCATTCAGAAGAGCCTGGCAGCCAGAGCCTGCCCACAGAGTCAGGACCAATTCCAGTGCCAGAGGCCAAATTCTGATCTATCACACGGGTGTAAATCAAGAGAGCTTGCCAAAAAAATGATAATTAAAACATAAATAAACCTGTAGACATCTGGAGAGAGGATCAGGATCCCTCCTTTCCTCCCCATTGTAGAGGAGACCCCTCTGGCTAACTTACAGCCAGTGGGAGTGAATTTTGCTAGAAAACCAAAGGAAAGTTTACTCAGGTGTCTGGCCAGATCCTCATCTGATCTAAATCCCTCTCCCTTCACTAGAGACAAGAAAAGCATTTCAGTCACTGGCCCAGAAGCCCTACGGCCTCCTGCAGAACAGGAACAGCTGCATGGACATGCCTGAAACCATACCTCAGTGCCACAGCAAGAGAAACAAAGCAGTGCCACAACTGCTTACACTGCCACTGGGGAACAGGAGGATGAAAGGGAAGGAAACCATTTCATTTCTTCCACTCCAAGGGACCACACGCTCATGGCTCCAGACCCCTCCATCAGTTCAAGAGGCTCAGAGCAAGCCTGAGCAGACCTGCAGCCAGAGCAGAGACTGTGCTCCTCTCCCAGCTCAACAATCTTTAAATTCATACAATCATAGAATGGTCAGAGTTAAAAGGGACCTGAAAGATCAGCTAGTTCCAACCCCCCTGCCTGCCAGGGACACCTCCCACTAGAGCAGCTTGCCCACAGCCCCAGCCAGCCAGGGATGGAGCTTCCCCAGCCTCTCTGAGCAACCTGTGCCAGTGTCTCCCCACCCTCACAGTGAAGAACTTGCTCCTAAGATCCAACCTAAATCTCCCCTCCTCTAGTTTGCATCCATTCCCCCTAGTCCTCTCCCTACCTGACCTCCTCAAAAGTCCCCCCCCAGCTTTCTTGTAGCCTCCTTCAGCTCCTGGAAGGCCACAAGGAGGTCTCCCTGGAGACTTCTCTCCAGACTGAACAACCCCAACTCTCTCAGTCTGTCAATTCCTCTTTCTAAGCACAGCATAAAGTCCCTGCTCTGTTCTAGAGCCTTCTTGTGGGACAGGCAGCAAGACTGCAGAGGGGAGATGAGGATGCCCAGGCAATGGCTCCTCAATCCCTGCCTGCACAGAGCTGGCAGAAGGTGGCTGACAGCCACACGCTGCCGGTGGCACGGCACTGCATCCTTGCCAGTCCTCCTGGTGTCAGTAACAAGCAGGGCAGCAACCTCCTGAAGCGTCCACAACTTGTCCAAGAGACCAGCTGGCTCCTGCAATATCCCTCAAGGTCAATGCAGGCAGATCAACAGAGGTTAGGGAGCTATTTTTCATACTCTTAACTCAAGGACTCAAAAAGCAGGAGGTCTGTGTGCACACTTCCACGTGTGGAACACTAGGACAAAGGAGTTCACCCCAGTCCTAAATGGGAGGAGAAGGCTGTTTTAAAGAGAATCCCTGAATATCCAGAGTTGGAAGGATCATTGATTCCAACTCCTATTTATGCACAGGACAACCCCAAAGTCACCCCAGGTGTTTCAGAGTACAGTCAGGATGCTTCTGGAATTCCCTGAGAGCTGGTGCCATGACTGCATCCCTGGGGAGCCTGTTCCAGGGCTCCACCACCCTCTGGGTGATGAATCTTTGCTTAAGATCTACCCTGCCCCTGCCCTGGCACAGCTTCATGCCATTCCCCCAGAATGCTGGTGACCAGAGAGCAGAGATCAGCTCCTGCCCCTCCTTCACCTCTGCTGAGGGAGTTCTAAACCACAATGAGGTCTCTCCTCAGCCTCCTCTCCTCCAGGCTGAACAGACCAAGTGATTTCAGCTGTTCCTCACACAGCTTCCCCTCCAAACCCTTCACCACCTTAGAGAGCACCCAGAGGAGAGCCACAAACCACTTGATATCCTTCTCCTATTGTGGTGCCCCAAACTTCACCCAATACTCAGGGTGAGGCCACACCAGCACTGAGCAGAGGGGGACCAGCACCTCCCTCATCAGCTAGCAATGCACCCCAGGACTTGCTTGGCCCTTTTGGCTGCCAGGGCACACTGCTGACAGGTTGCTTTCCATCCAGCAAATCACAATCTAAACCCCCAGCTTTTATTCCATTAATTAAGATGGAAAGCCTGGAAGTTCCTTCCCTGCAGGGACAGGTCTTCAGAGAAAAAAAATACCTTCCACTAGATGTTGTGGAGGCCAAGAGAAAACTGCCAAGAGCTGAGAGCTTGCAGCTGTCTCTCCACAGTTCTGGTCAAGAGCATCCCCACACAGGGTGTGAGGGAAGGGCTCAGCAGAGTTCAGGAAACAGAAGGAAAGAAAGCAGATGGGTAGGAACTGTGTGAGGAGCTCTACAGACCCAAAAGGACAGGCTAAAGAAGAAGAGATGTTCCCTTTCCACCCTGGACCTCCTTAAAAGGAGGCTGTAGAGTAGGGAAATTGGTACATGAAGCCCCTCACAATTAGCCATTTCATGTTGGTGAATTATTATAGAATCATAGAATCACCTAGGTTGAAAAAGACCTTTAAGATCATCAAGTCCAACTGCTGACCCAGCACCACAATGTCACAAATTGCCCTCTGTACACATTCTTTGAACCCCTCCAAGGGATGGGGACTCCACCACTGCCCTGGGCAGTGCCAGGAAGGAATTCTTCCTCATGTCCAACCTAAACCTCCTCTGGCACAACTTGAGGCTGCTTCCTCTTGTCCTGTTGCTTTTTCACCTAGAAGAGCCCAAGCCCCCCCTGGCTCCAGCCTCCTCTCAGGGAGTTGCAGAGAGTGAGAAGGTCTCCCCTGAGCCTCCTCTTCTCCAGGCTAACCAAGCCCAGTTCCCTCAGCTGCTCCTCACAACACTTGTGCTCTAGACCCTTCCCCAGCTTCCTTGCCCTTCTCTGGACACACTCCAGCACCTCCATGTCCTTCTGGGAGTGAGGAGCCCAAACCTGACCCCAGGATTGGAGCTGTGACCTCCCCAGTGCCCAGCCCAGGAGGCCAATCCCTGCCCTAGCCCTGCTGCCACCCTAGTGCTGCTCCAAGCCAGGATGCTATTGACCTTGGCCACCTGGGCACTCTGCTGATATAACACCCTGAACACCACACACTGAACTCTCCCACACTTGTGAAATGAGAGAGTCCAAGCAGAGGCACCTGAAGGGGAGCCCAGCTCCAGCAAGCTCTGTTGACACCAACCTGTCCAAGCAAGCATCTGTAGCCTTGTCAGATCAACCTGGCCTTGACACAGGTGCTCTTCCACCCAGCACCAGCCACCCCAGGGAGCCCAGCCAAGTGCTTGGGCACTATCTCAGTAGTGTTATATTTGACAACAATTTCCTTCTGACCCTCCACAGGTTCAAAATCTGAGTTCAAACCAGCTGGGGAAGGTTCTGTGCTGTCTTTTACCCCTCTACCTCTTCCCCTGCTTGAGCAGAATTCTTTCAGATCTCAATCCCCCCCCCCCCCCCCCAGATGAAATTGGTTACATTTAGGATTGCAAATAAAACAAAAGAAGTCAAAATATTTGCACATGAGTCAGTGCATGGCTCTGAGGTTCTCACACCATTCCTGCTGCCTTAGCAAAGCCTTCACAAGATAATTATTAACATTGGCACCAAATCAAAACTCCTTTATATGGTTAAAATAAACCAACTCATCTATTATCCTTCCTTCAGTAAAATCCAGACTAACCATAGCCTGTGGCCATTGCAGAGTTCAGTGCTAACAGGGCACTCCTCTATCTCCTTCTGGCCAGACAAGCCCACAAAGCCATGGTAGCTGTGCAGGCTTTGAAGGGACAGAGGGGAAAAAAAGGTTTGAACCCCTAGGGTTTGGTAGGAAGGGGAAATATGTTCACCAGTCTCTGCTCATTCCACAGGGAAAGTCCCAAACAGGGAGCAAATTCCCACACCCCATCCTGCTGCATGTGATGTTCAACATCTTCATCAGTGACCTGAAGGGACAGAGGGCACCCTCAGCAAGTCTGCTGAGGATCCCAAACTCACACCTGCCCCACATGAGCTCCCACAGACCAGCTCAATGCAGAGAAGAGAAGGGCAGAGCATCCTGAGCTCCAGAGGCTGATAAACCTCAAGCCCAGAGCCCATCCTACCTACAAACCACATGCCTTAACTCAAGCAGGCAGTGCAACCCCCAGCAGGTCTGAGGAGAAACCTCTGTGACCAGGATGAAGGAGGACAGCACAAGCTAAACCACCAGGGATCCAAGGAGAGGGGGATTCTTCCCTAGCCCACTTCCACTCCAGCCCATGCCTGCCTGCCCACAGCAGCCCCCAAGAGCCAGCCAAACCCAGCACAGGCTCCTCCTGGAGAAAGCAGCTTCCTCCAGGGACTGCAGATTCCAAGCTTTCCTGCCTCCAACAGCATTACCACATCTCCCCTGGTGGGAAAGCTCCTGGACACTTGCTCCTTTCCAGCCACCCAGCACAAAAGCAAAGAGAAGCATTTGCCAACCAAGCCAGAGAGCATCTCCCCAAGCAAAATGTGTCTTGGGAACTCCAAATGTTTCTTTGGCAAGGACACAGGAGGGCCCTGTGAACTCCAGCTCACTGCCACCACTCCACCACATGCTCACCACACCTCCTGAAAGAGGCACAGCTTCTAAAATAACTCCTCTGGAAATGAAGGTGCTAAATAAAGCCCAGGTTAAGGTCACGTCCGGCCACTGCTCCTCAGCTGCCAGGGCAGGGGCTGGAGCACAGTGAGGGAAGAGGAAAGCAGCATTCTGGGGATGGGATCAGCTCCATGGGCAGGGGGGAGGTGACAGGAACAACCTAGCAGGGCAGGGGAGCAGGGATAGCCCAGGAGGGTTTGGGTCTGAATGGGCTGGGGGTGTGCTGCCCTCCCTTCCCTGCCTGGAACAGGAGCTGTGCTTCAAAGACACGACAAAGGCTGTTGTGGCCAAGTTCTGCTGCTCAGCCCTACAGGAGCTCTTCTCCCCATCCCAAGCTGCAGTAAGAACCAGGTGTTGGGAGGAGATGAAGTTCCAAGTGCCTGGGCAGAAGCTCCAAGCCAGGATTAACAAGCAGGTGGCAGGAAGAGGAGCCCAGGATCAGTTCCAACCCTGCTCAGGGCCCATGTCTACCTCTCCTGGTGCAAGCAGCCACTGCAGGAGGGGAGTCTGGAGTAACTGGGAGCTGCTTGGGCTTTTCTGGGTGCACCAAATAGAATTTTCTGCCTACTTTTGTAGGCACAAAGAGAGTAGAGAGCAGCACCAGCCACTGGGAACTCCTGCCATGCTACATTTCTTTCTGACTCAATACCCAGCTTCTCCCTCTTTGGGACCTGTTGATCACCAGTTAAGCCTAAACCCTGCAGTACCTCCTATGGGCTTGAAGAACAAGAAGTCAACCTGCCCAGGGAGCTGAGAGAGATCATCCCCAGGGCTACACACCTCACACAGTGTCAGAATACCTGCACTCTCCCAGCAAATGCCTGGGACAGCAACCCAAGTGGCTTAGGACAATGCAAGTCAGTGCAGGGAAGGGCTGCAACACTGCTGGACCCACCTGGACCCACAGAGCCTTGGCTGCATTTTCCCTATAACTCACCCAAGCAAGCATCTTGCTAAGAAAATCAGTGTCTTGCTCAAGACTTGTCTGTCAAACACTGAGCCTTGGTTCTGGAGAACACAAAGAGGCACAAATCTGACAGCCCTGCTACTGTCTGAAGACTCCCAAAAACCACCAGTGTGGTGAGACCAGACCAGCTCTTTGACTGAGCCCTGACTTAGGGCAGGTAGCTCCTTTCTAGCACCATACAAAGGAGACTTCAGAGCAGCCTTCCAATCCCTAGCAGCCTACAGGAAAGCTGGGGAGGACTCTCCATCAGGGAGTGGAGTAGTAGGACAAGGAGTAACAGCTTTAAATTGAAATAAGAGAGGTTAACTAGGAGAAAGAAGCTCTTCCCTGGAAGGGTGGTGAGACACTGGTACAGGTTGCCCAGAGAAGTTGTGGGTGCATCAACCCTGGAAGCATTCAAGGCCAGGTTGGACAAGGCTTGGAGTAACCTGGGTCTAGTGGAAAAGCTGTCCCTCCCCATGGCTGGGGGTGCTGGAACTAGATGAACCTGAGGTCCCAGTTTGCCCCAGTTAAATCCAGTGCTTGCCATGGCTTGGCAGAGCAAGGAGCATAGCTGGGTGGTGGAGCAGAGCCAGAGAGGCCACGAGCACCAGAGAGCAGTGCCCATGGTACGCCCAGCTCTGACTCACAGAGCCTCTCTGCTCCTGCTCAGCAGGGAGGCCTTGCCAGGAGCTCCTGAATCTTTGCCTTCCTTCTGCTGGCTGCCCAGAGCCTGGCCACATCTTCCACACACTCACTGTCTCTCCCCTTTTCCCCACACAGTGTGAAGACAGGCCAAAGGAAACCAGAATCTGGACAGGTGAGGGGAAGAGGTGATCTCCAACCCTCCCAACAACTCCAGACTGGAAAGTCATGATAACAGGGAAACTGGGAAGAGGCAGAGCTCCCTCCAAGCATCCTTGCACAGTGCCTGACCCTGGCCCCCAGACAGCTTCAGGATAGAGGTGGGGAAAAAGGAGCACAGAGCAGGCAATGCAGAGAGCTGGGGTTGCTGCTCCCTCTGCCAGGACAGGCTGCCGTGCTCTGCTGCTTGGCTGGGGCTGCTCAGCTCTCTGCTGACGTGAGAAACCTCATTTCCAGTAAAAACAGACCTCTGGGCTTTCCATGAAGCTTTTCCACTTTGAGACTAAGCCTAAAAGACCTTTGTAAAAAAAAGAAAATGAGACACTTTTCTGTTCAGAAAGGTCTTTGGCTAAAAGCTGGGCTTGTTTTCCTGACAAAAAGTGAGATTTCCCACTCTGTTTCTGCAGGGAGGAGAACCCTCCCAGCCCCATTTCCTGAGCTGCTCTAATCACAGCAGCAATGAGTTCAAGAGAGAAAAATCTTCCCAGAGCAAGTGCCAGCTCCCTCCTCCCACCCCCCNCTCTGGCTGCTGGCTCAGGGGAAAGGCTGGGAGGAGGGAGCCTGCCTTCGGCACCCTGCCTGCCTCTGGATGTCTGTGCTAAAATAATGCCTTGGGAAGTGGTGCAGCTCTAGAGGGTCAGCATTCCCCACTGCCTTCATGACACCACCTTCCTGGGAGATAACCAGGAACGACCCTACCTGCTGTTTGGGCTATTGTTTTAGGCTTTGCAAGGTGAAAAAGAACCCAGTGCCACTAGGGAGGACAGTGTTTGCAGTCTTACCCAGGCTGTACCTCCAAAAGGGAGCTGCCTCCTGCATGCCACCATGGGATCCCTTGGGTAGGGCATGGCTGTATCCCAGGATCCTAGAATGGGCAGAGTTGGAAGGGACCTGGAAGATCATCTAGTGCCAAACCCCCTGCCTGCCAGGGACACCTCCCACTACAGCAGGTTGCCCACAGCCCCAGCCAGACAGGGATGGAGCTTCCACAGCCTCTCTGGGCAACCTGTGCCAGTGTCTCCCCACCCTCACAGTGAAGAACTTCCTCCTAAGATCCAATCTAAATCTCTCCTCCTCCAGTTTGCATCCATTCCCCCTAGTTCTATCCCTGCCTGACATCCTAGAAAGGATGAATCCCAGCATGGTTGGGGCTGGAAGGGACCTCTGGGGGTCACCTAGTCCAACCCCCTGCTCCAGCAGGGTCACCCACAGCAGCTTGCCCAGGGTCACCTCCAGCTGCCTTGGCAATCTCTCCACACAAGGAGACTCCACAGCCTCCCTGGGCAGCCTGGGCCAGGGCTCTGCACCCTCACACCAAACAAGTTTCTCCTCCTGGTGCCTACCCAGCTTGGCTCCCATGCTGCTGGGGCAGGCAGGGCAGCTCAGCAGCCTGTGGCTAAACCAGCTCCTACAGCCTTGCAGGGAGTGGTGTTCCAGAGACAGAACTCCAAGAATCATTTCCAGATGCCTCCCTCTGTTTCCCCCACAGCCCTCTCCAGGCTGCCGAGGCTGCAGCAGCCAAAGCAGCTCCTACCGGGCAGCGCTGGGGATTAGCATTCCAGGCGCTGCAGGAAAACAAGCGCTTGGAAGCGATTAACTCATGATCTCTCATTTAATTAAACAAAGGGAAAAAATGATGTTATTTGCTTTTCGGCTCAGAGATCCTGCTGCTGCAGAGGCTGTAGGTCTGGGCATGCTCAGGTGGTGAAAGGCAGGCCTGGAGCTGGGTGATTTCCTCACCAACCCTGGGCTGCTGGGGTTTGGGGACATCCCAGATTGCCTTTGGAAAGCAAAGTCTTGAGTTCTGCAGCTGGTGAACAGTTAGATTGATGTTCTCCTTGTGTCAGGGCAAAAGGCAATCAGTAGGAGAGGGCAGAGGCAAGCTGGTACAGGCAACCATGTCCATGGCTCTGCACCACACTTCAGGTGGCCAAAAACCAGATGTTTGTGTAGGGCAGCAAGACAACAGCCACCTAAGCCTGAGCCCCTGCAGCCCAGCAGGATCATAGCATGGTTTGGGTGGGAAGAGACCTTTCAAGGTCAAGCCCTGCAGTCACTAGGGACACCTGCAACTCCAGCAGGTTGCTCACAGCCCCAACCAACATGAGCTGCAATGGTTCCAGGGCTGGGACATCTCCCACCTCTCTGGGCAGCCTGGGACAGGCTCTCACCACCCTCAGCACAAAACATTTCTTCCTTCTCTCTAGTCTCAATCTCCTCTTTCAGTTTCAAACCATCAGCCCTTAGCCTTTCCCAACAGCTCCTGATAAAAACTCTGTCCCCAGCTTTCTTCTGGGCCCCCTTAAGTCCAGAAAGGCTGCAGTCAGGTCTCCCTGGAGCTTTCTCTTCTCCAGGCTGAGCAACCCCAACTCTCTCAGCCTGGCCTCACAGCAGAGTGGTTCCAGCCCTTCACACCTGGATGTTACACAAGCCTCATACAGCAATAAAGCAGCAAACCTGCTCTCAGCATCCCCCAACCTCAATATTCATCCTTACCCAAGTCATACCCTGGTGCAGCCTTTCAGAGAGCAGCTGGAGAAGCAGGACCTGCCCCAGCCCTCCCTTTGCTTTCTCATGTGCCCAAGAGAAGCTGAACACACATGGCAGCTTCCACAGCAAGCTCTCTGCTGTTCAACCATCTCCAGAGCAGGCTGGGGAGCCAGCCTGACCAAACACTGCTCCTCAAAGGAGATGGCACCATGGGCACTGGGACACAGCAGTCCAGCACCTCATCCTACCAGAGCTTTATGTTCACCTTGCTCCTCTCCACCCATTAGGTTTTCACTCTCCAGGTTCTCAGCCACAGGCCTTGTTCTAGTCTCCTTTCTTCATGCAACACCCAACACATCAGAAAGGCTGCTGACAACTGCTGAACAGATTAGAAAGGCCAAACTGGGGAGGAAACAATGACCCACAAGCCAAGAAAGTCATCCTGGAGATAAGCCTTTCCTTGCAGGGACATGGCATGCTCATGACTGAGCTCTCAGGGAGCTGAGCAGTAGGTGGGTCTTACCCAGAGCAAGGAATCAGCCTCTGCTCCCAGAGGCCTCTTACTTTCTATGAGCAATAGATCAGGCAGATGATAGAGGTGTTTAGAGGGCATGGGAGACAACAGAGCAAAGCCCTGTCCTTAAACAGCCACCTTCCAGCTGAACCCAGGACCTGAAGCTGAGAAGGGCTGTGTATGAAACAGCATCCTACAGCTGGAGACCAGCTTATTTTGGTTTAGTTTAATCAAGGGATTAAGTCCTTAATCTGAAATAACTGTCTAAGCCCAGGTTTGGGGTTTGGTTTAAATATCATTGGTATAAATCTAACCATGCAATCAATTAATAAAGCAGTACTTGGTGTGATGCAAAGCTCTGGGTACTTCTAAAACACCTTTCCCAGCAACAGACTGATGCTGGCAGAGTGTAAGCACGTGGTGGCTGTGGTTCCACTGCCCAGTACTAGCTGCACATGCCTCCTCACCTCCTTGAGACCTTCCAGGGCAGAGCTGCACCCCTTGAGAGCTCCGTCCCTCTTCACTCCCACACCAGCCTGCCCATGGGCTGCCCTGGCTTGAGCACCAACAGCCTGGCCATGGCACCACATGCCAGGATCCAGCCAGGGATCTCCATGCTCTAAGTGTCCAACAGCCTTTGGACAAGGCTTGCTGAACCCCAGCAGATATCCCAGCCAGAGCTGAGAACCTCCTAGGCCACTTTGACACAAGACAAGTCCTGGGACATGACACCAGACTTCTTGGCTTTCCAAGGCTCTTGTAAGAAAGGCATGAAACTCCTTTCTTTCTGCTGCCAGAGGGATCAGCTTGAGCTCATCCACCTTACTATTACTACAGGTTTTGCTCTGCTCTCAGCTTCAGGCATTGGCATCCACCTGGCAAAGCAACCAGAGCAGGAGCATCTTGTACCCTTGACCATTTGTCCCTCAAATACCAGGGCACTCTAGGCAGATGAAAGATCTGGTTCTAGCAGCCAGCTCTAAAATACCTTGAGTAAATCTGGAGCCAAAGAGGTCAGGCTCATTTTAACACCTTTTAGTCAGAGGCACAAGGCCAGAGCCAACACCTTGTGTTCAGACACCCATCTGGGGGCATGGGACAACAGATGGGCAGCCTCCTGTGCTCCAAAAGAAAATGATAATCCTGCAGCAGAACAGCTGATGAGTGCCAGAAACAATCTTCACAGGGTCAGCATTTGGATTATTACTTATGTTCCAGCTCCTGAGCTCAAGGCTGTGGCTGGATCACAGTCAGATCCCACACTCCTTCCTCTGCAAGGTGCATCAGCTGCTGGACACAGCCCCAAGGGGACTGCTGGGTTCACTGCCTCCATAACTGAGGCTGGACACCACTGAGAAAAGATCTCCCAGACTCAAGCTGGGAGCTAGCTATGCTCCCAAGATCCCAAAACAGATGAGCCATGGTTCCCCTTACCATAGAATCATTTAGGTTGCAAACAACCTTTAAGATCATCAAGTCCAACTGTTAAGCAGCACTATCAGGTCACCACTCACAGAAGAGACCTCTAAGGCCATCAAATCCAACTGTCAACCTATCACCCCCATGCCACTAGACCATGTCCTTAAGTACCACATCTATAAGCTTTTTAAACCCCTCCAGGGATGGTGACTCCACCACTGCCCTGGGCAGCCTGGGCCAAGGCTTAACAACTCTTTCTGGGAAGAAATGTGTCCCTCAGCACCACAGCCATGTCTTCTCAATCCCTTCAGGGACAGTGACTCCATCTCTTCTCTGGGCAGCCTGGGCCAGGCCTTCACAACCCTTTCAGAGGAAGAAATTGTTCTTCGTGTCCAACCTGAACCTCTCCTGGTGCAACTTGAGGCTGTTTCCTCTTCTCCTATCACTTGTTACCTGGGAGGAGAGCCCAAGCCCCACCTGGCTGCAGCCTCCTCTCAGGGAGCTGCAGAGAGTGAGAAGGTCTCCCCTGAGCCTCTTCTTCTCCAGGCTAACCAACCCCAGTTCCCTCAGCTGCTCCTCACAACACTTGTGCTCTAGACCCTTCCCCAGCTTCCTTGCCCTTCTCTGGACACACTCCAGCACCTCAGTGTCCTTCTGGGAGTGAGGAGCCCAAACCTGACCCCAGGATTCTGTACATTTTGGCCTTAAACACTTTGTGTCATCATATGTTCATGAATTACAAGTCTTGCCACCTCAAGAGGCAACAGAAGACATTTGGCAGCCACGTAGCAACTCCAGGAGGAACTTGTTGATCACAGGAGAAAACAGTAAGTGCTCAAGGACCTTCCTTGAAGGAACACATCCCTGCAGACCTCCAACATCAGAAAGCAGATGGCAGCAGCAATGAGACAGCATCTCTGAGGAAGAGGCTGGGAGAAAGGATCAGCCAGGAGAGAGCAGGCAGCCCAGAGATGACCATGGCCATGCCAGCTCAGCCCTGGGCCACCCTAAGAAAAGTCCTCTCTATCCCAGCCAAAACCAGGACACTGTGCCCTGCAAGGAGAAGTTCTCCTGGTCAGAAGGACCCAGGTTGGCTCCAAGACTCTCCAAGCTCAGGCATATTCATGCTCATACTGTCCTACCCCTGAGCAGCCAAGCCTGGGATGAAAACATTTCCCTTCTATCCAGACAAGAGCAGCAAATGCATCCTTCCTGGAAAGCCAGGTCCATCAATCAGAAACACAAGGCATGGCTTTTCCTCAACTCCTGAGCTTGGAAGCAGCCATCAGAGGCTTCCCAAAGCTCCTCCCTTTCCAGCTTCCCCACTCCCCCCTCAGCAGAAGACAGCCTCACGTGTCCCATTATTTCCATCCCTATCAAAGGAGGGTGGAGATGGAAGGAGGGATTGCTAAAAGACATCTTTGTGCACAGGAGGGATGTCTGCCAACACGTGGGTGGTTCTAAGCCCAAACACAAAGGAGAATACATCCACCAGGAATTTCTCCCCTTGATCCATGAAGGGGGCTGCATACCAAGCTCCTGAACCGAGGGAGAAGGACCTTGCTCCAAAGGTAAAGGTACTCAGAGAGATGACAACAGACAGCAACCGATCTGGGCTCCTTTAACCACGGTGGAGGCTCAGCAGCACCAGTTCTTTTGGGCTTTGAGTTTGTTGAGAGGCACTGAGATCTGACAGGCAGCCTCAGGGGAAGGTCTCCTCCTGATGGAACCTGCCTGGGAAGCCTCCCAACTCCTGTGAACGCTGCCACACCCAAGGCAGGCTGCAAAGCTCGAGGTGGACACCTAGCTCAGATCACCAGAACTCCTGCCCCTGTGGGCTGCTCCCCACCAGCCAGCAACAGCATTGCTGAGGGTGACCCCAAGACCCCATGGAGGTCCTTCTACCACACCCAAGAGGAGCACCAGTCTCCTTCTGGTCCCAGCACCTCTTCAGCTGAACTATTGGATTCTGGCTAACTCAGTGGCTGGTTGCAGCAGCTGGAGCAAAGGTTCATCCTGGGCAGCTGAAGGTGACCCCAAGACCCCATGGAGGTCCTTCTACCACACCCAAGAGGAGCACCAGTCTTCTTCTGGTCCCAATTTCTCTTCAGATGAACTATTGGACTGTATTTAACTCAGTGGCTGGTTGCACCAGCTAGAGCAAAGGTTCATCCTGGGCAGCTCAGTCTGATGGCAGGACAGTAAATTTGAGCAGACAGAAAGACTTTCAGGTTCAGTCTGTGCTTCTTTGATCTTGGAGGCTTCAGCTTGATGTCCAGTGATGCAAAACAAACCAGGATAGGTCTGAAAGCAGCCAAGAGCACTCACCACAAGAAAGGCCCCAATTTCTCTTCATTCCTTTCAATAACAGCCTAGGTCAGCCAGCAGAGATGAAGCACTCTGCATAGCAGAAAGGTGTCAGCATGCTCGAACCTTCAGAGGCAACCAGTGCATGTCCATTCACTTCTCCAAAGCTGCAACCCTTCCAGGAGCTGAAGGGGGCTACAAGAAAGCTGGGGAGGGACTTTGGAGGAGGTCAGGTAGGGAGAGGACTAGGGGGAATGGATGCAAACTAGAGGAGGGGAGATTTAGGTTGGATCTTAGGAGGAAGCTCCTCACTGTGAGGGTGGGGAGACACTGGCACAGGTTGCCCAGAGAGGCTGGGGAAGCTCCAGTCCTGGCTGGCTGGGGCTGTGGGCAACCTGCTGTAGTGGGAGGTGTCCCTGGCAGGCAGGGGGTTGGCACTAGCTGATCCTTCAGCTACCTTCCAGCTCTGACAGCTCTAGGATTCTAAACCCAGGTATCAGGAGTGGTGCAGAAAGCAGAGAGTATCTCAGCACCACAGGTTAAGGCTACCCTTGCCTTCTATGGCTCTGCACTCAGCAACACATCCCACCCCTGATACCACTACTCATTTTTTCAGCCCTTAGCTGCATTGAGGTCTGCAGGACAGGAACAAAGGTTCCCTCAGGGGTTCCAGGAATAGGAACAAAAGGTTCTTCGATGCTGAGTACCCTCAGGTTGGTTGAATTTATAGCTTCTGCCAGAACACATTTTGTTTTCAGAGATTTTTCAGCACTTTGGTACTAAAGTGGGGTTACAGCTTGGGGTTGTTCAGCCTGGAGAAGAGAAGGCTCCAGGGAGACCTGACTGCAGCCTTGCAGGACTTCAAGGGCCTAGAAGAAAATTGGGGACAGAGATTCTGGCAGGGCCTGTTGGGACAAGACAAGGGCTGATGGTTTGAAACTAAAAGAGGGAGATTGAAACTAGAGAAAAGGAAGAAATGTTTTCTGCTGAGGGTGGTGAGAGCCTGTCCCAGGCTGCCCAGAGAGGTGGGAGATGTCCCAGCCCTGGAACCACTGCAGCTCAGGTTGTTTGGGGCTGTGAGCAACCTGCTGGAGCTGCAGATGTCCCTGCTGACTGCAGGGGGGTTTGGACTAGCTGAGCTTGGAAGGTCTCTTCCAACCCAACCCATTCCTTGGTTCTCTCCTGGCTCTAACTCACCTGCCCCTGTGCTGGAGAGGTGCTCCCCACATCTGAAAGGGACTTGCTAACACTCCTCATCATGCCAGGATGTGCTCAGTCCCTGGTTGCAGCATCCTAGAGCACTGGGCTCCAAGCTGAACCCTTCCATCCCTCCCTGCTGTGGGAGCTGAGCAGCTGTGACTGTGCTCCAGTATTTAACAGCAGACATGCTGCTGACCAACTCTGCTGAAGCCACCAGCAGCATGATGCTCTGGAGGTTCTCAGGTTAGCATCTCTTCTGCTAGGAAGGAATGCCCTCAGGGCTGACTGCACTCATGGCTAGGTGGCCAGCAGCACAGCTACAGCACACCCAGTGCACAGTCCTCCTCAGACACCTGCAGCTCACCATTAACACTTGCTGTTTCCCATTCCCACCTGGCACTAGGACACATTTGGGGGTTGCTGAGCAGGGATCCATGGATGCAGGTGGCCTCTCACCTGCACTTCACCATTAGTTTTTATTGCTCCCCTGAACAGCATGTTCACCTGCCCACTGCTTTTGGACAGAAGCTGGGCACACTGCAGAAGCTGTCACCCTTGATACCCCAGAGAAAATGCTTTTAACCAACACATCCATGTGCTCAGGATTACATCTCTGGGCTTTGTCTGTGTTCCAACATCTTGCTCATGACTTTGGCACAGAAATAAAGGAAGAAGAGCCCCAATGCTTAAAGCTCTTTGTGATTCCCAGACTCATTTCCTTCCCACCCCAGGAGAAGACATAAGTGGAGCATAAAAGACTAGTTTCTGCTGAAAGCCATCCACTCTCCTGCCAGCTTTGAGGTGCCACCTGAACTTCTCTGCAGGAAGACACCAGCACTTACACATCTTGGGATACACACAGGCTGTGTTCTACAGATCTCTGTGGTGACTGGAGGCTAGCAGCGTGCCACCATGTAAGAGGAGTAACCCAGGCAAGTCCAAGGAGCTTCAGTGAGTTGATGTGCTGGGTCCACAGTGCCCCAGCAACCACTGAAGAGCAGCAGCAACCACCCTAGCAAGAGTAGAAGAGCAGCTCTGGGCTCCCTGGGTAGCTGCTGCAGCTTTGAGGGACTTCCAGGAGAGGAAGCTGTCCCTCATAACACAGGGACAGAGGCTGGGAACCAGACCCTGCAGCTCACTTTGCCTGCAACCAACCCACCCAAGAGCACAGGGGTTTTCACCTGCTTGGGTGGAAGCTGTTCCTCAGGTGGAACACAGTGTGGTCCAGCCATACACCCTGACCATCTCCTCTGTCCCATCTGGCAGCAGGCACCAGGCAAGGTGAAGCCTGCTCCCTCTTCCATGGAGGAGAAATCCAGACCAGGGAATAAAGGCAGATCTCCAACCACAAAATCCACAATGGGACAAGCAGAGCAGACAGAACCCAGCCAGGCTCCTGCCTTGGAGCACCCTGAGGCTTGCACAGCTGCAGAAGTCAGTTCTAGGGCAAAAGGGCTACTTTGCCCTAAAGTATCTTACACATTTGGGTGCTTTAGGCATCCTCCAGTTGCAACAACCCTGTGTACCCACCTACACATCACTCCCAGCACTGAAGCATGACATACACCCTGAAGAGGAATCACCTGCCTCACACAGAGCAGGGCAGGCAGCAGTTGAACAGAGCCAGACTCCCATCAGAATCCAAGCCTCTTAGAGTCCTGCAGATTGCCAGAGGCCACAGAGAAGCCTCAGACAGGCCAACAGACTGACATTCACAGACACTTAGATCCAAATCTTTTGCCTGCAGGGTTTGGTTGATTCACCAGGACACCAAAAAAACCTCAAGTCAAACAGAAGAGCTTGGAGCTACAGTCACAACTTGGAAGCTCACAGGTTACACTTCCCAAACCATCTAAGCATTGAGAAAAGCACCTGCCATGGACTGCAGGTGTCTAGGCTGTGGCCAGTGCCCATTGCTGGGTCTGTGGCAGCCTGGGCTCTGGTTCCTACTCCTTGCAGCTGCCAAGCCTAGACTCAGCACCCAAGAGGCACACGATTCCTCCTCAGCAGTCATGCATGAGCCCTGAATGCCTACAAGACACCCTGGCACCTGGACTGGCCACAGCTCTTGCATCACACATTAGAACAAGGAGGAGTACCTGAACTAGGGCATCAGAGTCACCTCCAGCTTGCAGGAGCAGAGGAGCAGCAGCTAGTCTCTGCCTCAGGCCTCCTAGAGCAGAGCTCCAGCCCCTATGTCAAAATGCAGCCCATGGGACTGCAAAGGATGGCCCCACCCTGCACAGCCCAAACACAGCTCTCCTGGGATATCAGCTTGATACCATCACCAGCATAGACCAAAACTTGCCAGGAGCACACCAGGCACAAGGTAAGGGAAAGAGCTCTCCTTACTGGAGTGGAGAAATGGAAGAAGTGAGGTGACTTCAGGCCTCCACAGCAGGATGGGATTGGAGAGCATACTACAGGCACATGAGGGTGGAGACAGCCACAGGGTCCTTGGCAGAGGAGCTAGAGGGTGGCAAAGGGAAGGGACATGGGTCCATGAACAGAGCTCAGGTTGCAGAAGCCAAAAGTTGAGCAACCTTCAGCAAAAGCCAAGCTTTTCCAAGCCCAGAAGCTGAACTTTTAAGAACGAGCAAGTCACTGCCAGACACAGCAGCCATGCAAGCTGCTCGTTCCCCTCACGGACTTTGTTCTCTCTGCTGCGGAGGAGCATTTCGTGACCCAGCAGGACACGGCCAGGAGATTGAGGGCTGCTGGGCACACAGCTCCCAGCCTGAGCCCAGGGACAAGCCAACAGAAACCAGACTGCTCCTCAGTGGGATCTCACCACAGGGCTAGCGATTCTTTCAGCCTCTGCCACCCCAGAGCTAGACACCTCTCCTTGCAAGGCAGTGCCAGTGTGGCTGGGCAGGACGCTGCCCTCCAGCCATTCCCGGGGAGCCAGGGTGCTCTGCTCCAGTCTCTCCCCTCCCCAAACAAGCATCCCCACGTGCGGAACTTGACACAGAAACGGAAGGATCTCTGCCTGGCTCCAGGGGTTTCTCTGAACCTCTGGATTCCCACTTTGGGCAGAAGGAAAAGCTGTCGATGCTCTCTTCTTCCCTGTGCCCTCCAAGGGGACAGTGCCCACAGCCCCAGGGCAGGAGTGACAAAAAGAAGAAGCCAGCATCCAGACAGTCCCAAAGACAAGGCCCTGCCCCATCTCACTTCCTCGCTCCAGGGCTGCACCATCCGTGGCTGGCACCCAAGGGTGCGGCGTGCCAGCCGAGTAACGGGAAACGCCAGGAGAGCCACGTCCAGCGCCGTGCGCTGGCTCCAGGCAGGCTACCCCAGAGCAGCTCCATCCCACACAGCCCTGCTCCTGCCCATGGCGAGAGCCCTTCACAGAGACTTCCTTACCATGTTCCTGGGCTCCTGGATTCCTCCCCTCACTTCCAAAGGCAAGGTTCTTTCTCTTTTTCCTCCATGTGTGTGACCGGGAGCCTTCTCTCCCCTCCGAGGACGTGAACCACCGAAGCACTTTGAGTTCTGAACTGTAATCCAAGCCCTCACCGCCCCCAGCACAGCTCCAACTAATCTAACTCATGACACTACCGGGGCTGAGCAGGGGACCTCCGAGGTTTCTCTGACAGCCAACTCCAGCTCTAGGCAGCAGCAGGGCACGGTGAGCACGGAATAAACCTTCTCCAGCCCTTTCGGAGACCTTCGGGACAAGGGCAGAGCCAGCAAGACTTGTCAGTGCCTCGTCGCTGCTATCCCTGCCCCTCCACAAAGACTTGCTCAAGGAAGATGCTTCACGGCTGCCTCTACCCAGCAAGATCTGGAGAGCTGCTAGAGGAGAACAAGCCCACGGCAGGCATCCCGACAAGGTCTCCAGCTTCCCAAAGAGGTTTTCCAACAAAATCCTCCCACCACCACCCTCCACACCGCCACCTCCTCCTCCTCTTGGCTTGCTTTTCCCCCCCTCCAAGCCCAGAGAAGTTTCTCCGCTCCTTGAGATCCCGAGGCGGTGCTGCAGGTTAAACAAAACACCCAGAGCAACACACACACACACACACCCCACCAAAAAAATAAATCAATGAAACCCAAAATGCTCTCCAGGTTTGTTTTGCCAACTTCTGGAAGGAAAACAGAGAGGCAGTGACCGCTTCAGGCAACAGGGGCAAACTGCACTGGGCTCAGACGAGAGATGTGGAGACCTCACCCCCTCCCCAAGGAGGAAGTCATTTAACATGGCAAGTTTCTCCACCCCTCCATTAATTGTTTAAAATGGCCAGGGGCCAAAAAACCCTGCTGGAGCGGTGGGGGAAGGTCACCGAGCAGGCAGGCAGCAGCCTCCAGAAGTGACAACGGGAAAGGGCAGAGCCCCGGCAGCAGGGAGGGAGGGCAGAGGCAGGTGCCGCAGGGTATATCCCGGGCTCTGGGACACATAAAGGCTTTGTATAATGGGAAGCAGGGAGGGAAATGACACACAGACAAGCCTCAGACCTCTGGGCATGAAGTGTAGGGCATGGATGAAGGGTTGAGGACCAGGAGCTGCCTTCCCCAGCCTTGGACGAGCAGTGCGTGGTCTTGGCAGCCTCGGTAGGAACTGATCCTCTACCAAGGATGCCACTGTGCTGGTACCCGACTGCTGTCTCCTCTTCTGGGGGAGGTCACACACCAATCCATCCTAAGAGGAAGGGTGACTCAGGCAGGACATGAGGACCTAGATCAGGAGGGAAGATATCCCCTGCGTGGACAAGCTCATTTAGAGGAGCACAGGCTACTTGCCTGCTGAAGCTGGAGTGGTCTCCACCAACACCTCTGCTGCCTTGGCTGCCCAGAGAGGTGGGAGATGTCCCATCCCTGGAACCATCCCAGGTCAGGTTGGTTGGGGCTGTGAGAAACCTGCTCTAGTTGCAGATGTCCCTGCTGACTGCAGAGGGTTGGACTAGCTGAGCTTGGAAGGTCCCTTCCAACCCAAACCATTCCATGGTGCTAGACACAGTTCTAGAAGCAGCTTAGAGCCCAACCTCCTGCCTCCTCCCTTTCCTACACTGCACACAAAGCTCAGGAGCACCTTCCCCCATCAAGAATTTACAATCCTAGAATGGTCAGAGCTGGAAGGGACCTGAAAGATCATCTAGTTCCAATTCCCTGCCTGCCAGAGACACCTCCCACTAGACCAGGTTGCCCACAGCCCCAGCCAGCCTGGCCTTCAAAGCTTCCAGGGATGGAGCTTCCCCAGCCTCTCTGGGCAACCTGTGCCAGTGTCTCCCCACCCTCACAGTGAAGAACTTCCTTCTAAGATCCAACCTAAATCTACTTCCAGGCAGCCACCTCAGCCCCATCCCAGCTGGAGGCAGTGACATGATTTCCTGTGGACGAAGGAGGACATCCCACTGCTCTGTGCTCATGGCTGGATCCTAACATAGCCTGCTCTTGTTTTTTTCCACTGCAGAGTGCTCTGTCTTTCCTTCCTCTCCTACACTGGAGATCCATTTCCCCCCCAAGCACATGGGAGGCAGCTGTAGCCAGCACTTCAGTGGGTGTTAAACGCCCCTCTTGACTGGGGCTGACAACAATGCTGCCCTTGTTCCCTGACACAGTCTCCCACTGTCTCCTTGCTCTTGCACGAGGCCAGCTCTTTCCTTTGGGTTGCTTGAATTGCTGAAGCCACTGCAAAAGGTTCCTGGCATCCAGAAGAAGGTCTGGGTGCTCCAGCTTTCCATCCAGCAGAAGGTCTGGGTGCTCCAGCTTTCCATCCAGCAGACTTCAGGTCCTCTGTGTGGACCGAGGAGCAATTTCAGCCTTAGGGAAGCACTTTGGTACCTGCCTGTGGTGGCAGCTGGGTACTGTTGAGGACAACCTGTCCCAGAGGTGAGATAAGGCAATAAGCAGCACATGTTGGCATCAGGGAGGATGAGGAGCCAAACTTTGAAGGCTGTGGGGCCTCCTCAGAGTCAGAGTGGGTGGCAGAGGGGTCAGTACACCAGCTGCTCTGAAACTTCAGGGGTCTGAACTTCAGACCTAGGTCTCTTTCCTCTTTGTTGGATCTGGTTTCAGGAGCTGTAGTGCCTGCTGAAGCTGTGCCACTTCCCTAGTGCCCTGTAAGAGCTGGGAGAGAGCTCAGGCAGAAGCAGGAGCCTGCAGAGGACCTCTCTGCCTTTGAGCCCATGCTAGCAGAGTTTTGCTTCTTTTCAGTTGTGCAAACCAAGGAATGCTCAATGCTTTTACCAACAAGACTCAGCTGTGCTGGAAGAAACACGGGGCAGATGTTTTAGATGGCAGATAAGGACATCTCCTGACCCAGGGGAAGTTGTGCAATACACAGAGACTAGCTAGACAACTGCACTACAACAGCCAGCAGCTCTTAGGAGAGCTTGGCATGGTCACTGGTGTAGCCCTCAGCCTAGGGAGCCTCCAATGTCCATAAGGACTTCTGAGGGAAAGGAGAAAGCCCAGGAGCCTGCTGTGGCAGAGCAGTGCTCCAGAACCTACAGCCCCTGCTAACTCCCTGACCAGTGGATGCCACTCAATCTGCTTCCAGGCATCTCCTCACTGCTGGACTGGGGCTTCTCACTACCTCCTGTGTCCACACACATGCCTGGGCAGGTGTCCCATGGGTTAATCTGTGCCCTTTGCAGCTTCCAACCCCATCAAGCTGTGAACCCCATTCCCCCTTCACTTAGCAGCCTGTACAAACATGGGAAGGCACCAAGAAGCAGCACCAGGACCCCACTCAGCACCAGCAGGTGCCTTAAGGCTAGTGACAGAGGTTTGCTTGATGCCAAAGAAAAGTCCCCAAGTGCTGCAGCAAACTGAGCTGCCAGCAGCCCTTTGTCCAACAGCAGCCTTTCAAGGGAAGGAACAAGTTGTCTCCTCACCAGGGAGACAAGAGCAGGTTGTAGGCAGTTTAAGAACATTTCAACCTTCATTGGAGATCACAAGCAAAGCAGGTCTTGGCTTCACAAAAGCCCATCTTGGTTTAACTAATTAATTTGATAATCCCCTATTTGCAACCCTCAGGAGACATTTAGCTTCTCAAGCAAGTAATTACCACTAAGTGGCAACCTCTTTGTGAGGCCCAGGCTGATTAGGGGAGGAGGGGGGGAAATATGTCTTAAGCCAGAAATATAATGGGGGTGTGATTTCCCAGAAGGGCTGGAGGGGAGACTGCATAACAACAGCTGGTCATGCTCACCACTTGAAGGCACAGAGCAACTCAATTACTAGGTCTCCTGCTACACTGCAAGAGGTTGTTCAGTGCCATGTGCAAACCTGGTGTGCAGTTAACCATCAGGAGCCTTTACAGGAGTTGTTTTATAGGTACAGACATCAGGAAGGTCTAACCTGGGGATCTCAAATACCCATGTGTGCTTCAGGGGTAGAGGGGATAACAAGCTGGTACATCAGACCTGCTGCAGCACAGGTGCAGGCTCAGTGGGCAGCCCTACAGGGAAACTGGACTCTCCAGGTCAAGAGAGACAAGGAACTCCTGGAGAGAGCCCAACAGAGGCTAGGAAGATGCTGAGGGCACTGGAGCAGCTCTGGCAGGAGGAAAGGCTGAGAGCCCTGGGGCTGCTGAGCCTGGAGAAGAGCAGCCCCACAGGGCAGCTGCTCAATGCTCAGCAAGAGCTGAAGGCTGGGGGCAAGAGGCTGGGGCCAGACTCTGCTCAGTGGTGCCCAGGGACAGCCAAAGGGGCACTGGGCACCAACTGGAAGCCAGGAGGTTCCATCTGAGCAGGGGGAGAAACTTATTTGGTGTGAGGGTGTTGGAGCCCTGGCCCAGGCTGCCCAGAGAGGCTGTGGAGTCTCCTTGTGTGGAGAGATTGCCAAGGCAGCTGGAGGTGACCCTGGGCAAGCTGCTGTGGGTGACCCTGCTGGAGCAGGGGGGTTGGACTGGGTGATCCCCAGAGGTCCCTTCCAACCTGGGGAAGACAACCCTTCCACACTGGGACTGTGTGAAACAATCCAAGTGGGTGAGTGCCAGCCTTACAAACTCTCCACACAGCTAGGAAGGCACTCCTTGATGACACACAGTGTCTTCCCAGACAAGCCAGTTGGACTCAGTACATTCACAGAGCACTTGCCAGTCTCATGCCTGCTCCAGGCATCCCAAAGTGCCCAGGGTCTCAGCCCAGTCATAGCATCAATCAGTGCTGGAGCCTAAAGGACAAAGTCCTGCTCCTGCATATCCCCAAGACAGCTGCTGCAGGCTGCTCTTGGGTTAACATCTCCACAACAGCATCCTCCAGAGAACTCTTGCTATGTGAAAGTCAGGAACTCAAGCAGTGCAGACAGGAACAGGGCTTGGATGGAAAACCAGCCTCCTGCCCTGATCAGACACCCTCCCAACAGGCAGATTTGTCTCTGCCCTGAGATGTGTCCCCACTGGGGTGACTGCCCTTGCTTGGCCACCTGCTCTCAGCATTCTGATGCTCTCAGCACTAGGCAGGTGCACTGCTTGGGAGGGCATGACCATCCTGGAGAGAAGACCCCAAACACCCAGAGAGCCTGGAACAGAGACCTGTAGGAGACAAGAGCCAAGCCTCTGGGGATGCAGACCCAGTTAAGAGAGCTTAGACCCTTTCAGAGGAGCTGCCTGTTTGTCTCCCTGGAGTTTAGGCACTTTCCCAGTGACAAGGTGCTCTTGGCTTAGAAATCCAGCAGTGGTTTCAAGACTGCTGCTTCAGAAACTCACCCCTGGCTCTGAAGAGAGCAACAGATTGGCTTTGTCTGAGGAGCAGCCTAAACCTGGCCCATCTCTCTCCAGATCCCATGTATTTCATGACACAGGAGGCTCATCTGTTTACCTTCCCTGCTGGCAGGGACATTGCACCCTCTTTAGTCCCCACAGCACATGGTTACTGTGCTCTCCAAGACTCATCTCTGAGCAAGACATGCCAGGGGGCACCTACAGCCCTTCCTGCCCCAGCCCAGCAGCCACCTCCTCAGCCCCTCTCCCACAGACACAGGGGACATGGAGCACAGGGTCTCACAGCTCCTGCAAAAGCCATGGCAGCTGCCAGGGCCTGCTCCTCACTCCAGGTCTGCTTCACAAACAGACAGACATCTTTCATGACTCTGCACCACCAGCAGCTCTCCACCTGTGTCCAGCTCATGCCTGAGCAACCAGCACCAAGATACCTGCCCAGCCCAGGGCAGGAGAAGCAGATACAGCCCTCAGAGGACACCTCACATGGAGGCAGACTAAGCACCAACCATTACCAAGGGATGAGATGCACTCCAGAGCTGGAGAGCCACTCCCTCTCCTCCCAAAAGCAACCTCAGCCCCTGCTAGGGAGGTGGGCTGCCAGCTCTAGCCACCTCACTCCAGGGGAGCAGGGTCCCCAACCACTGCCTACAGCTCTGCCCCATTTGGCAGAGCCAGCAGCCAGGTCCTACCTGAGGCAGCAGCCATGAACCCTCTGCCCCAGGAGCTCTGACCCCCAGGACTGCTATTCCCCCTGGGTGCACACCCTGCCAAGCCCCCACCCAGCTCCCCCAGCCCCTCACAAACCCCACACTTACAGCCAGCACTTGCAGAGCCTCAGCCCAGCAGATCCCAGCAGCTCCTGCCACCCATTCTCCCATGGCAGAGCCTCTCCAGACAGCAGGAAAGCTCTCCCCTGCCTGCACTTTGCTCCTCCAGCTCAGGCAGGGAAACAGTTGGGTTAGCTCAACACCCACTGAGGCAGAACAATAACCCCAAGACACAACTCCAACTGTGGGCATGCAATCAGTGCTTTCTAGAGCCAAGGTGGGCGTTCCCTGGGCCCAGCTCTCCCGTTGCCTGCAGCACCTGAGCTCTGTTGCCCACTGAACTTCAGCAACCTTACTGGGGGTCCTCCAGGTGCCTCTCAAAGTGCTCCTAATCCTGCTGGTGTTTGCAGCAGGGGAAGAGCAACCTGCTCAGAGCAGAGTGACTGTCTCCCCTGGGATATGAGACCTGCTTTGGCCAACCTCCAGCCTTGTCCTGCTGGTAGCCAAGGGGAAAGATCTGGTGCCTTCAGCTCAGCCTCAACCAGAGCCACTCTGCAAGGCTCCAGGCTGAGGTTTAAGTCACTTTGCAGCAGACAAACAGCAGTCTGGGATCAGGGTCTCCACCCCAAGGGAGTCTGGAGCCAACTGTGCTGACTGTGGATCCAGAGCACAGGAGGTGCTGGGAAGGTTCCTCAGTTGCCACCGGGAAGGGCTGGTTTGACAGGGGTAGGAGCAGTCTGCCATGAGACACCCACAGCTGGCAATTAGAGGAGTGAACCTCAGGGAATGCTTACAGCAAGGATGCCAGGCAGGATGGCAGAGTGGGTTGGGACACAGGGCACAGCAGGCTCCTGGAAGAGGTGGTGTGGTGGGGATCAGAGACCCTATACCAGAGATCCTTCCTTCTTAGTGTGGACTGCAGGGAGAGGACCCTGCGTGAGGCAGGTATGCACAGCAAGGCATTGTGAGTGTGGTGCCAGCCTGAGTGGGCTGCTCCTCTCCAGAGCACCAGCAGGAAACAGTGTGATTGAACTCCATCAGCAGCAGTAACAATGTGTTTCCTCAAGGAGATGAGTAACTTCATCTTCAGACAGCTGAGGGCAGACGGCTTGTGCCTCTTGTCATCAGTCTCTCCTGCCTTCCTCCCAAACACCCTTCCTCCATCACTACTGCTCATCTCTGCCTCCTTGCTAAGAGATCTCTGCTCCCAGATCAAGACCAGCTATGGAGCAACCATGGGAAAGGACCAGGAGGCTTAGAACCTCACTACCATTAATACTGGACCTGTCAAACTGGGGCCACTCCTGGAGAAGCTCAGCAGTAAGTGGGACACGCTGGTAAAAAGCTGTGGGATTGATATGCCAGCAGTCCCTGGAATATCCCAGCATGAGGCACATGAGAATAGGGGTCCTCATTTTAACTAATGTCCAACCTAAACCTCCCCTGGTGCAACTTGAGGCTGTTTCCTCTTCTCCTATCATTTGTTCCTTGGGAGAAGAGACCAACCCTCACCTGGCTCCAACCTCCTCTCAGGGAGCTGCAGAGAGTGAGGTCTGAGATGAAGGTGTCTGAGGGATAGCATGAGCTGGAGGCTCCCCAGGAGCTCTGGCCACCCACAGTTCCCACAGACAGGGGCAGGGAACTGCCTGCATATCACACAGAATCCCAGAATCATTAAGGTTGGAAGAGATCTCTGAGATTATCAACTCCAACCATCAACCTCTGCCCCCCATGCCACTAAACCATCACCCCAACTACCACATCTAGATGCTTCTTAAACTCCTCCAGGGATGGTGACTCCACCACTGCCCTGGGCAGCCTGGGCCAGTGCCTGACAACTCTTTCTGGGATGAAATCATTCCTAGTATCCAACCCGAACCTCCCCTGGTGCAACTTGAGGTCATTTCCTCAACCATCAGGAGGGCTGCAGGAAGCTGAGGGGAGCAGCTCGCCCTGCCCATTCCCCCTGACACACCGAAAGACACCTCAAACTAGCACATAGAGATTTATATTTCCTCTTTAAGACCTCCCCTAGGTGGAGACACGGGGCCCTTGGCCCTCCCCGCTGAGCTCAGCCCGAGCAGAGAGGCCGGGAGGGGCTCGGGCAGGCGCTGGGGGGTGCGGGTGGAGCAGCTCTGCTGCCCTCTCGGCGGGGGCGAGGCCTCGGCGCAGGGCGACACCTGCTGGCCACGCTGCGTAAAGGCCTCCCTGTGGCACATCCCT
>VWZX01000533.1:188597-231837 GCA_013399015.1 Galbula dea
CCCCCCCCCCCCCGCGACCCCTCCCTTGCGACCCCTCCCTATGACTCCTCTCTTGCGACCCCTCCCTTCGACCCATCCTTGCAGTCCCTCCCTGCGACCCCTACCTGGGACTTCTCCCTTGCGACCCCTCCCTGCGACCCATCCTCTCGACCCTTCGCTGCGACCCCTGCCTAGACCTCTCCCTGCGACCCCTTCCCTCTTCTCTGCCCTCCGCTCTCTCCCTGTCCCCGTCCCCACGCCTCCCTTTCCGTCTCCCTCAGGCAGGGTCCAGCCCTGCCCGCCACGTCCCGTGGTACCCAGCTCCCTCCGGGAGGCTCCAGCCCCTCTGGGGCCCCTCTCCTGCTCCCTCATCGGAACGGGGACGTTCTCCTACCACCTCTCTCTCCTCAAGTAACACGCCTTTGGCTCCCCAAGGCCGAGAAGGACACAGGTGTCCCCCCCATTTCTAGCAGTTTGGGGACAGTTTGACTGCCTTTGGTCAACCTTTGGTTGCCTTTGGTTTGCTTTCTGGACCTGAGGTGATGCTGGATTTGTGGACAAATCCAAGCACAGTGAGGTATCTGCTGAGCTTTCATCACTCTTTATTGCACTCTTCAGGCTCTGTCATTTCCTGTTTGCTTCAAAAGCTATTTTTGCTGAGGAAAAATAAAAACAAACCAAAGAAAAAAACCCCAAACGTTTATAACAATTCTGCCTGTTCCCTAGGAGCAAGCCTAGCAGGGGTCACAGATTAACTATCCCTCAGCAGCTTGGGCCAACCTGCTCCTCAAGAGTCCTTCAGTCTCCTGCAGCTTCACCAGCTGGTTCCCATCAGCCATCCCCACACCATGACATGTAAAAACATCACAGTTCTCAGCCTTCCTAGTTCACAAAGTCACAGAGCTGTCAGAGTTGGAAGGGACCTGAAAGATCAGCTAGTGCCAACCCCCCTGCCTGCCAGGGACACCTCCCACTACAGCAGGTTGCCCACAGCCCCAGCCAGCCAGGGATGGAGCTTCCCCAGCCTCTCTGGGCAACCTGTGCCAGTGTCTCCCCACCCTCACAGTGAAGAACTTCCTCCTGAGATCCAAACTAAATCTCCCCTCCTCTAGTTTGCATCCATTCCCCCTAGTCCTATCACTACCTGACCTCTTAAAATTCTCCTGGCCCTGCTCTGGCCTCACTCCAGCACCCCCATATCCCTCTCAGAACAAGGGCTCCAGAACTGGATGCCATATTCCAGGTAGGGTCACAGGAGTTGTTGTCTTTGTTCTTTTTCCCATCTTTCTAAGGCACCTTTCCCCAGTTTCTGGCAGCTTTCTCCACAAATGGAGAGAGTAGAGATCCCTACTGAAACCACATCTATCTGCACACACCATGTCTTACCACACCATGCATCCACCAGGACACCGTAGCAAGGAGGTGGCCTCTCTGTGCCCTTCTTCATGGATTGCCCACAGGCTCAGGACAACCTGTGGTCTGATGCACACCAGACCAAGCAGGCTGGTGGCCATCTGCCCAGGCTGTCCTCAGCACCCTCCCTCTCCAACTAACCCACCACCAGGTTTCATTTACCTTCAGGAGAGCCTGGCTGCATGGCACTGGAGGCCAGGAGAAGGCAAGGTGAGAGGAGTGCAGGTGACTTCTCCAGGGATCTTGGCTTTCCCTGTGGCTGGGAAGAACAGCTCTGGCTGGCTGTAGGGAAGGTCACAGTTCTAGGATCTGGGCTACTCAGAAGATCAAAGCCCTCGTCATGTCAACATCCATCCTGGCTGTTCTGCAGGAGTCCCCAGGAGCAGCAGCCTGGACACTCAGTCCTCCAGGGCAGGAAGATCCACAGCCACACTTGCTTCTCCAGGCAACAGCAGGGGAAATCTGACCCACCAAGAGGGACATGGATCACCCCACCCAGCTCCTGCTGACCTAAAGATCCTACTGATCTTGTCTGCCCTCAACCCATCCACACTGCAGCTCGTTCCCCAGCAGAGCTGGGGTGTAGTGAAAGCCTCCTGGACAAGCCCTGCAGCTTGGTGGGTGGCAGAAGCACCAGAGAGGGTCTCTAGCTCCTCAAGGAGCCCGAGAACATTCACCAGCAGCCAACAGTGAGGAGACACGGGCGAGCCAAGGGGCTGGCTCCACACACTCTGAAGGGGTGCAGTGTGAAGCACAAAAGCTCTCCCATCCTGGCTGCTCTGCCCTGGAATGCAGCATGGGAACTGCTGCCCAGCACAAATCTGTTCCTCATTATCCACCCTGGCTCCCAACTGATCCCAGCTTCGTCACCAGCCACTTGCATCCCATCAGCTGAGCAACGTCTGCATGGCTTCACCAGCCAGGGCAGTGGGGCAGACCAGGAGCAGGGCTGGTAGCCACCCCTCTAGAGGGAATGCCATGGTGAAAATGCATTGTTTCCTCCACCAGCAGCCAGAGAAGTCTTCCAGTGAGAGCAGGGAGCAGGGATGGCTGCTTCATGTGTGAAGAACAGGAAAGCAAACCCAGGAAAATTCAGGAGAAGGGTTCAGAGTGATCATACCTAGGGGAGATGGATGCCTGGACAGACAGACAGACAGGAGCAGGAGGGAGCAAGGAACTGACTGATATGTCTCCAAAATATCTGTATCCAGACACAACCCTGAATTCTCCTGCATTTACCTTCCCACTGTGTTCTCCATGGAAAACATGAGCACAGCCAAAGCCTCTGCCACACTTGGTGCTTGCTGGGGCCAAGTGGGAGGTGGGAAGCTGGGTTCCCATTCACTAGCTTCCCACTGCTTGTGCCTGTATAGGTCATTGTCAAAACATCACACCAGGGCATCAGAAGTGCTCCAGAAATAGAGCAGAAGGAAAAATCACACAAGGTTACCCTGAGTCAACAGCAGCCTTGCTGAAATGGAGAACCTGAAGCTGGAAGGTTTAAGGAGATGATGAAGTTGTCTTGGCTTGGTACTTGTGAGACACAACTGGGTATTAGCTCAAATCTGGGGCTCCTCAGAACAAGACAGATACATGTATGGCAAAGAGAAGCTGTGTTAGGAAGACAAGGCAAAGAGGAGAGCTGCCTGCAGTGAGGCACAGAGGAACCAGAGCCCAACTCTTCTCTGAGACACACCTGGAAGGACCAGAGGCCACAGGGACAAGCTATACCTTGCTGGACACAAGGAGAAAATCCTTCTGGGATTGCCATGGGATGGCTCTGGGAGTGGGTGACATCTCCATCACAGAATGAATGATAGAATCACAGAATGGTTTGGGTCGGAAAGGACCTGAAAGATCATCTAGTTCTAGCTCCTCTGCCATGGGATGGGACACCTCCCACTAGAGCAGGTTGCCCAAAGCCCCAGCCAGCCTGGCCTTGAACACTTCCAGGGATGGAGCTTCCCCAGCCTCTCTGGGCAACCAGTTCCAGTGTCCAACCACCCTAACAGTGAAGAACTTAATAACTAATCTAAATCTACCCTTTTCCAGTTTGAAACCATTACCCCTCATCCTACCACCACACTCCCTCATAAAAAGTCCCTCTCCAGCTCTCCTGTAGACCCCTTTAAGCCCTGAAAGGCCACAAGAAGGTCTCCTAGGACCCTTCTCTTCTCCAGGCTGAACAACCCCAACTCTCTCAGCCTGGCCTCACAGCAGAGGGGTTCCAGCCCTCAGCTCACTGCTGTGGCCTCCTCTGGCCCTGCTCCCCCAGGTCCCTGTCTCTGCTGTGCTGAGGACTCCAGAGCTGGCCCCAGCACTGCAGCTGAGGTCTAACCTCAGAGGTTAGAGGGGCAGGATCCCCTCCCTCAACCTGCTGGCCACATCCTCAGGGACTTTCCAAGCCCAACTGGACAAAGCTCTGATCTACCTGCTGTAGCTTTGCCAGCAGCCCTGCAGGGAGCCAAGGTTGGACCACAGACACTCCCCTCCAGCCCAAAACGTACCTGATGCACCAACACACGTTGTGCAATGGCCTGCTGGTGATTTTAAGATGACTTAGCTGACTTGGGAGGTGACCAACACCAATCCATCACCCACAGCTTGGATCTTCCATCTAGCTGCTGCCCTCTCTTAGCAGAGCTGCCTTCCATCCTCTGCTGGCTTCACCACTTCTGGTACCAGGGAGAAACTGGAGGAGATGAGCATGGAAGAAAGTAAATTACTGTGGAAAAAAACTGTGCAGGTTTAATGGCAGGCTCTGAGGAACAGCAAAATAACAGGGTTGAGATAGTCAGGGGGGGCTCTGGGATGGGGTTGCTTATGGTAACAGGCAGAGGTTGGATGTCCTGGCTTTCCAGTCTGACAAACAGCTCCTTTGGTTCTGCCTTGTCCTGGAGAAGCAGAGGTTTGGGCACATGTGCTGGTGGTTTGGCTAGGTTCTTGTGTTTTTCCACTGAAGCACTTCAGTATTTTTAGGCTGGAAGAGAAAGTTCTGTGCTCCATGGGAAGGGTTGGAGCAGTCCTGTGCAGGCAGGACACTGCCTGCTAGCTCTGCCTGTAAAGTGAAATACAGAGATTAGGAGAACAAATACTGATGAAACCCTGTGGGGAAAGCTAGGGCAGGAGCCACCACCCCTGGTCACACCATGCCTGGGGTCAAGGGTGGGAAGAGTGGGCTCCAAGCTCACTAACTGCTGGCTGGTGGCACCTAGAGCCAGCACACACACGAGCTGCTAGGCTCAGCTAACCCTGGGAGACAGCAGCAAGCAGCCCCAGAGCTTCTCAGAGCCGAGATGTCTGCTTCCCCTCCTCTGAGGACCTGAATGCCACTGATCCACCACCTCCAGGAACACAGCCTGGTGCCCTGCCAAGGTGATCGTGCTGGCACTGAGGTCCACCAGGCAGAGCACAAGTCAGCCAGCATCGCTGCTCAGTGGCATGTGAGGCAGATGGGAAAGGCTGGGAGGAGCAAGAGCTTCCAGAAGGACCAGTGCAAAGCTTTTGGAGCTGGGAACTCTGTCAGAAGGCTGCCAAAAAGGACCTGGGTTTGATGGGAGGTTCAACACAAGGCAAGCATCCACCTTGTGCAGCAAATAAACTGTATTCCCTCTCCTTTAGGAGCCAGCAGATGGAGGGAAGATCAAAGCCAGCACACACCCCCACCATGTGGGGAGGCTCTTCTGATCCAGAACACCCTGAAAGGGACCCATTTGAACCATATTTTTGGCAAGGAGAGAGAGGAAGGGTGGACATGGGAAGATGTGGGCTCCCAGTACTCTGCTGCTGTGCAAGGCAGCTATGAGAGTGAGCAGTGAGGACCTGGCTGCCTGCTGGCCTCCTGCTGGCTGCTCCCCATGGCACAGCCTCATGATGGCTGCAGGCAAGCTTCTCTTTGGAAAGAATGTCACATTTTCCACAAACATGAGCAAAAGGAGGAAATCCAGTCTGAGAGGGGGCTGTGGCCTTGGCTGGAGAAGAGCAGAGAGGTACAGGGACGTGGGAGAACCCAACCAGGGAGCTGCAGGCACCAGGGTGTGCAGGGGTTTGTCAGAGAGCAGAGACCAGACAGTGACACCTGCTCCAACTCTGATTTATTGAACATTACAAAATACTCTGCATATATTTCCACATTCAAACAATAGTCTTGCAAATAAGATAGGAAGTCTGGAGTCATTTGTGGTGCCCATGGCCACAGAAAACATTGAGCCAGCTGGAGGTTCAGGAGGGCCCCATATTGGCAATCAAAACCAGAATAAGGCATACCAGAAATGAAAAACTATATAAAAAACCCCTTTAAAAACCTCATGCTCATCTGGTGGGACAGGCTCAGAGCAGAACAGTCTTGCTGGGGTACCACCAGCTCACTCACCCCATGTTGAGTTCATTCACCCAGTGCACCCAGTGTCCCCTTGTCACCTGCTGTCCCAGCACAGCCACATAGCTGCAACAGACCAATAATCACCTGCTTTGGGGCCCTGGGAGTCCAAGGCCCCAAGAGGACCATCCCCAACCTTCACATGTTGCTGTGCTGAGCTTTTGTGTGCTGAGCAGTCCTTGAGGAGCAGCTCTTGGCCCTTGAGGTCACACCAGGAATAATTCAGTTGTGGGCCACTGCCACCAGGTCCCATCTGCCTTCTCAAGAGGGACCAGGGTGACTGGGAGGCAGGTGGTGGGGACAGAGCTCTGAAGATGCACTCAGCTCTCACCCATCACCCCAGTTCCTGATGTAAACTCACATCTACAGCTAGCTCCACTCCTTGCACCACAACCAGCCCTCCCAGCTGAGGGACTCCAAGCAACTGGAGGGACTGGGACATGGGCAGGATGAATGCCAAGGATGCTGTGCAGAGCAGCTGCCTCTGAGCAAACCCAGCAAGATGAACACCACAGCTACTGGGACCACATCCAGGCAAGAAAGGTGAGGCTGGCACAGCAGGTTGGCTGCTAGAGGAGTCCCTGTGCGTAGAGGTTCATGAGGCCAACTCCTGGTGGAGTCAAACCCCAGGGGTGCTGCTCCCAGTCCTGAGAAGGTCGTGGCCTTGCCTCTGTGACTCAGGGAATGCAGAGCTGCTTTGGCCAGGAGCTCATCTTTGGCCTCTGGGCTGAGGTCCATGCATGCTCTGAGGAACCAGCACTGTAGCCACCTTGAAAGTCAACAGCTTGGTTGCTGGGTGTGGATGGGCTCTTGTGCACTGGCCACTGCCCCCAGCCCTCTCCTACTCCAGAGGTCTCCTACTCACAGCCAGGCTGGAGATCTGCTCCCACCCTCATGAGAAGCCACAGCCCATAAGCCAGCACCTCTACACCTCAAGGTGGCACAGCCATGACAGGATCAAGTCCAGCTGGGTTCTCAGCCCTAGGAGGAACATCTCTAGCCTCCCAGTGCTGTAAAGATGTGTAGGGACCACAGAGGGAGAAAGAGGTTTGGGGTCTGTGCCTCCCTAGGTGGACAGCAGCTGGTACCTGCAGTTGCAGAATGAAGCCCAATTATTGACCAGTTTTGCATCAGGAGGTACATGGGCAAAGCCCACCTTGGAATGCAGCTCCAGGAGGAAGCCCAGGCTCTCCTGCCACTCCTGGAGTTTACAGAGACACACACAAGCGAGACAGCAGAGAGGTCAGCAGGTCACAACCTATCTGTAGCTCCCCCAGCCCCTTCCCCATCCTCAGTCTGCCTCAGAGGTGGCTTGACCTGTTGAACATCAACCATCTGGGCTCTGTGGTGGGCAGCACCACCTTGCCCTGCTCCTCTGTGGCCATCAAAGGCTGCAGCTCCTGCTGCTCGGCACCGTCTGGGCTGCTGTCGCTCTGGGATCGAGGGCTCTTGGAGAGGTGGCTGGGAAACTGGAAGCAGGAGCTCTGCTCTGGCATCACCTGGCTTGCAGACCGGGGTTGCTCCTCCAGCACTGGGCAGGCAAATCTCCTGTGCTGAGCTCCACTCTCGATGCCTGGAGGAGAAGCAATGCTCTCCAGGGATGAGATGCTTTGGTTCCATGCCTTCTGCATATCCACTGGCACGATCTTGGTGGTCTCCGAGGAGATGTAAACAGCCAGGTCAGCCTGGTCTCCTTTCCATGGCAGCTCCTTCTCTGCCAAGGTGGGGGATGGAGGGATGATGCAGGGGCTGGGGCAGACATCCAGGCTTCCTGGGGATGGAGAAGGAGGGAGAGTGAGAGGGATCTCACACAGCTCTTGCACTCTCCTTGGGCCCTGCAAACATTCCAGAACCAACCGCTACCCAACAGCCAGCTGGCCCAGGGATGCAGGAGCCATCAGAGAGGTTCTGCTGTGTCTCCAGAGCTACAGAGAACAGCGAGACTCCCATTCAGGCTCTGCTGACTTGGGTTTTGCCCAGGACAAGGCAAATTTGCTCCCCAGGTGGAAGAAGGACAAGCTACCCAAGGGCAGCTGTCCTGGTGTGGGAGCATTGGTGCCTACCAGGAGCTGTCTTTCCCTGCAGGACCTCATCAGTGGCTCGAGCGATGAAGACAATCCCTTCATCATCTTCTTTCTCTGTCTCTGAGCTATCACTCTCCTCTTCCTCTGAGCTCACCATCACCAGCACAGGAGCTACAACCAGATGGAGGGAGTTGGTTTGAAGGGTGGGGAAGGACTGCACCCATGGGAGAAGGACTTAGTGCTAAGACAACGCTGGATGCTGTCATGCCACTGAGCAGGCAGTGGACAGACACAGTTGGGCTGCCCCCATCCCACCCCATCAGGTCCTCTTGCCAGGACCTAGCATGCCACCAGTCCTACCTGCCTCCTTTGCCAGGACCTAGCCTGCCTCCAGATCTACCTGCCTCCTTTGCCAGGACCTAGCCTGCCACCAGCCTTACCTGCCTCCTGCCAGGGGATGTTTCTGTGTGTCTTCCCATTGGGTGCCTCGCTGCTCAGAGAGATGTTCTTCTGTGAAGGGAAAGGGACCGGCTGGAACCTGCCCCATGCAAACTTCTAACCCCAACCCAGGTGGTCTCAAGCCAGGGTAACTCCAGGGATGTGGATTCCCACCCCAGTTAGATGGCAGCTGGTACTCAGCAGTTCCTAGTCCTTTGGCATTGCATCTTTGTGACTCTACAGCAGCTCAGCTGCAACGGCTTCAAAAACCTCCCAAGGAGAGAAGGCTCCTAAAGGTGCCACACTTCTGAACCTGGATCTGCACTGATGGTCAGGCTCTTGGAAAACAAAGGGCTTGGGACCCCTTTGCCCAAGGGAAGAGCCACCCCGTGGCAGCGCTGAGACGAGCTGAGCCACTTTCCCCACTGGCTCTGGAGCTGCCCATGTCCTGCAGCCCCTCCCCTACACACCCTTGAAGGACCTCACTGTCTTCAGCCCTGGGGGAGGCCAAATCTCAGAGCTAGTCCAAGAGCAGGAGGTTGGGAAGCTCTTGCCTTTTTCCTGCCTTTCTCCTTCAGCCTGGCCTTGCTCTTGGAGGAGCAGACATTGTGCCTTGTGGACTTGAAGGTCTCCAGCCTCCTCTTCATGTTCTGCCGGAAGATTTCTTTATCTTGGCGCTCTTGTGTATCTGGAGAGATGAAGTGACGGCTGTAGCTGGCCTTGTACTGGCCGAGGGGAGAGGCAAAGAGACACAGGGTGAGCTGCTGGTCCCCCAGAGCACCCTCCAGCCCTGCTCCTCTTGAGGGTGCTGCCACCCGTGGGGCCAGCCAGCGCTCACCCGCCGGCGAGGCTTGTAGAGGCTCCCTCGCAGCACGTGGTGCATGGCCGCGTCCTCCTTGTCCCGGCGGCTCCGCACCGTGTCGATCACCTGCAGGTCCAGGCACGCCCCGCTCCCGCTCTCCCTCCTGGGGGCACCGGGAGAGGCAGGGGGAGAGGAGAGGGAGATAGGAGGAGAGGGAGATGACATGGAGAGGGAGAGAGAGAGGGAGAGGGAGACGGAGAGGGACGCGGAGAGGAACACGGAGAGGGAGAGGGACACGGAGAGGGACACGGAGAGAGATAGAGATGGAGGGGGAGATGATGGAGATGGAAGTGGAGATGGAGATAGGAGGAGAGAGAGATGACATGGAGATAGGAGGAAATGGAGATGGAGATGGAGATGGAGATAGGAGGAGAGGGACACGGAGAGAGATGGAGATGGAGGGGGAGATGATGGAGATGGAGGTGGAGATGGAGATAGGAGGAGAGGGAGATGACACGGAGATAGGAGGAAAGGGAGATGAAAAGGAAAAAAGAAGAAAAGGAAAAGGACACAGGAAGAGAGAGAGAGGAGGCGAGGGACACAGAGAGAGATGGAGATGATGGAGATGGAGGTGGACGTGGAGATGGAGGTGGAGATGGAGAAGGAGATGGAGAAGGAGATGGAGAAGGAGATGGAGATGGAGATAGGAGGAGAGGGATGTGGAGACAGAGATGGAGATGGAGACAGGAGCAGAGGGACATGACATGGAGATGGAGATGGAAATGGAGGTAGAAGGAGAGGGAGATGACATGGAGACAGAGATGGAGATAGAAATGGAGATAGAAGGAGAGAGAGATGAGATGGGGACAGAAATGGAGATGGAGATAGAGACAGAGATGAAGACAGTGATGGAGAAAGATGGAGAGAGAGGAAGATGGAGATGGAGGCAGATGGAGATGGAGATGGCAAGGCTGGGCTCCATGCCCACATCCTGCCAGCCTCCTGCCAGCCCTGGTGCAACCCACCCCCAGGTTAGAGGGCAGCTGCAGGTATCCAGCAAGGTCTGCCCAGGGCTCAGAGGGTTGCTGGTACTCACAAGAGGTTTGTGACTGATGACTCTGACATGGAGGTGCGGCTGGGCATGGAGGGCAGTGCCAGTTTGGCAGCTGAGAGCACATGGCCACCCTAGGAGGTGGGAGGGCAAGGTTGGCATCAGGGCAACAAGGACCCAGCTGGGCTAGAGGGGTCCCCACTGCCTGCCCAGAAGGTACACATGTGGCCATACACAGTGAAGGACCACGACCCTAGGTCAGTCAGCACTGGGCAGGGCCATCCCACTGCCTAGTCCCCACCTCATCCCCCTACCTGGTCAACGAAGCTGATAGCATCACGGATGTTCAGCTTGTAATAAACATCCCAGATCTCATCCTTCAGTCTGTAAGCAGATTTCCTCATCAGGAGCTGGCTCAGGTACTTCTTGTCAAACTGTTCCCACCTAGCATGAGATGAAGACACAGGCAGTTTAGCTCTCATGGGCCAAGGATCCCCTGCCCACACGAGGCTGAGAGCATCCAAAGCGTGGTGAAAGCAGTTTGGGCATGCAGGACCTGGCTGTGCCCAGGGACACACTGCCAGGGAGAGCAGAAGGTGAGGGGACACACTGACCCCTCCAACCCTGCCCAAGGGGAAGGCAGAGACCAGCAGGTCTGTGGGAGGTGATGGGAGTTAGGACTGGGGCTTTGGTGGCCACCCTGCTGGAGTGCTTCCCCTCCAGGAAACAGGCTTGTCCTTCCTTTTCCTGTTGCTGTGCTGCAGTTAAACACTGCCCAGGCTTTAACAGGGCTGTCCCCTCCTCAGTGCCCAAAGCAGCTCCACCCAATGGAGGTCCAGGGCCACCACCACCTCCACAGACATCCCACAGCCCTCCAGCAGCTCTATCATGGGCAAACATTGCCAGCAATCCCAGCATCTCTACCCACACCTGTCCAACCTCTTTCTGGGATGCTTTTGGGACCTCAGTCTGTCTGCAAAACAGCAGCCAGATGTCCCCTTCTAGATGACCTGATGGAAAGACAGACAGCCTTCCTGGTCCTGCTGCCCTAAGGTGTCCTTCAGCAGGGACTTTGAGATGTCCTCATGGCTGGCATGCAGCCTCCAACCCTGTGATGAGCAGCAGAGGATCCTGGCTAAGATACTCACTTGTCCCTCCAGTAGTGGTAGCCATGGTGCCCCACGATGTCCTCCACTGCTGCCAGGATGTGGTCAAAGGCCTTGAGCAAGGAGAAGAGGGTGAGAACAGTGGGAAGGTTGGAGGTGCTCAAGGGGTGCCAAGGCCATGCACAGGCAGCCAGGCAGCCTCCAGCACCTACATGCTCATGGAGCTCCTCATTCAGCGTAGGCTTGTGGTGGTCACTGCGCTTCACCTTCAGCCACGTCACCAGGGGTTTGATGGTGAGGCCCTGAAATGGCAGGAGAAGGCAAGGGGAAGACTGGGACAGGGTGAGAGGAGGCATGGCTGGAGCACAAGGGAGCAGAAGCAGCATGAAATGACCAGGGACAGCCGCTGTGCCAGCTGTGTGTGATCCTACCAACCCAACCCCCTGCATCTGGGGCCTGGGTGATGGTCCTCTGTCCCTGAAGGCAGCAACCATATTGCAACCAGGTGCCCTGGGTCACCTTTCCCTTAGGCTCACATCCATCTGCTGTGTGGCTCCCCTTCCTGGGGCACAGGAACCCTGTTGGTGCTCTTGGAGCCAGTCCCAGAATTGGAGGCCAACAGGGGAACAATGTGGGCCATGGCCTTGCAGCAGCCACCAGGGCAGTCCATCATACCAACCTGGTGGTGCCAGGAGGCACTGAGGACCAAAGGTCCTGTCTGTGTCAAGGTACTTGCCCCAAACACATGTCCCCAGGTGCCTACCTAGCCCTCCAGGCTAGCTCTGGAAGAGGCCACGGTGCCCATCCTCACCTGTACAATGACAGTGAAGAACACCACCACGATGGTTGTGGCCACAAAGTAGTCTTTGGCTTTCACCTTTGTCCTGTCCAGCAGGATGACCAGAGCAAAGGCCACAGCCCCACGAAGGCCACCATAGGACATGACCACTTGGTCAATCCTGTCCAGGGGAATGAGGCGGAAACGGTTGAGTATGCAGGTCTGGAGGACAACACCTAGGGAAGAAGGAGAAGGAGAGCCTGGGACACCAGCAGAGCCCTGCTTCTTCCTGGTGTCAGGGCAAAACCCCAGCCAGAAGCCATGCTTGACCTCTTGCCCCAACCTTTCTTGGGAGATACCACTTGTTTGGCATGAGAAGGGCCACGCCAGAGGCACGGCAAGGCAGACTGACCCACAGCTCTGAAGAGCAGGATAAAGAACAAGGTGCCCAGCACCAGTGCTGTGTCCCATGCCCACTTGGAGGTATCCACAGCTGAAATGCCCAGAAACATGAAGATGATGGTCTCTGAGCTGCTGGCCAGCGTCTTCATGGTGTACTTGACCGTGGTGCGCGACTTCTGGGAGATGTTGGCTTCCACGTACTTCTTGCAGCAGATCCCACAGAAGGTGACTCTGCAGAGGGGCAGAAGGAGCTGGCATCACCCTACAGCAGGATGAAGATGAGGTGTGGGTCTGCTCGCTGCTTCCTGTTGCCCCTTCCATCTCCTGGAGCCGGTACTCACGCCAGGATGGAGGAGAGCGAAACCATCTCGGCAGCCAGGTAAGCCAGGTAGGCCAGGAGGAAGACGAAGAGCGGCTCGATGATGCGCACGCGCTTGGTGAACCTGGTGATCAGGGCCAGGAGGAAGGCAAAGAGCAGCCCCACAGCCGTGCCCCCCAGGCTCACCAGGAAGAAGGAGGCTGGGAGGAAGAGAAGACAACTTTGCACCATCAGGAGGCAAGCCCAAGCTCCTTTGCCTCACAGCCGTACTGTGCTAGGCTGCCCAAGCTCCTTGCTCTCACCCAGGTCCTCACCAAAGCATCCCATGATGATGGGCAGCGTGTGACCACTGCGCTGGAGGTGGTGGAGCTGTGGTGCTCAGTGCCCACCCCACAGTACAACAGCACCCAGGCTTGCCCCCAACACTTCCACGCTGGAGGAAGAGGTAAAAGGGTTGGTGAGGCACATACTCACCTACCCCCTTCAGGTAGTCCGTGGCATGGATGTGTGCTGGGCCTAGCTCCACAAAGGAGTTGAAGACCTTGTAGAGCACCTGCAGGCAAGACAAATCCCTTGGGACATTGCCCTGACTTCAGAGGGGCAGCACCCCTGTGGGCAGGATGGAGCCTGCAGAAGAAGCATCTCCTGCCCCATATCTACCAGGTGACAGAGCTCATCTCGGCAGGCAAAGTCCCCCCAAGGGCCAGGAGAAAGACCAAAGAGAGCATGGCATGGGTCTGCCCCAGGCTTGGGGATGTCACCTCTGCCCATCCTGGGAGACTCCAGCACCCTGACCCACATCAGGCTCCACATGAGGGTCCCTCAAGCCTCAACTCACCACAGTGACAGCATCATTCAGGAGAGACTCGCCAAAGACGATGATGAAGAGGGTCTCGTTTACATGGACCTCTTCAAAGACAGCCAGCACTGCCACGGGATCCACAGCTGAGATGAGGCTGCCAAAGAGCAGGAAATCCATCAGCCCAGCTTCAACACCTGGATCTGCTAGGACAGAAAGACCAAGTTCAGGTGGAGCTCCTTCCCAGAGGCTGAAAGAAGCCTGTCCTGGTGACTTGGCTGAAGCATTCCCTCAGGACCAGGCATCAAGTGGTTCCTCAGGGTTCAAGAGAGCTGGACCAGGCCAGCCAGGACCAGTGGCTCCAGCCACGGACAGGGAGCAAGGCAACAAGCCAGCAGAGCTAGCCAAGGTCAGTGACAAAAATAGCAAAGACATGAGTCAGCCCAGTGCCAAGCAGTGCCCATGTGTCCTGCACACTTGACGGTCCTGCCAGAACATCATTCCCAGGATGCCAGGATCCCAGTTCTACTCTGATTCCTGAGAATCCATGGCAGGATTGGGCACTGGGGTCTGAACTTGGGGATGCTTTGCACCTCCAACCCCTAAATGACATAGGAACTGGAACATCTCTCTGATGGGGAGAGGCTGGGAGAGCTGGGGCTGCTTAGCCTGGAGAGGAGCAGACTGAGGGGAGATCTGCTCAGTGCTGAGCAATACTTCATGGCTGGGGGGCAGGAGGCTGGGGCCAGGCTTTGCTCAGTGGTGCCCAGGGACAGGACAAGAGGGAACAGGCACAGACTGGGACAGAGGAAGCTCCAGCTGAACAGGAGGAGGAACTTCTGGACTTGGAGAGTGGTGGAGCCCTGGTCCAGGCTGCCCAGGGAGGTGTTGGAGTCTCCATCTCTGGAGACATTCCAACCCCAGCTGGACACCATCCTGGGCAACCTGCTGTGTGTGACCCTGCTCTGCCAGGGGGTTGGACTAGCTGATCTCCAGCGGTGCCTTCCAACCCCTACCACTCTGTGATTCTGTGATCTTTTGGGGATGTGCAGCCTAAGCTGGGCAGCCCTGGTCACCCACCCATGAGCCCAGCCCGGTGCAGCCCCCAGAGGGCAGTGCCAGTGGTGAACGAGTTCCAGAGCGTGCCCACCACCGCGTAGGTGAGGATGGCACCGATGTTGTCGAAGAACAGCCGGCTGGGCATGAAGTAGCCTGAGTCCAGCACGATGGGGGGCAGAAGGAAGAGGAAGAACATGTTGGGCTCCAGCTGGTACTCAGCTTTCTTTGCTACAGCCAACACGATGCCCCCCAGGCCCAGGCCCAGCAGGATGAGGAGGCAGCTCTCCGGGACAATGGATGTCACCTTCCTTGACAGGTGGAAAACTAGAAGGAAAGGAAGAAGTCCAACTGTTAGCCAGCACTGCCAGGTCACCACTAAACCATGGCCCTCAGCACCACATCTCCATGACTTTTCGATCCTTCCAGGGATGGTGACTCCACCACTGCCCTGCACAGCCTGGGCCAGACCTTGGCAACCCTTTCAGAGGGAGAAATTGTTCCTCATGGCCAACCTAAACCTTCCCTGGTGCAAATTGAGGCTGTTGCCTGTCTCCTGTTACCTGGGAGAAGAGCCCAAGCCCCACCTGGCTCCAGCCTCCTCTCAGGGAGTTGCAGAGAGTGAGAAGGTCTCCCCTGAGCCTCCTCTTCTCCAGGCTAACCAAGCCCAGTTCCCTCAGCTGCTCCTCATAACACTTGTGCTCTAGACCCTTCCCCTTCTCTGGACACACTCCAGCATCTCAATATACTTCTTAGAGTGAGGAGCCCAAACCTGACCCCAGGATTGGAGCTGTGGCCTCCCCAGTGCCCAGTCCAGGAGGACAATCCCTGCCCTAGCCCTGCTGCCACCCTAGTGCTGATCCAATGAGAGGACATCAGCCAAACAGGGACATGGACAGAGAGAGCATCCCAGATCCACCAGCACTGCAGAAGGGTTGGCTGATACATAATGGACCCAAGGGCAGATAAAGGAGCACCTAAGGCTGCTCTGTGGTCATGTGTGTGCAGAAGACCTTTCAGATAGCTCCCAGGTCAGGATTTCTGGTCCCTGACTCTGAGATCTCCTCTCCCCCTCAGCTGCTGTCTAACCAAGCCAAGCAGCCTGGCATTTTGCTTTCCTTGGCTTCTGGGATCACCACTTGAAGGATGAAAGCATCCAGGGAGCAGGTTCACAGCATCACAAGCAGTGCTGGAGGTGTTCTGGTTCACCAGAGAGCAGGCTGCTCAGCCCTGGTGACGAGGTGACCTTGTTTGCAGCCATCTGAGTGAGCAGACAGAGCAAGCATGCAAACCACTGCAGCAGGAGGCTGTCAGCAGGTCTCTGTGCCAGAGCACAACCTCCCTCAGGAGCAGAGAACCCTACCTGCATGCAAAAAACCCAAGCAGATGGGAGCTGCAGACATTGGGATGCTTTGAGTAATGGCTTTTATTCCATGCCAGGTTTGGACTAGATCTTAACTGCTGTGGAACAAGATGTATTTTTAAAGCAAGCAGCCTAAGCCTTGCTAGTCATCCATCAGCAAGGTGGCTGAGAGCCTGCAGCTCAGGGACAATCCAGCTGGATGCCACACACCAGCCAGCACAGGGGACTCGCTCCTCCAGGAAGCCTTGTCCCCAAAGCTAGGGTGTCCTGTGTAATCCCAAACCATTCCAGCTTCCAGGTGGTCAACCATCCCACCCCTGTGGATTTATCCTCCCTAGTGGAGGCCTCTAAAGGGCTTGGGGAAAGGCTGTCAAGGGTCACAGCAGCTTTGCCACCTCCCTCCCCACCGCTGAGTTCCGCCATCACTTGCGACATCCAGCCCAGCTCTGCAGCATGATTTGACCATCAGATGAAGAAATCTTCTCCTGGGGAGGGGGTTCCTCCAGGCACTTCTAGAGTCACCTCTGTCCTTCAGCACCCAGCAGGTACAAGGAAGCCACCCCTTGGCTGCAAGCCCAGCCCTGCTGCCAACCCAAACCCCAGTCCTTGAAGCCCTATTGCTGGATTAAAGGTGCTCATTGCCTGTGCCAAGTCATCCTACCAGAAGGAAAGCTGTGCTGTCACTTGGCTTCCTCCCTCCTTAGGAACCCCCATGGACAGATCCTAAGGTCTGCCTAGCCCAGGGTCCTGTTTCCAGGGGTGCAGACCTGGAGAAGAGTCAAGGAACAAGCAGCAAGTTCCAAGCAGCAAGTTTCCACTTCTCTACACCCTTGTCCTTCTCCTCTGTCCCAGTCCTGCTCTATCCTTTCTAGGATAGGTCCCAATGTCCCTGAGATGTGGGCACCCCTAAGAAGTGAGGTCATGGCCTCCTGATGTTTTTCCTTTCTCCTCTTCAACACCTCTTAGTTGGTTTCCTTTCCTTCACTGCAGCTCAGCACTGAATTAGAGGAGATAACTTGTTGTCAAGATCCAGTTCCTAACCAGAGATGACATCTTTGAGCCCACCACCAACTGTGCAGGCCCAGGGCCTCTTTCCCTCTTCTTGAGACCTTCACAGCAACCTGTGCTGCCCCTTGGCATGGTAAGCCTTGTCCATGCCATCCTAGCAAGCCCCAGCACTGCTCCTCTACCGTAAGGCACCGAGAACAACTGCCATAACCAGCAAAGGCAGAGCAGCCAGCACCTGCCCAGCATGTTCTGCAGCTCCATCAGCAACCACCTCAAGGGGAAAGAGCCACAGGGGATCCATGGCCAAGCCTCTACAGCCAAGTGCCCCAGCCACAGAGCCTGGAGCATCCCCCCTTGCCTCAGCTCACTGCTGGATGCTATGATTAAGCCATGGAGGCAACGCTTACATGGACACTGCAGCCCTCCAAGCACCCACAGCCTGGAGAAGATCTAACTGAGCTCCAGCACAACTGAATTCCTGCTCAGTGACCACACAAGCCCTGCTCACCCCACGCCAGCCCAGCAAAGACAGTGCCAGTGGGCGAACGGCACTCGCTCAGCGCCTGCAGCAGGCTGCGGAACTGCTTGCCACCCACGGCAACACAGCTCTGGAGTTTCCAAGAAGGCAAAGGAGGTGTCCAGCTCCTTTCTGCATGCTCAGGAGCATTGCCAAGATCCTTCCTCCTGGCTCTGGCAACCAACCTGCCCTCCCTGTGCTGTGGAAATATGTCTTGGCTGGCTGGAGAGCCCAGGAGAGCCCATGGAGATGGTATAGGGACATAGGGAGGTGGCTCCTGGTTGTCATTGGCTGCTGGAAAGCAGCTCAGTGGAGAAGGACTTCAGAGTGCTGGTGGACAGTAAGTTCACCATGAGCCAGCTATGTGCCCTCAGGGCCAAGAAGGCCAATGGTCTCCTGGGATGGATTAAGAAGAATGCAACCAGCAGGTCAAGGGAGGTTCTCCTCTCCCTCTACTATGTCCAATTCTGGACTCTGCAGTTCAAGAGAGACAAGGAACAGCTGGAGAGAGTCCAGCAGAGCCCAGGAAGATGCTGAGGGCACTGGAGCAGCTCTGGCAGGAGGAAAGGCTGAGAGCCCTGGGGCTGCTGAGCCTGGAGAAGAGCAGCCCCACAGGGCAGCTGCTCAATGCTCAGCAAGAGCTGAAGGCTGGGGGCAAGAGGCTGGGGCCAGACTCTGCTCAGTGGTGCCCAGGGACAGCCCAAGGGGCACTGGGCACCAACTGGAAGCCAGGAGGTTCCACCTGAGCAGGAGGAGAAGCTTGTTTGGTGTGAGGGTGTTGGAGCCCTGGCCCAGGCTGCCCAGAGAGGTTGTGGAGTCTCTTTGTGTGGAGAGATTCCCAAGGCAGCTGGAGGTGACCCTGGGCAAGCTGCTGTGGGAGACCCTGCTGGAGCAGGGGGGTTGGGCTGGGTGATCCCCAGAGGTCCCTTCCAACCCTCACCATGCTGGGATTGCTTGAGTCTTCCCCAGAGGCAAAAACTTGGGCAAAGAAGAGAGCAGCATTGATGGAAATGACCCTGTTTGTCCCCAGATGGCCTGGCTGAGAGGGGATGCTGCCACCCTCCCAAGCTGCTCTGCGCCAGTGGGGAAGGGTGGGACAAGCTCTAATTTTACACATGCTAGTCAAGGATTTCAGCATTAAAGGTTCCCACAGCAACAGTAACTTAGCCACATGTGAGTTAACTTCAGAGCCATAACCCACTCTCAAGCATCCATTAACACAGGATCTGCCTGGATTAGGAGGACTTGGGGCCAAAAAACCTGCTCTGCTCCTCCAGCACTTGGGGAAATGGTGAAACAACCAAACCAAGACAGGAGGACCTGGGGAGAGAGGTGCTGGTGCAAGGAGAGAGGGTGGGGACCCACAGGGGATGATGCTGAGTGGAAAAACATCCACCTGTTGGCAACCCCTGCCCACGGGGCAGTCAGGGATGAGGAGCATGTTGTGGGCAATGCTCATCACTTCCCACTTCCCCACATCCTACCCAAGCAGGTCCATGCTCTGACCAAGGCAGCAAAGCCCGGATGGTGCCTCGCTGTGCAGGAAGGCAACACCCAAGGCAGTTTTTCCCCGCCCTGGGTGTTTGTTGGCTCAGGGCACCAGGGCATCGTGACCTCCTCTGAGAACAGAGCCTGCAGTGTCACTTCCCCATCACCCAGGCGTGGGGCTGCTTCCTCCCCTGCAGTCACAGGGCTGTGAGCTGGCAGCCCAGCACCCCAACCGCAACGGCTTCTCCGCACCAGCCTACTCCCGGCATCCCCTCCACTCCCTGACATCCTCCACCCCCAGCTCCAGCTCCTCCGTGGGCTCCCATGCACCCTGGGGACCACCCAGTCTTGTGGCACCTTTAGGGACACCCATACCAGGGTGCTGCCCACAGCCCTGCCTCCGGGTCTGGGTGTTGCTCCTGACTCTGAGCATCCATCAGATGCACTGAGCCGGGCAGTCCAGAGTTAATGACCATTGGGGTTGTGGCTCCCTGATGGAGAGTGGCCATCAGCTCACTTCAGGCCTGGAAGAGCATGGTGGGGCTGGGGGCTTAGGGATGACCCCAGCTTAGGTCCTTCTGTGCCCATCAGCACTGCCAGGGCAAAGGCAAGGGTGTTGAGGGGAGTGCATCGAGGGAAACAGGGAGCAGGTCCAGGGAGCTGTTTGAGAGAAGACATCAAGAGCCAGGGGAAGGAAGGTTCTCTCTGATCTCCTGCAGGTAGGAGGGACGTGTTCAGCAGCTGGAGGTGGCACAGCTGCAGACAGAGGGTTGGATTTTTAAGCTCTCAATGCCTTTTGATTCACTCCTCGCGATGCTTTAGGCCTCCCTTGCGAGAAGGCAAGGGAGGAGAGGAGCAAGAGGTCCCCGGTGGTGGTTCTGATGATGTTTGGGACAGGCCAAGGCCAGCTGCTGCTCACAGCTGTCACTGTCCCCTGTGTACCCAGAGCTGCTGCTGGTCCCTAGCTGCTTGGAGACTCCTCTGCCTGACTCTCAACCCACATTTCTTTAGCCAGCTCTAAATTAAGAGGGTGCTTGGACCCCTGCCCTGGGGGCTGTGCCCACAGTGGGGCCCCCGAGAAGGAAACCTGCCTCAAGGTCACCCTCTTATCCCCTGGGCCCAGCACAGCAGGCACGGACACCGTGGGGGACCAGCCCTCTGTGTTAGGGGTGGGACCCTGCTCGGTACCCACACACGGGTGTCCCCTCCCCAGCACCCAGGGTGCTGGTGGCAGCTGCAGCCCTGCAGCAGCTCGCACGCATCCTCCTCGCACCTTCCCACGCAGCTTCTCGCAGCAGAACCTCCCCCCAGCTGCGTGGCCCTAAGCTGGGGAGCATGAGAGCTTGAGGTCATGCAGATCTGGGGTGACCCACTGGAGGGGACCACAGGCACAGACCCATCCCCTGCCTGCTGAAGACACATCTTGCCCAACGCTAGTACCACCAAGCCCTTCCTAGGGCTGTGGGGAGATCAAACCCCAGATGATGGCATCTGCTGCGCCAGCTTTTGGGGCATGGGACATCTTTGTGGACATCTCTGTTCATCTCCTCCCGTTTACCCCGGCAGGAAAATGGGGCCTCGGGCCGCCGGCTGCTGTCACTCGGACTGGGGATGCTCCTCATCCCTGGTCACCTCCATCCCCCCTCCTCCGCCGGAAGGGAATGGGGGACCACCACAGCCCAGCTGAGGATGGTGACCGGCTGACCTCTGCCCGTTTGTCCCCATGCCCCGTGTCCTGCTGTCCGGTGCCACCCCTCGCTCCGCGCCCACCGGGGATGCCGCATCCCACCCTGCCTGTCCCAGGGGTGGGCACAGCCGTTCCCGGAGGGCCGGAGAACCGCAGATGGGGAAGATAAGGGGGAGAGGTGACACTCACCGATCTTGGCCAGGCTGGCCACCAGGATCCAGACGGCCACCAGGCAGGGTCCCTGCACCTCTCGCCACTGCCATCGCAACAGCTCGGCTCCCTCCGGGGCGGCGGGGCCGGGGGAGGCTGCCGGGGGCTGCATGACTCCCGNCGGTACTGCCCCGCTCCCACCGGTACTTCACCGGACACCCTAAGTACTGCCCCAGACCCTTCCGGTACTGCCCTGTACCCCACCCCCGTACTGCCACAGACACTCCCACGCCCTAGTACTGCCCCGGACCCTCCGATACTGCCCCGGCATCCCCGGTACTGACCTGGCCCCAGTTGTACTGCCCTGGACCCCCCCCGTACTGCCCCAGACGCCCCTGGCACTTCCTTGGACATCTCCGGTACTGCCCCCTGCCCTATTCCAGGTCCCTGCACATACCTCAGACTCCTGTGTCGCCCTGGTGTCCCTGCACCTGCCCCGCTGCCCCTTGACCCTTGCCAGTCCCCCTACACCTGCCCTGGTGTACCTTGCCCAACAGTCTCCTGCTCCCTGCCAGACCCCTGCACCCACCCAGGTCCCCCCTGCATCACCCTCATTCTCCTGTTCCTGTGCCTCCTGCCCCATGCCAGTCCCTTTACCCCTGTGCCCCCTGCCCCATTCCAGACCCCTGCACTTGCTCTGGTCCTCCCTGCATTAGTGCATCTGCATCACGGTGGTACCTTCTGCCCCATGCCTGACCCTTGCCCCTACCCTGATGCCCCCTGCCCCACAGCAGCCCCCTTGCCCCTTCCCTGCTCTGACAGGGAGGTTGGACTAGATGATCTCAAAAGGTGCTTTCCAACTCCTAACTTTTTGTGATTCTGTGATTCTCCAGTGCCCCTGCCCCATGCCAGTCTCCTGGTCCCTGCCTGGTGCCTCCTGCATCACCCTGGTGCCCCTGCTCTGCTCCTGTCCCCTCACCCTGGCTCAGTCCTCCTGCACTCACCAGATTCCCAATCTTCCCACTGCACCCCGTTCCCCCTCCCAGCTCTGTCCAGAGCACTCATCCCTGCTCCAGCCACGGCCTGAGCACCAGCCTGGGAGCACCCTAGGGAGGCATCGGTGATTTCTGGGTCCTCCTCACCTCCCCAGCCCCTCTCAGACACCCTACTTACCCATCGACCCTCCCCCTGCTCCAGGAGGAGCCCTGTCTCCCACATCCCTATCCCTTTGGCTCCCAGATCCTGAGCAGGCAGAGAAGGATGCCCAGGGAGTGGGACTGTCACCTGGCAGGAGACAGGAAGGGACATTGGCAGAGTGCTTCATGGAGAGCCAGCTCTGAGCTGCATCCGTGTGTCCCCAGAACTAGGACAGAAGGACACCTTGACTAGGCTGAACCCTCTGGCTGGTACTGCCTATGACATGGGAACCTTCTGACCTGCTGGCCAGGGGACAATGGGCTGCAGGACATCGCGGTGGTGTCACCTCTTCCCATCGTTGTGAGCTGGTGCAAATATCCAGCAGAAGAAACTGGCTGGGGAAAGAAGACTGCTGCTGCCACCGCCTGCCAGCCAGCTCCTGCCAGGAACTGCAGCAGGGCTGCTGCTGGAAAGAAGCTTCCTCCTTGCTCCCCTTTGTCAAAGGCATCATTAAATCCCCACTCTGCTTTGCTTTCCCCTAGCTGGTCGTACCCTGCTGTCCCAGGCTTTTAGACCTGGCCCATGCTGCTGCTTGGGCATCTCTGCTGAGCTCCCCCAGGTCTGCTCATTCCTCTCTCCTGCTGGGAGCCCAAACTAGAGCCAGGAGTGAGAGGATGGCTCCCTGCCCACAGCTTCATCTTGTCCAGCCATCATCACAGCCCAGGTGATGAGTGAAAAATAAGGGGAAATCACCTTTGCAACAGCTTTGCCTTGCTGGGTCGTGCACAGCAACACTTCATGCCAAGTCCCAGAACAATGGGACCTTCCTGTGTCCCCAGAGCAGCCATGGTCACCCCTGTGTCCTCCCAGGGGTCCCAGATCTCCTCTGTGTGCAACTTTCCAAGCCACCATAGTGATGAACAGCACGTGATCCATTATGGACACCTTGGATTCAGGTGGATGGAGTCAGGTGGGGGTTGGTCTCTTCTCACAACTATCAAGCAAAAGGACGAAAGGAAACAGCCTCAAGTTGCACCAGGGCAGGTTCAGGTTGGACATGAGGAAAAATGTCTTCCCCAAAAGGATTGTCAAGCTCTGGAACAGGCTGCCCAGGGCAGCAGTGGAGTCACCATCCCTGGAGGGGTTGAAAAGCCATGGAGATGTGGTGATGAGGGCCATGGTTTAGTGGTGAGCTGGCAGTGCTGGTTAATGGTTGGACTCATGGGGATTAAATCATTTCCCAACCAAAACGTGTCTATGATTCCATGATGTACAAAGCCCTCGTTAGCATCAGCTCCAGCCTCGGATAGTGGTACAGAGGTGGTACCACTGGACACAGGGCACTTCTTCCCTTCTCTGCTTTCCCTCCTGCCCTAGAATGGGAAGTTTCAGCCCAAGCCACCCACTTAGCACTCCCTTTCCACCCGGGCAAGCCACCCCACCTGGTAGCCCAGGGCAGCCTACAGCATCCTCAGGGCCTGGAGCACCCCTGACATGGGGACATCCAGATGGAGCATCCTGGCAGAGTATCCCTGACACTGGAGCATCTCTGGGGCCCAGATCATCCCTGATGCTGGTGCATCTAGATGGAGCATCCTGGCAGAGCATCCCTGATGCTGAAGCATCCCTGGGGCCTGGAGCATTCTTGACGTCAGTGCATCCGGATGGAGCATCCCAGTGAAGCATCCCTGATGCCAGAGTATCCCAGCAGAACATTCCAGTGGGCCTCTTCTGACAGCATTCCTGGGGCACAGAGCATCCCTGATGTCAGTGCATCTAGATAGAGCATCCCAGTGGAGCATCCCTGATTCCGGAGCATCCCTGATGCCAGAGCATCCCAGCAGAACATCCCAGTGGAGCATCCCTGACGCCACAGCATCCCTGGGGCACAGAACATCCCTGGTGCCGGTGCATCTGAATGGAGCATCCCAGCGGAGCTTCCCTGACGCCAGAGCATCTGTGACGCCGGATCATGCCGGGATGCCCGCGGGAGGGCGCGCCGAGCACCGAGCGACTTCTCCCCACCGGAGGCGGGGCGTGTCCGGTGGGGGCGTGCCCTGAGCCGTGGTCACCTCGGTCCCTCCCCGGTAGAAGGGCGGAGTGGCGGTGGTGGCGGGTGCCATGGCGGGGCCGGTGGTACCGTGCCGGGTGCAGTACCTGGAGGATGCGGATCCTTTCGGCTGCGGTAGCTTTCCGGAGCCGCGGCGAGCTCCGGTGTACGCCGTGGAGGAGGCGCTGCCCCTGGGAGCGCAGCTGCCAGCCGTGCACCGACTGCTCGGGGCTCCGCTGCCGGTAAGGGGGAAACGGGACCGGGGGAAGGGGAAGGCACCGACTGGGCTGGAAAGAGCGGAGAGGCGAGGATCGGGGCCATGAGTCCCCGTCGCAGCCCGGGCAGCGCTCCCGGGATGAGTCACGGTGGAATCCGGGAGCCCTCGCGGGGAGATGCCGGGTCTCGGCCGGCCCCGGATGAGTCGGCGAGGAGGAAGAGGATGTGCTTGCTCAGAGCGGGCAGGAACCGTGGCAGAGGGGAGCGGGAGGAAGGCAGGAGGCCACCGCCGTGCCGTCGGGGCGTGCTGCCACCCCAGCATACCCCTTCCACGGTGGCTAACCGGAGCCTCGACAGGAGCACGGTGGCCCCCTAACACCGGGGACCGGGCACTGTTGTCCCCTGTTTGCTGCAGCACGTGTCCCTGGGGAGGTGACCTGGAGCCCAAGGACCACCAGCCCCTCGCCTGTCCGGTTCGGAAATTGGTGCTGAGCAATTTCCTCCGGCCGGGAGGAAGGCAGGAGGCTGGACCTGGAGCCAGTCACTGTGTCCTCTGGTTTGTGTGTCCTCAGGCCTGATCCAGGCTGGGAAAAGAGGAGCTGAGGAGCGAGGAGATGAGGATCTTCCCTTCTGGAGGTCTTCTGACTGCTTGGTCCTTTCAGAGCATCCTTTACAGCGTGAGGATAGGTTGTTGTCCTCGGTAGGAACGTGGGACCCAGCAGAACTTTGGCAGTGGCTGAGCATCTCTGTCTTGGAGCACGGCAGGAGCCCAGGCAGAGAGCTGGGGGGCAGCAGGAGCGGAAAATCAGCTCGCTGTGCCCGACCCCAACCTCACCAGGCTGCTGGGGGAGAGAGGGTCCCTATGAGACCTCAGCCTGCACCAAAAAAACCCCTTCCCTTCTATCCCCCTTTTTCGTTTTTCTTGGAGCTAAGCGGCAGCGTCCCATGTCGTCGCCGTCATGGGATTTTTAGGCGGTGACTAAAGGGAGTTTGTTTGGGAACAAACAGCTCCAGGCCATGACGAATGAAGCAAACTCAAATTTCAGGCGTGTGCTCTGGTCCCCCTCCGGGCAGGAGCTGGCTGCAACACGATCACCGGCCCCCGCTGCCGCTGTAGTGGCACAGAGAGGCTGGGCATGGTGTTCCTGAGGTCCTGTGCCAGGCAGAGGTGTGTGGATCCTGGGATTTAAACCTTTTTGTTCTGTGCTTCAGGCCAGATGGGTTTGTTGGTCTTTTTCTATAATTTCCCTGCACCATTCCATGACCTTTGGTAAAATTGCAGGTGGGTGCCTGGGAAACTGCTCTGGACTTCTAAGGCAGGTTTCTGGGTTATATACAGGCTGTTATGTAGATTGTGTAGGTTATAAACCACGCTGCCTGGATTGCATGGAGCTTCCAGAGCCAGTGAGGGCTGGGGTACATCCCAGTCTGACAAGCTGGGATGCTGCCTGGGATTTCCATGAGCTGATGTCTTCGTGGGGAGCTTCCTGGAGCAAGATTTAGAGTGAGGTTGGTCTCCCAGACAACTCAGTTCAGTCCAAATTCAGAGCTGGCACCTTGGAGCCACGCAGATGTTGTTACTCTAGCATGAGCAGCCAAAACGTGGTGCCCTCTGTGCCAGGTAGTGCTCAACTCCATTACTCAATCTCCTAAAATTAGTAAATGAACAGTCAGATTTTTTCCCAAGGAACTGGCTGTAAAGAAAAATACTCAGCTGGGGTTGCCCAGTGCCAGGTTTGTCCTGCTGGGCAGCATGCCCAGAGCTGCAGAACACCAGGAGGAAGATGCAATGACCAGGAGGAAGCTGGGCTTTGGGGGTCATGGGGATGAGCTGCACTTGCAGACCAGCCAAGTCCTACCCTCCCTGGGCACAGCAAAGCTGCTCCCTGAGCTGAGAACAACCCAGAGATGATGAACAGGAGGTTTCTTGGGACAGCATTGCTGCCTCTAAGAGCCTGTCCTGCACTGTGACACCCTTGATGCTTCCTCTCCCTGGTCTATTGCTGATGGCTTTTTCATGCTGTCCGGAAAGTGTGTTTGGGCTTGCAAATACCTTCCTGCTTTGTTTGCTGCCTCCACATTGTTCAGCCCCAGGCTGATACTATCTTCTCCTGGTTTCCAGCATTTTTCTAGTACCCTTGGGTGATGCTCACGCTGGGTGTGGAGGTTTCTGAACCTCCACAGGCAGTTTTTGACAGGGCAGATTTAGTTGGCTTTTGGCTGTCCCTTCTGTCCCCAAAGGCCACTGCACTCTCTTGCCCCTGCCACTATCTCACCTCTCAATCTAGGGATTCTTCCAAACAATTGCAAAACCCAACAGGCTGGAGCTTTGCTTTCCCCTTCCTCCCCCGGAAACCTGGGGAAGAGCAAACAGTTTGTTGGCCTCGGTGCCATAAGCTCGGTGTCAGCTCCCAGGCTTGACACAGAGGAGCTGCTGGGGCAACCTTGGAGCACATGTGAAGTGCATAAGCTCTGTCCCACCAGCCCTGCTTGGAGGGGAGCAAGCTGGAGGGGCTTTGAATGGTTTTAGGTTGAAAAAGAGGAGATTTAGGTTAGATGGTAAGAAGAAATGCTTTGCTCAGAGGGAGGTGAGGCACTGGCACAGGTTGCCTAGAGAAGCTGTGGCTGTGCCATCCCTGGAAGTGTTCAAGACCAGGCTGGATGAGGCTCTGAGCAATCTTCTCTACTGAAAGGTGTCCCTGCCCATGGGAGGGGAGTTGGAACTCGATGATCTTTAAGGTCCCTTCCAACCCAAACCATTCTGTGATTCACTGAGGGTCCTTGCCTTGCTAAACCTCTGGCATGAAGCAGTGGGATGGGGCTGTTAGCAGGGCTGCCATCTCCCCACCTTAACCACCTTCAGACTGCCTCTTGCCCAATGCTTACAGCTGACTGTCGGTGCTCAGCAGCTTCCTGCTCCCCCTGGCTCTCCACAAGTGTCCTCCTGGGGACAGGAGCTGTGGCCAGGCCTTCATGCCATGCCCATGCTGGACACCAGCTGCTCACCAGGACCAGGGTCCTCCTGCTGCTGTGAGAAACAAGGAATCGGTTCATGAGCAGCAAGCCTCCTTGGAGGAGCTGTGAGAGGGATGTGTGTGAGCAAGTGTGCAGTTCTGGGCTATGCTCTGGGTGACCTCCAGAGATCTCTCCTAGCCTGGGTGGCTTCTCCCCCTCCATCATACTGCAGTGGCATTGCTCCCATCCACTTGCTGCCATCCATCAGGAAGGAGGCAGTGACTGAGTGCCCAGGCAATAAACATCCCTCTCAGCCCCAAAACCAAGTCACAGTGAAGGTGCTTGGTTGCTGGCTGGGGTTGCTTCTGCAGCTGAGCTTTCTGAATCATCAATCTCCATGGGTTTTGGGAGGGTGGGGAGAGGTCTGTGATGCTGCTGATTTCTGACCCACTGGTACTTTGTAATTAACCCTACCTCAGCTGGAGCAGATAATCAAATAATGTATTTATTTTCCCTGTAATTTCCTTATAGCTTTCCTAGAAGAACCACAGTGAGGTCAGGAAATTGTGGTTACTGCAAAAAGAAAGTGTTAGAGAAGGGGGAAAGTGTTTCCTGTGCTGGCAGATAAAGAGGATATTGATTGTCCAGCCTTGGAGTGTCCTCCTGCATGGGGATACCATGATAGGGGTGAGCAGGAAGATGTGACACTGTGGTGGGTGGTGTGAGTCCAGCTGCAGGTAGGGAGAGACTTTGAGGTGCTGGAGAGTGTCCGGAGAAGGGCAAGGAAGGTGGTGAAGGGTATGGAGCACAAGTGTTGTGAGGAGCAGCTGAGGGAACTGGGCTTGGTTAGCCTGGAGAAGAGGAGGCTCAGGGGAGACCTTCTCACTCTCTGCAACTCCCTGAGAGGAGGCTGGAGCTAGGGGGGGCTTGGCCTCTTCTGCCAGGTAGCAAGTGACAGGACAAAAGGAAACAGCCTCAAGTTGCACCAGGGGAGGTTTAGATTGGGTATTAGGAACAATTTCTTCCCTGAAAGAGTTGTTAGGCATTGGCCCAGGCTGCCCAGGGCAGTGGTGGAGTCACCAACCCTGGAAGTGTTCAAAAACTGTCTAGACATGGCACCTGTGACATGGTTTAGTGGTATGGGGGTGTTGGGCCAATGGTTAGACTTGATCTTAGAGGTCTTTTCCAGCTGAAGTGGTTCTGTGATTCTGTGTCTCCATCTTGGAGGTAGAGATGTCTCCACTGGATCCCCGTGGTTCAGGGAGGGCAGTTCCACTCTGGAAGGAGCTTGCTTTCCCTGAGGACTCATTTGCTTGGCACTTTGCCCTTGCTAAGCTTCAGAGCCAGCCACAGCTGCTGGATGTTGGTAAGATCAGGGAGATCTGTGTGCTGCCACCTTCCCCAGGTATGATACATCAGAGTAGCAGTTGGATGTTTTGGACACAGAGAGGAGAAAACCCTCTCTGGGCCATGGGATCCTTGTCTCCCACCAGTGTTGGCACCAGCATCTTGTCCTCAGCAAGACCCCCTGGGCTGGCTGAAGGACATCAGTGGTACTACAGAGTGGCTGGGACTCCCAGGAGCCACAGGCTGGAGGTGTGAGCGTGGGATGCTTTCCTCTCCCAGCTCTGCTTTGCCTGCAAGTCCTTCTGACCCTGAAAGTCCAGCTCATGTTAAAACGGTTTTAGAGGCAGGAGGTGGATGCATCACAGACACCCTGCACCAGGAGCAGTCAGTACCCCATGACCCCAACGTGCTGGCCCCAGCAGCACAGCCCTGAGGTCCCAGCTCAGCCCAACATGGTGGATAACCAGAGTGACCCTGGCCCTGGGGCAGTCAGTGCTCCCTGGAGTGGAAGTGCTGCCCCAGGACTTTTGGCAGGGCAGCATGATCCTGGGACAGGCTTTTTCCATCCCGGGGGGGGTTGGTGCTCGCCATGGGGGTCACAGCCAAACCTCTGCTCAGTGCTCAGAGCAGCCCACATGGGGAGGGCTGCCAAGCTCACATGGGAAACATGCAGGGTTGAGTCCCAGGGGCTTGGCCTCCACCACCAGCTGGGACATGTCAGTAGCCCCAGTAGGAGCTGGGGATGTTAACTCCGGCTTGCCGGGGCTCTGGCAGCCTGGAGAAGGCAGAGCTGGAGCTGGGATTTGCTCTTTGCTGTCTTTGAGTGCCCAGGAGGATGCAAGGGTGCCTGAGAGGGTGTCCAGGGGCATGCAGAGATGCCTGGGAAGATGCAGGGGTGCCTGGGCAGATGCAAGGATGCTTGAAGGGGTGGTCAGGGGGATGTGGGGATGCCCAGACACCCAGGTGGATGCAGAAGTGCCTGAAGGGATGCCTGGTTGGATGCCAGGATGCCTGAGAGGATGGCCAGGGGATACAGGGATGTCTGAGAGGAAGCAGGAAGGGTCTCCCATACCCAGGTGGATGCAGGGATGCCTGAGGTGATGCCCAAGAGGATGCCCAGGTGGATGCAGGGATGCCCAGGAGAGCCTGTCCCTGTGGAGGAGTGGAAGCTTTCCCCATCAAGCAAACCCTGCATTGGCTCAGTGTTAGTGACACCCATCAGAGAGGCAGAGCTGGCAGCCAGGAGCACTTGCCCAGTGCCAGCAGCCTGTGTTTGGTGCACGTTGCCATGGCCAGGAACCACGGGAGGTGGAGCAAGACACTAACACCATAACAACGGCATCCAAACCAACGGCAGGGCCCTGCCAAATTACCTCTTATCCCAAGGCTTACTCAGGGTTGTTAATTACTGCCCTGGACATGGAAGGGGTTGGGGTTTTTTGCCCTCTGGTTTGAACCTCACACTCACAGTGAAGTCATACATGTGAGCTCTTGTATGATCTTGGGACTCGAGGAGACATGGATAGCAGCCACAGGGAGATGCAGGACCCAGCGTTGCTGTGGGTCACCAACCTGTCTGAGGGCAGCCAATTGGCTGGGGGTTGGTCCCTGGTCCTCAGCTCCCCAGTGCAGATTTGGGAAGGAGCATCATTTCCTTGGAGGTGGAGCAAGCTAGGAGAGGGGGGGAGCTGCAAACAAGCTCACCCAGGAGAGCTGCCTGGGTGCTGTGGCGTGCTGCTGGGTCCCAGGTAGCTCAGGGGCTTTGTGGGTGCTGTGTCCTGAGCACCTTTGGGTGCTGTGCCTGCTGGCTGGGGTGCACTGTGGGTGCTGTACTTGGACTTTTGGGGGAGATGCCCTCATTCCAGCCTTGCCTTGGTCTGTGCTTTTCCCCCTCCTGTTGGAAGATGCAGGTAGCTATGGGCTGTGTAAGCCAGGGACTTTCCTGGGGGATTTGCCCTGATTTGGGGTATCCTTGCCTGAGTGGGTGCCTTGGCAGTTCCCACAGACCCAGTCCAAATGGGTAAGGGTGATTCATCTGCCAAGGCAAAGGGACCAGCCCTGAGAGGAGATAAATCCTGCCCTGGTTACACCCCAGCTGACTAAAGGGAGCCCCAGGGAGCAGATCAGCCTCTTGCCATGGCTCACACCCAAGGAATTGCTGAGGAGCCCCAGGCAATGGAGCTGCCCTCACTCTGCCTTTTCCCAGTCTGGAGCTCCATGTTTCTCCCCAGTCTGCCGCGGGGCTGGGGCAGAGGGTGCTGGGACATCTCCCTGTGGGGCCAGAGCTCAGGAACAGGGTGGTACCTGCCACCCCTGCTCCAGGGTGCAGCTGTCTGGTGGGTTCAGTGTGGGTGGGAGGGTGACCCAGGCATCCCCTGGGAGCCAGGAGGGCTGAGCCAGGCTGTCTGCTTCCCTAGCTGGAGGACTGCACGCTGCAGGTCTCACCCTCTGGACACTATCTGGACCTCGACTTGTCCCTGCTGGAGCAGAAAGATGACCTGGAGGGTTTCTACGAGGAGGTCAGGTGAGACACGTGGGGTGCCCAAGCCCTCTAGGGACAGAACATGGGGACTCCACATACCTATGAGCACCAGGGGCCACAGGCAAGGGTTTGGGGCCCAGGCTGGTCCTGTTGCAGGTGCTCACATGGTGTTTCCCCCCACCCTAGGAAGGGGAGACGGCCGACCCTGATCCTGCGCACTCAGCTCTCCGTCCGAGTCCACGCCATCATCGGTGAGTCAGGGCTGCTCCCTCCTCCAGGCTCCTGTGGGTCTGGTGGCTTGCTCCCACTCTGGATGGTGAAGATTTGGTCTCTATGGAGTGAGTTTTGGCAGGGCTTTTTGTGGTGGAGAGAGGGAGTGATACAATCCAGGGCTTCTCCTGCCCCATTACTCCTCCCAGAGGTGCAGGGGACATGATCCCCATGAGGTTGGTGGGGACCTGCTGGGTTAATCCCTTCCATCTTCTGAGATCAGGACTTTTGCTTCTTGGGCTGGGAGCCCACCACCTACTGCAGATATTCTGGGTCATTCAAATGAGCTCTAAATATAGCTTCACAGGATCCAAACAAATCGCTGGAGCTCAGAGGAAAACTCGGCCATAGCTCCAGGCATCCCACTCGGAGGTCCTGCAAAATATTTGGGAGTCTCAAGTGGTTTTTTCCCCCCCCCCTTGGCAGCGAGGAAAAAAGAGCTGAGCAGAGGGATGCTGGCTGGGCATCAGCTGGCCATGCAGGGCTGAGGCTGAGCAATTTGGGAAAGGGCAGGAAGGCTGGGGTCGGGGTCATGCTCTTTGCCAGCGGTTCCCAGGCTCCGGCTGAGCCCCGGGATGCTCTGCTTTCCCTCTCGGCCGCTCTGACAAGCTGATAAGCGAGCTGGGACCTCATGTTTTAAAGAGCCCTCATCAGCATGTCTGGAGGACTCCTCCTTGGACAGCTTGTTTTTTGGCTTGTTACAGCTCTAAGCCTGACCCAAATAACTCAGGATGCTCGGATAAATTGATTTTTGGATGCGGGAAGCGCTGGCTCCTGATGCCTTTGGTCTCTGCTCGTTGGAGCAGAGCTTTCCAGCTTCCCATTCTCCCAGCTGCTCCGTGCTGGCTCCTGCCTGCAAGGTTCCATCCCTGCAAGCACGTAGCCTCCCTCCAGCCTGCAGCCCGGTGACTGTCCTATTGTCCCGAGCAGCCGGTGTCACGCTGCCGTCCTTCCCGTCCCCATCCTGCAGCTCTTCCCAGGCCGGGGAGCCGCTGGGGGCTCCAGCACCGTGCCAGGGCTGTGCCCCGGCGAGGGATGGCTAAAAGTAGCTCAGCCTCCTGCCCGTGTTCCTGTTTCGTTTCTGCACAGGAAACCCCAAGGGGATATTTATGTCATTGCTGGGCAGACAGAAAACAAAAAGGCCAAAAAAAGGCACTAGGAAGGTGGCAAAAGTGAAATAAATAGTGGTGGAGCTGCAGCTGCTTCCACCCTGCGTGTCCAGCAGGCAGATAGTGCCAGTATCCTGGGGTGAGGGCACAGGGGCTGAGCTGGGATGCAGGAGTTTCCCCAGGCAGCCAGGAGCATTTTGAAGCCCTGGCTCAGCAGTGCCAGGTGATCACTCTGTGTCCCTCTGCCCCTTCCAGAGAAGCTGTACAACTCCCAGGGGCCAGAGCTGCGGCGCTCCCTCTTCTCCCTCAAGCAGCTCTTTCAGGTATGGGGATGGTGGGGTGGTGAGAGGCTTGGGGGGAGGCTTCCCCGGGGCCTGGCTGCCTGTCTCCAGCCCAGTAACACTGTGGTGACACTTGGTTTTCATCCCACAGGAGGACAAGGACCTGGTGCCAGAGTTTGTGAACCTGGAGGGGTTGACATGCCTGATCAAAGTGGGGGCAGAGGCTGACCAGAACTACCAGAACTACATCCTCCGGGGTTGGTGTTTGGCCACAGGGCACCTCTCATCACCAGGGAGGAAGGCTGGCACTCAGGGGGTGGGCTGGGGGTCGTGGGACTGGTGTGGGGACCATTGCCCAGCCAGCATCTGGCCCTGACCAGGCACATTTCCCCCACTGTTGTTCAAGCCCTCTGCTGGAGACATGGAGAGTGGATCAAGTGCACCCTCAGCAAGTTGGCCAGTGACACCAAGCTGAGTGGTGTGGTCAACATGCTGGAGGGAAGGGATCCATCCAGAGGGACCTGGACAGGCTGGAGTGATGGATCTGTGTGGTCCTCATGGAGTTCAACAAGGCCAAGTGCAAGGTCCTGCCCCTGAGTTGGGGTAATCCCAAGCACAGACACAGGCTGAACAATGAGTGGATGGAGAGTGGCCCTGAGGAGAAGGACTTGGGGGTGTTTGTGGATGAGAAACTGAATTATGAGCCAGTAATGTGCACTTGCAGCCCAGGAAGCTGATTCTATCCTGGGCTGCATCAAAAGAAGTGTGGCCAGCAGGTCAGGGAGGGGATTCTGCTCTGGTGAGACCCCACCTGGAGTACTGTGTTCAGCCTGGAGGCCCCCAGCATAAGACATGGACCTGTTCAAGTGGGTGCAGAGGAGGGCTGCAAAAATGATCTGAGGGCTGGAACCCCTCTGGTGTGAGGACAGGCTGAGAGAGTTGGGGTTGTTCAGCCTGGAGAAGAGAAGGCTCCTGGGCGATTTTAGTGCAGCCTTTCAGTGCTTAAAGGGCCTAGAAGAAAGATGGGGAGGAGCTCTTTATCAGGGAGTGTAGTGATAGGACAAGGAGCAATGGGTTTAAACTGAAAGAAGCTAGGGTTAGATTAGATAGCAGGAAGAAATTCTTCACTGTGAGGGTGGTGAGACACTGGCACAGGTTGCCCAGAGACGTCACAGGTGCCTCATCCCTGGCAGTGCTCAAGTCCAGGTTCTCTGGGGCTCTGAGCAACCTGCTGTAGTGGGAGGTGTCCCTCCCCATAGCAGAGGAGCTGGAACTAGATGATCTTTAAGGTCCATTCCAACCCAAACCATGCTGTGATTCCAGCTGGGCTTGCCAAGGTCTAGACCTTGCCTTTGGCATGGCAATGCTGCACAGGGCTGGGAATGCCCTATCCCTGCCTACCGTGCTGTGACCCTGGCTGCTCTCTGCCTTGCAGCCTTGAGCCAGATCATGCTCTTTGTGGATGGGATGCAGGGTGTCATCAACCACAATGAGACTGTCCAGTGGCTGTACACACTCTCAGGAAGCCTGGTAAGGCCCCACTGCCCTTGGGGGGGCTGCCTGTGCCCCCTGCTGCACCTCTGCCTGTGGCTGTCCCCTTGAACCCCATGCTTCAGGGGCTTTACTCCACCCTCTGCCTTCGGGCTTAGTGCCCTGGTACTTTTGGGTGTGTTAGATCCTGTCCACCCCTCATCTGGAAGTCACCCATGGTCCCCAGAGCTCCCCATCCTGATGTGACCATGCTCCTGGGCACACAGCTTGAGTAAGAGGGTCCTGTTCTGGGACCCTTCCTGGTGCACCCCTTGGCCATAGACATCACAGCTACAGGCTGGTCCCTGGCCCCACAACGAATCCCCCAGCTCTGGGGGCAGGGGCACACCCCACCCTGCAGTGGCCCTGGCATCCTGCTGGCAGCCCCCTGCCACTGTCCCAGCTGCCATCCCTCGTCCCAGTTTCGCTTGGTGGTGAAGATGGCACTGAAGCTGCTGCTGGTGTTTGTGGAGTACACGGAGGCCAACGCCCTGCTCCTCATCCATGCCGTCAACGCCGTGGACCGGGCGAGAGGTTGGTGCAGCCCCAGCCACCCACGAGGTTCTCACCAGAGGGTGGTGTCTCCTCTATGGCCCTGGTGTCACCTCTGCATGTTGCTTTCCCCAGGTGTGTGCCCCTGGTCCAACCTGATGGCCATCCTGGAGCAACGCAACGCGACCGACACGGAGCTGTTGGTGTTCACCATGACACTGATCAACAAGGTCCAGGAGCTGGGGGGTGGAGGTTGGCAGGATGCTGTACTGGTGGGACTCAGTGTGGGTCACACTGGTCCCAGCAGCGTCCCTCTGGTCTTGCTCAGACGTTGGCAGCCCTCCCAGACCAGGACACCTTCTATGATGTGACAGACTGTCTGGAGCAGCAGGGTATGGAGCAGGTGGTGCAGCAGTACCTGGGCAGCAAGGGCACTGACCTCGACTTGAAGCAGCAGTTTATGCTCTATGAAGTGAGTGAGGCTACCACAGGATCTGGTCACTTGCCACTTCCTGTGTCCACAGGGAGGGCAGGGTGCCTTGGGGTGGCAGGGGTGCCACAATGCCTGGTACCATGGCCCCCTGGTCCCTCCACAGAGCGCTCTCAAGCTGGAAGATGGTGTAGAAGAGCCACCTGCGGGGACACGCAAGGAGCGGAGGAGGACAGAGGAGGGCAGGCGTGGGTGGAGATCTCAGGGTGGCTGCCTGGAGCCCAGTCCTGATGCCCAGCCTCTGCTGGGGTCACCTGGCACCCCAAAGGACCCCTCCACCGAGGACACCCCCACCAAGGACACCCCAGCTGTCACCACACTGAGCAGCCCAGCAGAGTAAGTGTGGCTGGAGGTAGCCTGTGGTGGTGATGCTCCCGGGATGGTGAAGATGCTCCTGGGATGGCAAAGATGCTGGGATGTGGCATGAGCAGCCATTGCTGGTACCAGGGTGGTGGGCAGCCCTGCAGGACCTGCTCTCAGGCCCTGTCACCTCTTCTTCCAGACCCTGTCCCATCAGCATCTACAACAGTGCATCCAGCGTCCGACTGGCCCTGGCCTCCCCCCAGGCTGAGAAGGAGCAGCCCCCAGGCCCTGGCGAGCGCAGTGTCTACAAGTAAGGAACCAAGACAGGCTGGAGGCACAGGGGTTCCCCCCAGGGTGGCCCCTAGAAGCATGGGGTACCACAGTCCCAAGGGGAAACAGGGTCTGGGTGGACACCAGGACTGGAGAAAAGTGTGACAGTGCAGCAGACATCTGAGAGGCTCCAGCCAGGGTCTCCAGGGCATCCTTTGGGGTGTGTACAGCTCTGCTCCAGCTCCTCACTCTTCCTCTCTGCCCACGCTTGCCCTCTCCTCTGCCCACTCTTTCTATCTTTCCTTTTGCAGGCTGCACCAAACTGCCCCTGTCTGGTAAGTGCCCAGGCTCTGCACGCGTGTGCTCCCTCCCGGTGCGATGCTCCGGTGGGATAGGGCACTGCCCTGCCCCCACTGCTGCCCCTGTCCCCCACCTCCCTGCCCCCAGCCCTTGCCTCTTCTCTCTGAACCCTGCCTGCGGGACCCCAGCCTGCTCCTCCCCATCCCCAGCATTCCCCTATGAGAGCAGGAGGCCCAGTGTGGCCAACCTTGATGTGCCCTTGGGTTCTGCAGAGCAGTTCCTGCTTGCCCTGTCTTCCATCCGTGGTGGCACCCTCTGCTCCTCCCCATAATGGGGTGAGAAGTCCCTGTTGGGGGTGGCACAGCATCACCACCCTGGGGACAAACTGGATGGCTCTGGTTGGAGGAACGTTGCCCAATCTTGCCAGCACCTGGTGTCATGCAGTGCCCGGGGCTGGAGGGGACTTACTGGGGTTCTCCCAGCTCCCTGTGAACCCCAGGGCCATGGGGTGACAGGAGGACAAGGGTCCCACACTGAAGTGGAGGTGTGTGCAGGAGGCACGAGCCCTGGGGTGGGGGGCAGTGGGGCTAACCCCTGTTTTCCCTCAGGCGGGAGGATGCCCCCTCCTTGCATGGGGACAAGCCTATTTTGAGGAAGTTTGAGTAAGTAGAGGCATGTGTGTGTCTCCAGCCATGTGCTTCCTTGGGCTGGCACCTGGCCACAGGTGTCTGGGCTCCAGCCAAGCAGGGCATGAGGAGCAGAAGTGTCCCCATGAGTCTCTGCCTGGGCACCCTCGTGGGTTTTGCAGCTTTTGAATGAAGGTCGCAGTTGAGCACTGGTAGATCTGTTGGGACCAACAGGTGATGGTGACACCTTGATGGCTCCCACTGGGCTGGTGGCATCCCTGTCCTTAAGCTGTGGTTGGCATCACCTGTCTCTCTGCAGGGCTTAGAGGAGACTGAGTCCTCCAGGTCCTCGATGTGGTGTGGCCAGAGCAGGGGGTTTCTATGCTGTGGGGCTGGCTGTGCGGTGTGGCATGGCGTGGTTTGACCACCATCCCCATCCCTGCCTTGCTCCTGGACAACATCCACCCCTGTCTCCCAGAGCTCGCTTCCTGGAGAACCTGGCTGCAGCCCAGAAGGAGAAGATCTCTTCCATGGCCAAGGGACGACTCGATGTCCTCAGCGATGCTGCGCTGGAGCATCCCACTCCTCTGCTGTGGGACAGGGACAGCAGCACCCCTGAGCCTGGGACAGAGTCACCCAGCATGAGTAGGTGCTGCTGGGGTGGGATGAGCTCTGGGATCATCAGGGTCCCTAGGGTGGGCATTAGCAGCTCCTTTGTTCCCAGCCCATGCCTGTGACACCCAAGAGCCATGGAGGAGCTGGGTGTAAGCTCTTCATCCTGCTCCAAATGCTGGCACCAAGCACACCCCACTGAGGAGCAGGACCTCAACTCTGTCCCAGCCTTTCCTCCTCTCCCTGCAGGGTCTCACCTGGCTCGGCCAGACACCACTGACTCCTGCAGCACCATCTCCTCTGACACCAAGTTTATGCTGGACATGCTGTATGCCAAGGGCTCCTCGGAGCCAGGGAGGGAGAAGCTCTTCCCTGAGGTCCCATCAACCCCCCTGGTCCAGAGGGAGGCAGAGATGGATGCTGAAGGAGGTGGCAGCCTGGAGCAAGAGGGTGCCTGGCACCGTGGCAGGGCTCCAGATGGGCCAGTGGCCAATGCCCATGCCAAGCTGGTGCGTGCCATGTCCAGCATAGATGCAGAGACCCACACACAGAAGCTGGAGAACACTGGCATGATGCCCATCAAGAAGGATGTGGAGCTGACCTGGGAGCGCCTGGAGGCCAACCCTGTGCAGCTGAGGATCAAGGACCTGGACTTCACTGATTTAGGGGAAGAAGAAGACTTTGACATCCTGGATACAGGGCCCATGACCAATGGCTCCTTCCACCCTCCTAGCATCAAAGCAACAAGCGCTGGAGCTGTCATGGTTCCCCCTCCTCCTCCAGCCACCCCTGGCTGCCCACCACCACCTCCTCCTCCTCCAGCCATCCCTGGCTGCCCACCACCTCCACCTCCTCCTCCAGCCATTCCTGGCTGCCCACCCCCTCCAGGGCTGCCAAGCCCCACAGCCACAGATGGCCCCTCCCAGGCCAAGAAGAAGAGGACAGTGAAGCTCTTCTGGAAGGAGCTGAAGCAACTGGATGGCACTGTGGGGCCAAGCAGGTTTGGCCAGGTGACACTGTGGGCATCCCTGCAGAATGTTGAGGTCAACACTGCCAAACTGGAGCATCTCTTTGAGTCACGGTCAAAGGAAGCACCAACTTCAAAGGTACTAGCAGGCTGTCACCATTCAGCCATGGGGACTTGAGGGGTGGGAAGAAGGTTGTTAGTGTCTGAGGGGACCCTTGGCATGCACTGTCACCCCTACTCTGTGCTGAGGATGGGTACCTCAGTGGGGACGGTGATGGACAATGCACAGGTCTGGCTCACCCTAGGTCTGTGTTGGCCCCCTGTGTTCATGGTGTTTTCATGAAGGCAAGCCCTTTGCCTGGCTGTCCCCATCCATCCTCTCCTCTTTGCAGAAGGCCATCGATGGGAAGAAGGTGGTAGTGGTGCTGGACCCCAAGAGGAGCAATGCCATCAACATTGGCCTGACAGTGCTGCCACCGGTGCACATCATCAAGACAGCTGTGCTCAACTTTGATGAGTTTGCAGTCAATAAGGAAGGGATTGAGGTGAGCACCAGAGAAGCTCAGCCTCTCTGAGGTCCTCATTTGGGTCATTTCCCCTAGCCAGGAAGCACCCATGGAGATAACATGTCCCATGGTGACATGGCTGGAGTCTGACACATCCCTCTTTGCCTGCTCTAGAAAATCTTGACCATGGTCCCAACCGAGGAGGAGAAGCAGAAGATCCAGGAGGCCCAGTTGGCCAACCCTGATGTGCCCTTGGGCTCTGCAGAGCAGTTCCTGCTTGCCCTGTCTTCCATCAGCGACCTCACAGCCAGGCTCCAGCTCTGGGCCTTCAAGCTGGACTATGAGAGCCTGGAGCAGGTACAGAGCCATGTATCCACCTCTGCCCTCCACCTTCCCACCACTGCCAGCCCCAGTAGAGCTGAGTATTGAGCCAAGTGTGTTCTTGGTGAGGACCAGCCATGTCCAAGCACAGGAGGTCCATCCTGGCTGGGGATGGGTTGCAGGTCCCCCAGGCAAGCATGAGCTTAGGTTGACCACGGGGTGGTTGCCCTCATGGGCAAGTGGGAATGCTGAAGCTCTCAAAAGAGAGGGTGGCCAAGGAGTCTCATCTGCCTCTCTCCTCACTCAGGAGATTGCAGAGCCACTCTTTGATCTGAAGGTGGGCATGGAGCAGCTGGCCAGAAATCACACCTTCAAGTGCATCTTGGCCACACTGTTGGCCATGGGCAACTTCTTGAACGGCTCCCAGGTGAGGAACCGGAGCAGAGGGACATGGCCTGTCTTGAGTGCTGCAAGGACAGGACCAGCCATGGCGTGTGGGTACCCAAGAGGGATCATAGGAAGCCTGGGGTGGCACCTGAGGCTGGGTGGTGCTGGTGGGTCTGCAGACTGAAGGTCTGCTGGATGGGGGCGGGGAGAGGCCCTGCTAAGTCCATTGGGGTTTCAGAGCAGAGGCTTTGATCTGAGCTACTTGGAGAAGGTCTCGGAAGTGAAAGACACAGTGCACCGGCAGTCCCTGCTCCACCATCTCTGCCAGATGGTGGTAGAGAAGTTCCCAGAAACCACTGACCTCTACTCAGAGATTGCCTCCATCACCCGCTCCGCCAAGGTGAGGCAAGGCAGATGACCCCTGGGCAAGGTAAGGGGGTGGCTCCCATGGCTGCCCAGCTCCATCAGCTTGACCCAGAGCTGATATCTCCCTCTTCCAGGTTGACTTTGACGAGCTAGCCAACAGCCTGGTGCAGCTCGAGCGGAGGTGCAGAGCCTCCTGGGACAACCTGAAGGTGATTGCCAAGCACGAGACCAAGCCAGTGTTGAAGAGCAAGCTGACCGACTTCCTCAAGGACAGCACCCAACGCATCGTCGTCTTGAAGGTGGTGCACAGGCGAGTCCTCAACAGGTCGGTGGCTGGAGCTCCTGGGGACGTGGTGGGAAGCCCCATGGGAGGTCTCCTTGGTGGCTTTCCATAACTGATCTCCTCGCAGGTTTCACTCCTTCCTGCTGTACCTGGGCTACCCGGCGAGCGTGGCTGGGGAGGTGAAGGTGACAACCATCTGCAAGCTGCTGCGGGAGTTCGCCCTGGAGTACCGCACCTGCCGCGAGCGCGTCCTGCAGCAGCAGAAGAAGCGAGCTGCCCACCGGGAGCGCAACAAGACCCGGGGCCGGCTCATCACCGAGGTATGGAGACCCTCAACCAGCTGCCAACCCTAGGGTGATTGATGTCCCCCAAGGTCTCCCAACATTGGCCTTTTTCCTCCCCGTTGCAGACTGAGAAGTTCTCTGGCATCGCTGAGGTTGCTTCCCCGCCTGCTGTGGTGTCCAGTGGCCCTGAGGAGCAGATGGAAGCTGGTCATGAGAGCATGAAGATCCTGCTCACCTCCCCAACGGATGCTCCTGCCCGCCGGAGCCGGGCCAGCCGGGGTAGGAATGGGGGTGGCAGAGGGGTTACTCATGATGCACCCAGCTGGCTGGGCACGGCCGGTGCCAGCATCCCTGTTGTCCTTGTTCCAGGGACAGGACACAGCAGCCCAGCTCAGGGCTCTCCAGCCCAGGAGGATGTTCCTAGCTCTCCAGATGATGCTTCAGATGAGATCATGGACCGGCTGGTGAAATCGGTGACTCACAACCCCAACCCCCGGCCCTGCGCCAACAAGGAGCGCAGGAGGTCCCGTGGCAATAGGAAGTCCTGTAAGTCCCATCCCTGTCCTCATGCTGTGCCCCTGTCCTCTCTCCCATCTCTGTGGCCCTGTCCCCTTGCCCTATGCCATCTCTATATCCCTCTCCCCATGCTCTGTCCCACCTTTGTGGCCCTGATCCCATGTGCCTGTCCCTATGCCCTGTCCCATCTCTATATCCCTATCCACACGCCCTGTCCAATCTCCATGTCCCTGTCCCTATGCCCTGTCCCATCTCTGTGTCTCTCTTCCCATGCTCTGCCCACTCATAGAATCATAGAATTGTCAGAGTTATAAGGGACCTTAAAGATCATCTAGTTCCTGTCCAGTCCCTGGACTCTGTCCCATCTCAGTGTCCCTGTCAGATGTCTACTGTCCCACCTCTGTGGCCCTGTCCCTGTACTCTGTCCTGTGTCCCTGCCCAGAAGCTCCTTCCCATCTTTGTGTCCCTGTGTCTTGTCCTGTCTTTGTTCCCATGCTCTGTCCTCTGCCTTGTCCCTTCTTTGTGTCTTGTCCCCAAGCCCTGCCTTGCTCCTTCTCTACTGGCCACCTCTGACATCCCAGACTGTGCCACTCTACCCCAGTGCCACCCCTACCCTCCCCAACATGCTAGAGCCACCACATCCAAGCAAGGACCTGCTACCCGGGGACCCTGGCAGCCAGCACTGCTTGTGCTGCCAGTGCCACCCTCTCCTCTTCCCACAGTGAGACGGACACTGAAGAGTGGCCTCAGCGATGACCTGGTGCAGGCACTGGGCCTGGGCCGGGCACCTGGCATGGAGGTTTGAGGGAACTGAAGGGGCTTGTGCTGCTCCCCATCACCAGCAGCTCCCCACCCAGGGCAGGACATGGTGGCAGCTCCTGCTGCTCCAGGACTGGCACGTTCTGCACCCTTGATCTCACCTCATTTCTCCCTGCTGGCCTCCAGCTCCTGGAGGTGTGTGCAAGCAGGACCGAAGCTGCTCCTTGGGGGCCAGGATGGAGAATGCTCAGTGTGTGAGCGTGGAGGCTCAGGTTTCATCTTCTCAACAGTATTAGAGAGGTCAAGGAGCTGGACCCAGACCCTCCCTGGGAACTGGGTCTGGCCCATGGCCACTGTGGCAATAAAGTGATCTGACATGCTGCCAGCATCCCTTGTCCCTGCGCTCAGATCACCCTGCTGCTGGGCTGGGATGCTGGAGGCTCTTGATGCTGTGGGGTTGGAGCAGGAGGGAAGGGGTGAAGCCATCACCATGGGCCTGAACAGGACCTGGGTGCTGCCAGAGCTGTCCTGGGGAGCCTGGTGTCTCCATCCCTGAGAGCTCCAAGAGGCTGAGGTGATGTGATACTCACCAGCATCCTTCCAGCTGCATACCAGCCCGGGGCAAGCATGTGGCCTGCAGCAGCCAGCCCAGCACCATCTCCTTGGGGACACGCAGGGGAACCCTGCTAGGAGTGAGGACTGCTGCCAGGCTCAAGGCTGCATGCCCAAGCAGCTACAGGACAGCAAGATCAAGAGCGTGTGTCCCACCTTAAAGCTCACCTCAGCTCTCCTGGGGGATTTTAGCCAGTCCAGGAGCTGGGTCTCAGGCAGGTTCTTCCTCTCCTAGAGTCCCCTGCAAACCTGGCTCTGGCCAAGCTGCAAGCCTCACAAACATCTCCCTCTGCTTGACAGATGAGCTGCCTCATGATGGAAATGCTGCCAGGGCAGCATCTACCTGTCCCCATGACTCGGAGATGTCCAAGCAGGGATGTGCCACCTCCTGGCTCATGCCATTCCAGACATGGATTAAAACCCACGCTGGGTGCTGGCTGTGCCAGCCTGCCCTAGCTTGTGACGTGCCTGAGATGGTCCCAGGTGGCTTTGGGGACAGTGGGAGGCCATGCCTAGAGATGCAGGTGTCCCAGAGGTGCCCCAAGACATGGTCTTGCCAAAAAGAGGACCAAGAGGTCACACCAGGTGACATTGGGTTGCTCAGATGTACAGCAGGCAGGAGAGGGGCAGGAAAGTATCTTCCCAACCCCTGGTAGCCACCTCAGGTACCCAAAATGACTTTATATATGTGACGACCCCAAGACTGTCACTCCCATGGGCTCACTGGGGGAAACTGAGGCAGGGTGCCAGGGAATGCCACCCCTGAGCAGTCTGGCAGCACTCTGGGGTGGCCATGTCCTCAGTGAAGGCCTCCACCAAGCTGTTTAATTTTTTTTCCAGCTGGATTTTTGCAGCCTTGGTGACATTTCCAGGATTCCCAGCCCCGGGCACACGCTGCCCTTGAGCGGCGCCTGAAGTGCTTGGCTTGGCCATGGGACAAGTAGCTTATGCCGGGAAAACACCTGGCACAGGCACAGTCGTCGTGTGTCCCCTCCCCCCCCCCCCCCCCCC
>VWZX01000533.1:231843-308581 GCA_013399015.1 Galbula dea
GGCATGGAGAAGGGGGTGACAGGGTGCTGGAGGCTCCTTGGTGAGCAGAGGCAGGTTGGAGAGCTTCCACGGGAGGCTGGGGATGGCCTGGGGCAGCATCAGCAGAGCTAAGGGTTGGGTGCTTGCTGCGTGCCCAAGAGGATGCTCCGGGTGGGATGAGGTGACCGTGCTAGGGCAGGCACCCCGTGACACCCAACACCTTCATCCCTGGCTCAGTCCCTGGGTGCCTCCTGCCCGTCAGGGCCACCAGCTGTGTCCTGCTGCCACGAGGGGGCACGGCGGCCACACGCATGGGGAGGCCGCCAGAGAAAGGACACCTCGTGTCTTGCCGCTCTTCGCCTTGGGCTTGATGTTCTCCTTGGTACCCAAGGGGGTGGGGGGTGGGATTGCACCCCTCTTCTCCTCTGTCCCGGTCAGACATCCTGCTGCTGCCGTGTCCCTGGTGAGATGACAGCCGTGTCCTTGTTCCCAGCCATTTGTCTGCCTGGTGGGGACAGGCTCCCGTCCCCCTGGGCTCGGCTGTTCCTCCAGCATTGTCCCTGGCCCTTGTCTCACCCTGGCCTCCTTCCAGGCAGGGGACAGTGGGAACAAGTCCAGCTCCACTTGCTGTCACCTTTTCCCTCCCCTGCAGCATTTTGGCCATGGAGACCCACTCCCACCTCTCACAGAACCTGTACTGGACGATGTCCCCTGCCTCCTCCGTGCCACCCCGTCAGTCCTTGCCAGAGGACTGTCCCAGTGCAGAGTCTTCTTTGTTGCCACACTCTGAGGTCAGCTGCAGCCTCGTGGCACGGGGACATGTCCCCACTGCTGATCTCAGGGGGGGTCACAGACGGTCCTGGGCTCGTGGTTGCCACCAAGCCCCACCACCTGGCACAGGAAGCACCATTCCCACCAGGGAGAGCATGGCCTCGCTGTTGTTCACCGGTTGGAGCCATCCAGAGTGCTTATTGCAAGCACTGGTGCACCCTGCATGATCATCTGCCCCCCCCCTTCCCCTCCAAATTCCTCCTGCTGTCTCAGCTGAAGGACTCCTCCTCTACCTCCCAGCCCCAAGCCTCTTGAGCAACCCCAGGCTGGTGACATGCTTGGTTCTGCAACCGCCTTCCGCAGCAGGACAGAGGCGTGGGATGGGAACCAGGTCACAGCTGCCATGACCTACTGCCCTCACCCCTGGGGGCAGAGGTGGCAGAGGGTCACCTGGATTCCCTTGGGATCTGTCTCATGGCCAAGAGGAAGCCAAATTTCCTGTATCCCCATGACCCTAATATTGAGGTAGATGCCCTGCGGTGAGGATGGAAGGTGGTGGGTGACGCTGGGCTGGCAGAGCAAGCCTGGCACAGGTACCATGCACACCCCAGGAGATAGGGATGCAGAGTGGCAGGCATGGTACAGCTGGGAGCACCTTGGAGCGTGTCACTAACTCTTCCCAGCCAGGTCTTGTTTGGAGAAGCATCGTGCAGGAAGCCCAGTTGTCAAAGGGGCTGCCAAGGCCACGTGGGCAAGCGGGCACGGTGACACGGGGTCCTCAGCGGGGCAGAAAAGCTGGAGGTCAGGCTAGGGAGTGGCTTCCCAGAAGGTGAAACCTCTCCCAAAGCCATGAATGCGGCTGGAAGCAGAGCTGTGTTTGGTAAATACCTGGGGATCCTGAGCAACCTGACGGGAACAAGTCAGGGGCAGGAATTTTCCGAAGACAAGGAGATCTGTAAAGAGCCAGATCCAGGGTCAGCAACTTACTGGGTGACACCAGCAGTGGTGTCCTGAAGAGCAGCAGCTTGGGAGCAAAGAGGTCCTAGCAGGAGCTGAGGAGAGGTTTGGGCTGTGCCCACCATCCAGCCAAGATGTGTGGAAACCCCTTGGAGATGAGAGATGGAGGTTTGGGACTCCAAGTGATCACACCACCATGGTGTCAGATGCACAGGATGATGGATGCAAATGCTCACCTGTGTTTTACAGCAGCAAAACAAACAAAGCTCCAAAAATAGTCCTTGGTCATGGCCTGAGGTAAGTTGGAAACAAGAGATGGAAAGTCCTGGGAGGAGAAGGGAGAGAACATCCCAGTACAAGTTTTTAAGGTGGCTCCTTGGGTGGCTGTGGCTCAGGTTGACCATGCCATGGGAAGTGCCTCCCAGGTTGGGCTTTGGTAGACCTGATTTCCATGCACTAGGCTTGGAATGGGAACCTTCAAGTGTTGGGTGCAGGAGAGGCTTCCTGGAGCTGAGCCTGGCATAGCTGAATCACAGCCACCTGAGGATCTGCCCTCCCAGGAGAAGACAGCTACAACAACAGAGAGCTCCTGCTCCAGCAGCAAAGTCCAACCAGAAGCAGCAGAACAGCACAAGTTCAGTGATAGGACACAAATACTTGATGCTGGGAGTAATTAATCACTGCTCTCTGCAAGACACCTTGGGTCAAAATGAGAATGAATTCCAGGCAGTGCCTTTATCACCTCTGAACTGTCTCTGGCCCCAGATGCCAACAAGCTCCAGTCTCTCACATCTTCACCACAAAGAAGGATGGACCCAGCTCCATCCCAAGGGCTCTTTGAGGCCACAGTCTGCCAGAGTAGGAGCCTTATCTGCTTTGGTTAATAAGGAACCATTCCAGCGTTCCTGTGATGCTCCATGGAAGGTACTGAGCCCACAAGTGCTGCTCAAGGGGTCCCAGCCCCATGGTGCCATCCCCTGAGACAACTGCTCCCAGGGAAGGACTATAGCCCATGGCCTGTGTGAGGAAGCAAGCTCTGGCACGAGTCTCCATCAGCCCTGAGCAGACAAAAGTGCCCTGTTAGGTGCTCGCCTGGGTGTGTTTCCTAAGGAGATAATAGCCTTGGAAGAAGGACCTGCTGTTTTGGAGAAGATTAAGCACCTGTGGGAGCAGCCTGGATGAATCACATCCCTCATGGGCTTAGAGCCCCTGGAAATGGCTCATGGCACTTTGAAAACAATGTCATGAATCTTCTGCAGATGAGATTAGGGAGTGGAACAATTATCTCAAAACCTGTTAGTCATGGGAGGCTCCAGCGAGCTGGAGGAACAGCCTAAGGCAAGAGGAGCACTAGGAAGATGTTGTGTCCCCCACGGGGACCTGGGTGAGGAGCCCCAGGAAGGGTGTGGAAGGTGGCCATGGTGGAACCAGCCCCGCTTCCCCTGAAGAAGGTGAGCTGTAATTAGCAGAACGGCTACGGAAGAGCTCAAGTGGGTCAAAAGGTAATGGGGCTATCAGCAGGGGTTTGCTAACAGCATGGCTGGGAGGGACCTTCTGGTGTTGAGCAATGGGGACATGAACAAGGCCAAGCACTATCTTCAACAGAATAGCCACCAAGGTCACCCTAACCCCACGCCAACCTTCTGAGGGGGAGCTGGGAACTGCCAGGGCTGGCAAAGGGTGGTCCAGCTTCCCCCCACCTCGTGGTGAAAGGATCCATGGAAAGCCCTGAATGCAGCCAGCAGAGCACACCAGGGCTATCTCCAACCCATCTTGTGGTGTCCCACAAGAAGGGCATCCTGAGAGTGTGGGTGAGGAGCTCTGGAAGGGCTGGATGAACAGATATCCAATGAAGCTCCCAATAAGATGTGTGAATTCATGTTGCAATTTGGGAATAGCCACATCTACCCTTGGTGAAACACCATCACTGGTGTGGACTCTGTCCTGGCTGTCTCTCTAACACCATAGCCCTGACCTTGCATGCTCCAGCAGCTCCAGCTCAGCCACTGAGGTGAGGGATGCACTCACAGGAGACCACATCTTTGGAAAACAACCTTTCTCCAATGGTATTTCTCAAGCCCTGAAGAAGTGATGAGGTGGAGGTGTTAAACAGATTCCTCTCCATGGAGTAAGTCCAATGGAGAGTTACAAAGATGATTAGGGGCTGGAGCATCTCCCTGCTGAGGAAAGGCTGAGGGAGCTGGGCTTGGGTAGCCTGGAAAAGAGGGGTCTGAGGGGAGACCTCCTCCATGGGTAGAAGGATCTGAAGGGAGGGTGGCAAGAGGATGGAGCCAGGCTCTTCTTGATGGTGCCAAGCAACAGGATGTGAGGCAACAGGTACAAACTGGAACACGAGTTCCACCTAAACATGAGGAAGAGCTTCTCTCCTGTGAGGGTGCCAGAGCCCTGGCCCAGGCTGCCCAGAGAGGTTGTGGAGTCTCCCTCTGGGGACAGATTCTAAAACCATCTGGACACAACCCTGAGCAATGTGCTCTAGGGGACCCTGCTAGAGCAGAGAGGTTGAACTAGATGACCTGTGGTGATCCCTTCCAACCTGAATCATTCTGGCTTTCTCTTCAGAACCCAAGTCCCCCAAGGCTCTGCCTTGTGGCCACCTCCATCATTTTCACTGAGTTCAGTAGCCCAGTGCCATGAGCATGTGGATTCCTGCAGGAGTGTCTGTAGCCAGGCTGTTGGGAACATCCCTCCTCCTATTCTACCTGGCCAGCATTCCCAGCATTCTCCTGCCTGGAAGAGCAGGGCTGTGTCCCCAGCCAGGTCCCACCAACACACCCCAGCAGAACCACCCCAGCCTGTTTTGGCACTGCACTGCCACCACTGATGAATGGTGGTTTTCCACCGGTACCGGGGGAGTGTTCACAAGAAGGATGCCACAGGCATCACCACTGCCACCACCATGCCAGGGCTCACAGGGTCTGGCTGCTCTGGGATCAGAGACCAGTGGTGACACTGGCACACGACAGCTTCTCACCCTCCTCCCCACCACACGAGGGGAGGCACACACAAATGATCACCATGTACAGACACTTGGTGAAATATTAAAGCCAGCCCAGAGGTGGCAATTACCCCATGTAATAAACCTGGGGAGGAGAGGACTTTGCCCCCCCACCAGCCAGGGTGGCTCTGGGAGCTCCAGCCAGTGCTTGGTGAAAATGGCATGGATCTGGCACCTGGCCTTGGCACCGGTGAGCCAAAGCAAGCCAAGCTTTCAGCACTGCTCAGCATGCTGCAGCCCCAGGAGTATGCTGGGTAGGTGGGTGGCAAGGTGCTGCCTGCCCCAGGTGTCAACAAACAGTTAGGTGCTGGTTTGGGGTCACCAGCCATGCATCAGGGAAGGGATTCATACCTCACCCACCAGCCCTGGGCACAGGGAGGAACCCAAGCACCTGGACCTGGGTAGCACATGGCCCAGTGCCCATATGGTGCTGCCCCAGCAGATGAGAGGGTCCTGGGACACCACCCTGTCTGTGATAGGGGAACATCACCCTGCAAGGGGAGACACCAATGGAAGGGTGGCCCTGGGGGGAGTCCCTGTCCCGTGGGATGTGGGCATTGGTGGCACTGGTGGCACTGGGGATACTGGTTCTGGTTCTGGCAGTGGGCAGAGGAACCCCCCTCCTGCTGGGTGCGGCTGAACGTGCTGCTGGGAAGCTCTGCTCAGCACAGGTGCCAAGCCAAGGTGTGCCAGGTTGTACCAAGCCAAGCTGAGCTGTGCCAAGCCGTGCCATGTCAAGCTGAGCCGAGTTGAACTGAGCTGAGCTGAGCTGTGCCTGCCTAGGCGGCAAGATGCGCTGAGCTCTGCTGAACAGAGCCAAGCTGAGCTGAGCTGTAGGTAGCACAACACCCCAAGCAGTGCTGAGCCGTGTCAAGCCATGCTGGACTGAGATGAGCCATGCTGTTTTCAGCCCTGCTGAGCCCAGAGAGTCGAGCTGAGCCACGCCTACCTAGGTGGCACCATGTCCCAAGCCGAGCTGAACTGAGCTGAGTCATGCTGTGTCAAGCTGAGCTGTGCTGAGCTGTGCTGTGTCAAGCCATGCTGAACCAAGCTGTGCCAAGCTAAGCTGTACCTACTTGGGTGTCATGATGTCCTGAGCCATGTCAAAATGAGCTGAGTCAAGCTAAGCCATGCCTACCTAGGTGGCATGATGTCCCAAACCAAGCTGAGCCAAGTCAAGCTGTGCCCAGCTGAGCTGTGCTGTGTCAAGCCATGCTGGACCAAGCTGTGCCAAGCTAAGTAGTGCCTACCTACATGGCAAGATTCCTCAAGCCATGCTGAGGCAAGCCAAGCCGAGCTGTGCCAATCTGGCTGTGCCTACCTAGCTGGCATCATGTTTTCAGTTGTCCTGAACTGAGCTGAACTGAGCCATGCTGAGCTGAGCTGTGCCTACCTGGGTGGCATGATGCCCTTGAGCCATCCTGAGCTGTGATGAACCAAGCTGAGCTGAGCTGAATCACATCTATCTAGGAGGCACAATGTCTAGAGTTGTGCTGAGCTGAGCTGAGCTGAGCTGTGTCTATCTAGGTGGCATGATGTCTTGAGCTGTGCTCAACCAAGCTGAGCGGTGCTGAGCTGAAGATGAGCCAGGTCTTGCCTGTGTAGGTGGCACAATGTCCTGAGCCAAGCTGTGCTGAGCTGAGCTATGCTGAACTGAGCCAAGACATTCCAACATAGGTGACATGATGTTCTGAGCCATGCTGAGCCAAACTAAACTGAGCTGCGCTGAGCTGAGCTGAGCCATACTGAGCTGAGCCGAGCCATACTGAGCTGAGCCAAGCTTACCTTCGTGTCATGGTATGGTGAGCTGTGCTGAACCAAGCTGAGTGGTGCTGAGCTGAGTCAAGTCTTGCCTATGTAGGTGGCACAATGTCCTGAGCTGAGCTGTGCTGAGCTGTGCCTACCTGGGTGGCATGATATCCCAAGCTGTGCTGTCCCAAGCTGTGCTGAACCAAGCTGTGCTGCACCAAGCTGTGCTGCACCAAGCTGAGCTGTCCCTAGCCATTCCAAACCGCAGTGAGCTGAATCACACCTACCTAGGTGGCACAACTTCTCTAGCTGTGCTGAGCTAAGCTGAGCTGTGCCTACCTAGGTGGCATGAAGTGGTGAGCAGTGCTGAACTATGCAGAGCTGATCTGAATCGCACCTACCTAGGTCATACAACGTCCTGAGCTGAGCTGAGCTGAGCCAAGCCGAGCCAGTCTGAGCTGTGCCGAGCTGAGCCAGGCTGAGCCGTGTTGAGCTGGGCCAAGCCAAGCTGAGCTGAGCCGAGCTGAGCTGAGCTGAGCTGAGCCAGGCTGAGTTGTGCCGAGCTGAGCTGAGCCGAGCCGAGCCACAGGACTCCCGTTGTCCCGCCGGGCTCTGTGCAGCTGGCCACAGCCCCGCTCTGCAGAGGGGTGCTGGTGGGTGCCAAAGGGGTGCCGAGGGGTGCCGGGGGGTGCCGAGGGGTGCCGAGAGATGTCGATGTCAAGCTGAGCTTGCCAGTGGGTGCCGGTAGGTGCCGGTAGGTGCCGGGCAGTGCCGGTCGGTGACAATGCAGTCCCGGTGGGTGCTTGTGGGTGCCAGGCGGTGCCGAAAGGTGCCGGGCGGTGCCGGGAGGTCCCGGTGGGTGCCGGGCGGTGCCGATACATGCCGGACGGTCCCGGTCGGTGCTAGTGGCTGAAGGGCGTTACCGAGGGGTGCCGATAGGTGCCGGTGGGTGCCGGCTCGGTCCCGGCGGTGCCGGTGTCCCGGCTCGGGGCCGCTCTCCTGCCATTGGCGGGGGCGGGATGGGCCCCGCCCCGCTCCCACCGGCTGGGCGGTTATAAAGGGGCGCGGCGGGGCCGGGCGCGGCGGTAGCGGCGGGGCCGTGGCCGGGGCCCGGGATGGAGCCGGGGCTGGAACGTTGGGCGTACGGGGCGCTGTGGGCGGCCCTGGCCGGCAGCTTGGCGCTGCGGGCTGCCCGCCGGGCCCTGGGGCCGGGCCGGGGGCTGCTCTTGCCCCTGGCTGGGTTGGCGGGGCTGCAGAGCCTGTGCAGAGCCTGTCTGCCGCTGCCCCTGGGGCTGGCCCTGGCCGCCGCCGCCGCCTGCCTGCTGCTGTGGCGAGCGTCGCCCCGCAGGCTGCTGCCGGTGGCGGGCAGAGCGGTCCTGGTCACAGGTGAGTGCGGCGGTGCGGGCGGCCTCGGCCGTTCGACGGCCCCGGCCTGGGGTCAGGGTCGGCAGGGAGCAGAGCGTCCCCTGGGTGTCGTCCGAGCAGGGTCTCGACTGGGTGCCGTGCCGCCGCCCATTGGGCCACCGGCTCGCATGGGTGCTGTCCTCCTGCGCCTTTGGACACTGGTTCATCTTGGTGCTATTTGAGCAGTGTCCTGACTGGGTGCTGTCCTTCCCTCCTTGGAACACCAGCTCACTTGGGTGCTGTCCTTCCATCCTTGGGACACTAGCTCACCTGGGTGCTGTCCCCCTGCCCCTTGGGCCACTGGCTTACCCGGGTGCTGTTTGCCTTCCTTGGGCTAGCCTATCTGGGTGCCATCCCGCTCTTGAGCCATTAGCTTCCCTGCTCATCCATTCTTATCCATGTCTGAGCTGGGATGTACCTGTTCCTGCCCTTACCCCAAAGCAAGGAGGCTTTAGGGAGGTGCATTATCCACCACAAGCAGCTCCTTAGTTTGAGGACTGAAGCGTTGGCCACCAGTTGCAGCACGATGCTGGGAGCTGCTGCCACTGAAACATGGGAGATTGGATGGGACATGTGGTGGGGCTGGTATAGAGCAGGACATCTGGTTTGGGTGAACCTTGTCCAGCCCAGGGGCTGTCTTCTCCTCCTGTGTGGAGCCATGCCTGTTCTTAGAAAGCTTCTCAGAGCTGACTGCCTGGGGCTAAGCACTGCTGCTTTAACCAGAGCTCTGTCCTGGGAGCTGCTGGGGGTCGGTGGGGGCTGTTTCCCCTCTTTGTAGGCACGTCCCTGGGAAGTGCTGTTTGACTTCCCTTTGGGCTGCCTGGCGCAGAACTCCTCCGTGGGAAAGGTGGATCAGAGGATGTGCTCACAGCTCTGCCTTGATAGTTGTGTCCCTTTAGGATATCTTGGTATGCAAATGCTTTCCCTTCTCCTTCCTCCTGCCAGTGGGGCTGGAGGTTGATGAGGGTGGCTCGGTTCAGCAGCTGCTTTGGTGTGAGATGATGGCAGCAGACACAGAGTGAGGAGGAAGTGCTAGAGCAAGGGTGGTTGCTGTTACAGTTGTGCCCGGAGGGTGCTGCTGCCCCTCTCCATGGATGCAGACTGGAGGGAACCCCCAGGGCATGACCTTGGTGGTGCTTCCAAAGACAAAAGCATGCATCCTGGTGGGAAAATCATAGCTGGGCTTAGAGACCCCCCAAGCTGGAGAAGAGGGTTTGTGTCTTGTGATGGGAAATCCTTGAGAAGGAGAGGTGAGAGCTGCATCCCTGTCCAGCTGGAAGGGCTCTGTGGTGCTGGTGTGAAGCAGAGTGAGGCCTCTCTGGAGGAGGAAGCTCAGAGGAGCAAAGCAGTCAATGAATGAATGACTCAACCGAGTGAAGGTCAAAGCTGTGGCAGGGCAGGGCTGCCTGGGGAGGACATGTCTGAGAGCCGAACTCTCGCAGGTGCCCTGTGGCACACTAGGTCAAGCCAGCCCTGGCTCTGTGGCATTGCCTGTATAATTAGTGAGTCAGTGGCTGGAACAGGGTGTTCTTACCCTGGTGTGCTGAGGTGACACCTCGGCAGCTCTGGTGTGTTTGCTTTGGGCTGTAAATACTTTGTGGTTTTACCTGTTCGAGGTGCAGCCAGCCCCAGCAGGTGCCTGCCGAGGGGCAGATGCTCTGCTTGGGATAGCATCCCTTGCTGGAGTACTTGTGGAGTAATTAGCCTGATTCTTTGGCAGATTAATTCCAGGCACCTCCTGGCAACTAGGTATTGAGTGGCTGTTGGTGTCTCCTGGGGGAGCAGCCAGGGAGGATCAGGGGAGGATGAGTTCTTGGACAGAGCTCCTCCTGCACATGGCAAGCCAAACACGCAGAAGAAGTGTGGAGTTGGGTGACTGGGGATGCTGGATGTCAGTAAAGTGTGCAGGGTTGGGGACAGGGCTTCTGTCATTCTGAGCCCTGAAGATCAATTGGGAAATGCACCAAAGTCCCTCCTGATGCCTGCTGTGGAGCAGCACAGGTCACAGCCCAAAAAGCTTTGGGCGTTGTTTCCTCTTGTACAATTCCTGGGCACTGGCTTAATTCCATGCCAGGGAGTTGCATAGGATCAGTGATGCTTCCCTGGAGCAAGGCAATGAGGCTGTTGGTGCTGTAGTATCTCCTGGTCAAGGTATCCCAGCTCTTCCAGCTTCTCTACTTTCCCAGACCCCTGGGAACAATCCCAAGCTGAGCTCTGGATGTGATGCTCCAGCCTTATGTGCTGGTCTGGACAGCACTGGCTAATCAAAACTCAGTTTTATGGGAGAGGTTGAAGGAAAATGAACTGTGCAGCTCAGTGGGAAAGCAGCAGAGCAGATGTGGAGCTGCTGCAGAGCAAAGCTGCTTGACCCTGCAGTAGCAGCAAGGGCTAGAAAGCCCTAATGCTTCCCATCTCTCACAGGTTTGCAATTCAGGTGTTGCACATGGGGCTGGGGTTGGGCTGGAGCAGGGATGGGCAGCTCCCTGAGCTGGAGGGCAGTGAGGAATGCTGTCGTGTCCCATGGTGCACCCCGTGGGCTAGCAAAGTAGGTGGCCACTAGTCCCTGTGGTGCTGTGTTTATCCATGGCTGTGACCTTGGGGCTTTTGCTCCGCATCCTGATGGTCTGGCTTCTCAGGGAGCCTGGATCTGGTGTACAGAGCCTGGCTGGGGGTAAGAGGGGGAGGAAAGTGTTAATCTTGCCTTCTTAGGGGAGGTCACAGCTGTTTGCAGTGAGGGGGAGAATGCCCTCCTGTGCAGCTGGCCTGGGAGAGGTCAGCCCTGGGAGCTCAGGCAGGATGAGAAGGGGAATGGAGATCATGGGAGGGAGGCAGCAGCCATCTCCATGCTGTCCTGAGCCTCCCTGTGAGCCCAAACCTGCCTGGAAGATGAGCCCATGGTCTGGCACAGGCTTTGGCCAAGCATGGGCAGCTGTAGGGACCTCAGCATGTGGTGTGGGCAGCTGCCTGCCCTGAGGCTGACCTGGCACCAGTAAGCTGTGAGGTAGCCAATACCTGGCATCCCTTGCTGCCAGTCAGGCTGCTGCTGGTGGTGGGCACCCACGTGCCAGCAATGCTGACAGCTCAGCAGGAGCAGCCTTGCTCCAAGCATCAAAAGGTTATTTTCTGTGTGCCCCTTCCCAAACCCAAAAATGGCACAGTTGAGTGTCCTTGGCTGTGTTGGGGTGCCCCTGAGCTGGGTGAGGGAAGAGGAGTGGTGTTACTTGTATCCTCTGGCTCCTTCCTCTTGAGAACTGGTATTAAAAGCACTCCAGCCTCTGTAGGCTGGTGGGCTGCAAGAACAGCCTTGGAAGGTAGTGCTGAGCTGCCATTGCTTGGCCTCTCCAGATCCAGCCTGGTAGCACTTCACACAAGGTTTGGGCTTGATCAGGGTTTAGATGTGAACCTTGATCATCCTTTGGTCCCTGTGGTCTTGGTGGATGCCTGTGAAACTCAGTGAGTCCCCAGAAACCCTCCCAACACAACTGGGTTTAGTGTCTGAAGGTGGTGGAGGGACAGCCATGAGCATCCTGGGGCTCTGCTGGGCAGCTGGAGCTGTTGTGAGCTCTGTAGCTGTTGTGTGTCACTGCTTGGAGTGGCTTTTTGGACAGTAGCTAACTACCTGAATGATGCAGATCCTTGGGAAGGACTGAATGCAAACCAGCCAGGTAGAGCTTGCACACCTGCAGGGGTTTGCTGGTCCAGAGGGAAGACACAAGCTGTGTTGCAAGGCATAGGTTGACTCTTCCCCTTCAGCTTGGATGAGCAGTTGCAAACAAGTGACTTGTTGCTCCAGCTGTCAGAGTTGCATCTGAATTACACAGCTCCAAAATAACCCAAAGCCAACAGGACAGCTGCCTGGGGGAGGGGATCTATGCCTCCTGCATCCTTGGTCCTCCTTGCTGTAGCCTAGGAAGCCAGGAAGCACCTGCAGACCCCAAACGAAATCCTCTTTGTGAACAAAACGAGTTGGCAGGTCAGGCTGCTCCCAACCCAACCCTGTCATGTTCTCCTCTTCTCCTTCCTGGCTGCAGGGGAAAGGTGGTTTTCCTGCTGAGGCTCTGGTTACAGTTGCATGCCCCATTAACAACCTGCAACGGGTCAGAGCTTCAGAGCACCTTCAAGGTTAACAGAGCATTTGCAACTTGATTGGGCTCAAAGCAGAGCTTCAGCATTTCCCATGGACTCACCAGATGTTGGAGCATCTGGTGACTGCAGCAGGATGGGGTGATTAGATCCAGATGTTGGCATTCTCCCTGGTCTGCTGTGAAGGTAAATCGCTTTCCTTGGTGAAAGAGCAACATCCCTCCCAGCTGGGCTTTGGTGGAACCTCTTAGGCTCACTTTCCAGCTAAACTTGGTGATGGTTGGGGGTCCAGACTTTGGGGTTGTTGACTAATTCCTGCTGGATGGACACCTCTGCTCCAGGGCATGGCTGGAGCTCTGTGTGCTCACAGCCTGTGTTTTGGTGCTGAGCTTGCCAGCACCCTTGTGACGAGGAAAGCTTTGTGTGGTGATGCTGTGGCTCTGTAGGCAACATCCACCTTGCTTCTGGAGCTGGTGAGCCAGCTGTGAGATACTTGGGGGCTTCCCTAGGCTAAGTGCAGGTTGAAAATCAGCTGGCTTCCCTGGGATTGCTCCAGAGACAACTGCCCCTCCAAGCTGAGGAGGGGGACAGGACCACATCCAAACACCAGCCCTGGTGTACAAGCAATCCCTTGCACGTCTAAAGAAGGAAAACAAACAAAACAAACTCCTCAACACTTAACTCTCTGTGGCTGGAGGGCTCGGAGCCCCCTCCCTCCCTCCTTCCCTCTGTGGCCGGTGGGCTCGGAGCCCCCTCCCTCTGTGGCCGGTGGGCTCGGAGCCCCCTCCCTCCTTCCCTCCGTGGCTGTGGGTTTCGCTGCTGGTTTCTGGTTGCAGAGCAGGAAACTTTGCCTTCTCTGCCCCTCTCTGCAGGGCTGAAGCTCTTCCCCTGACTTTGCCACAGCTCTCCACGCTTTCAGGATTCCTCTTCCCCCTCCTCAGTAGGTTGCTTCAGAAGCTGGTGCCTGCCCCTGCTCCCCACAGATCTTTAGATACGTATGCTCTTTGTCCTCCTTATCTATTACACAAGCGCTCTCCAAGCCTGCTAACGGCACAGACCTGTTGGGCTGTTTTGGTTTGGTTGTTTTTTGGTTTTTGGGTTGGTGTGGTGGTTTTGTTTTTTTTTAGCACCGTTAACCAACCAGCACTCGCACAGCTAATTAGGAGGAAAAGTGCCTCGGAGTTGCACAATGTGGGAGAGTAGAGCAGAGTTGGTCGAGAAACCCAAGCTGGCTTGGTGAGGGCTCGGGGTTACGTGGGGACATGAGAGCCACAAAGCAGAGGCTTCCCTGCAGAAATGAGATTGTCAGATGGGAGCGGATGCTTTGGGAGGAGTGTGGGCAGTTGCTGCCCTCTAGTCCAATAAGCAGCACATCTTTAATGAGCTCTGGGATTGTTCCCCATTGCTGAGTCCAGCTCCCCTCAAAGCCAGGCTCTGATGATGGAAGAACTGTGCTGCTTTTGCTCCTGGTAGCACTGGGGTGGTGGACTTAGCCCAGCCAGGGTTTGGCTTGAGCAGTAAAGGGCTGAGAGGGTCTTCAAAGTGCCTCCACCAAGCCTGGGCAAGCATTTGCCTTCTCTCCATAGTCTTCCCTCAGTGCTGGTTCAAAAGCCCAGCTGGGGGGAACCTCTGCTTGCCCAGCTGACCTGTGCAGGAGGAGGGGCTGCAGGGCTTTCATTCCTCTTCACCTCCCCACGTCCCTCCTGTGGTCTCAGACCTGGGACGTGGCTGTGGAGCTTGCAAGGTGTAAAATGCCCAAGACCATTGCCCTTATGCTGTCAGTGTGTTGCTAGAGGTATAGTTTGGGCTTTTTTAGCCTTGTCCAGCACATACCTGTCCCCTTGGCTGCTGTGGTACATCCACCATCTCCAATCTCTGTTCCTCTGTGCATGCTTCCACATGCAACATGTCACTTCTGCTTCCTTCTCATCTGGAGAGCTGCCAGCCCCTGAGCTTTATCAGCTTCCCCGTTGGGAGCTGGCTTCCCATCACACATGGTGCTGTCCTGGGATTTGTGGCCTCTAAAGCTCTAATCTTGAAAAGCAGTTTTTGGCTTTACAGGCTTTGTGGTGGTGCAGCCTCTTGTTGGGTGGTTGACTCTGAGGAGCCAGATGGTGACTGCTCCCCAGGCAGGCTGGGGATGGAGAAGCAGGGAAGGGCTGTTGAGCTGAGGTCCTGGAGGAGGTACCTGCCCTGGTGTCTTCTGTGGATGCTTTGAATGTCTGGTCTCCTCTTTCAAGCCTTTCTGTTTCTTCTGGTGATCTTCTCATGCTGGGTCTCTCAGCTTCCCTCAGACATACCCTTGAGCAGACTTCTGATCCCTCCCTACCCTGTTTCCAGAGTGGAGAAGCTTCACGCTGGCATAAACATCATGTTATGGAGATCTTCTTCCCATGACCATGTCCAAATACACTCTGACCAATGCTTGCTCCTCTCCAGAGTCCCTGTTAGCAGGTGAGGACAATCTCTAGAATCTGGGGTGTGCAGCCATCCTGTGGTGACTTCTGCCCTGCCTTCAGCTGGTGTGCTGGGCTCTGCTTGTCTTGTCCCAAGCTGAAGGGCACAGGTGGGTGCTACCCTGTCCCTCACCCTTCAGCCTGGCTCAGCATGACTGTGTCCAAGCATGTCAGCCTGGAGGTCCACCTTTATGTGCCTGGGGGAAGGTGCCCCAAAATAGACTTGTGATGCCCAAATGCTGACTCTGAAGAGCTGGTGGAAGCTGCAGGTGGAGGGTGAGGAGGAGACAACTTGAATTAGGTACAGAAGGGGCTGGCATGGTTTGAGGTGGCCATGGGGGTACAGCTCTTAGCCTGGAGGTTTACATCCATGTACTTCAAAAGCTGTCTTGGCTGAAGCTCAGCTGCTGCTTGCTCAAGTGTTTACTCAGCTTCTAAAAACAACCCCAAACCTGAGCTCCATGTGGATCTGGAAGCTGCAAGAGAAATTGATCCAGCTGATGCCGCTGCAGAACCCATCATGATGTGGGGATGAGCAGGGCTTGTCCCCATTTTTCTGCTTGCCTGGGCTTGTTGCATGTGGTGGGAGTTTATCCTTGGGACAAGGGGAGCCATGAGATGACATCTTCTAGCCAAAGCAGCATTTCAGCACCAAAATACCCCTGAGCTGCTACAGCTCCATCAAAACCACCACAGCTTTATGGTGGTGCTGCAAACTCTTAGGCATGATGATCTTCCACCTCTCCTTGCTGGCTTCTGGGGTCTGATGTGTTAGCACATGTGGGAGGTGGTTATGGGGCTTGGTTGGTGTTTCTCCAGCCTGCTGGGAGTCCCTGGGAAGCCCTTTTGCAGCCCAGTGATGCTCCCAGCAGGAGTCCCAGCCATGGCTTTGCTGCCACCACCTTCTTCCTTGGGAACATCTTTGGTGCCACATCCCCAGACACAGCTGATGGAACTTTCCAGCTTCCCAGCATGGCTCCTGCCAGGCCTCTCCCTCTTCAAGACCTTAGGCAGATGTGTTCCTGGCACCAGTTTGGCACCAGCACTGATCTGTTGGAGCTGTCCCTAGGCCATGGGTGTCCTTCCCAGCGACAGCTCTGGCTGATGGATGGCTTCTGCAGCTCGCCAGCTCTGTGTTCCCAGTTCACTGTGTTCCCTCCAAAGGTGATTATTAACCCAGTTATCACTGCAGCTCTTCACAGCTTCCTCTTCTGGAGGGAACATCCATCCATCCATCCCAGATTAGCTCTGATGTACAGACTGTGCCCTGTCCCAGGCCATGGCTGTGCTGCTGTCTTCTGCTCATCCCTGTCTGCAGAAAGCTCAAGTACTTGACCATGAGACTTTGCCTGCTCCTTTTGGGGAGAGGTTCTCACAGAGTCCCAGCATGGTGGGGGTTGGAAGGGACCTCTGGGAATCATCCAGCCCAACCCCCCTGCTCCAGCAGGGGCACCCACAGCAGCTTGCCCAGGGTCACCTCCANACCAGGACTCCAGATGCGGCCTCAGTAGGGCAGAAGAGAAGGGGAGGAAAACCTCCCTCAACCTGCTGCTCACACTCTCCTTCATGCACCCCAGGAGCCCATTGGCCTTCTTGAGCCCAAGGACACATTGCTGGCTGTTGGGGAACTTGTTGCCCACCAGTACTCCCAGCTCCTTCTCCACAGAGCTGCTTCCCAGCAGNGACTCTCTCCAGCAGTTCCTTGTCTCTCTGAAACTGGGGAGCCTAGAACTGGACCCATGATTTCAGGTGTGGCCTCAGTAGGACAGAAGAAAGGTGGAGAAGAACCTCCCTGGACCTGCTTCATGCACCCCAGGGGCCCATTGACATTCTTGACCCTGAGGACACATTGCTGGCTGATGGGGAACTTGTTGCCCACCAGCACTCCCAGCTCCTTCTCCACAGAGCTGCTTCCCAGCAGCTCAACCCCTAACCTGCCCTGCTCCATGGGGTTATTCCTCACAAGGTACAGGACCCTGTGCTTGCTCTTGTTGAACTTCATGAGGATCTTTTCCACTCAGCTCTCCAGCCTCCCCTCGGTGGAGACAGCAGTCACTGGAAGCTGCTGTCCAGCCATGGGCTGTGGTTGCTTCTAGGAAGTTCCCTGCACCCTTGTTCTGTGAAACCCTGAAGCATTGCTGGAGGAGAGGCACTTCCTCTGCCCCACATGTTTCTGAGCTCCAGGTTGGTCCTCAGCAGCAGCAGCATCACTGCTGTTCCAGGGCTGGCTTATCTCCCAGGCTGTCCTGTGCCTGCTGCTCCTGTGGCTGAGGAAGACTCTGGTGAATCAGCATCTGCTGACCAGGCTGGTGCAAGCCCTTAGGCTGAGTTTAGTTGGGTCCATGTGCTTAAAGCCTGTGCTGGTGCCCAGGGAAAGGACAAGAGGGAACAGGGGAAGTTCCAGCTGAACAGAAGGAGGAATTTCTGTGCTTGGAGAGTGGTGGAGCCCTGGCCCAGGCTGCCCAGGGAGGTGCTGGAGTCTCCATCTCTGGAGACATTCCAACCCCAGCTGGACACCATCCTGGGCAACCTGCTGTAGGTGAGCCTGCTCTGATGGGGGGTTGGACTAGCTGATCTCCAGAGCTCCCTTCCAACTCCTAACACTCTGATTCTGAGGCTGACTGCAAGCTCGTGCATGGATCCTGACCTCCTTGAGCATCTCATCACTGGCCTTGGGCAGGGGAAGGTGGCCAGGCTCATTTGCTGTCCTGGCTGCAGCAGGGCAAAGTAAGAAGCTCCTGGCTTCATTAGCCCTGCTGCTACCAAGCAGCATCTGCTGCCCACAGCTTTGGTGTCAGGAGAGGGATAAGGCATCTGGGTGGCTTTTAGTGACAGTGCTGGGGAGGGCTGTGGCTCCTGATGGTGATTTACCTCATGCCTGCTCTTGTCCTGCTGGGATATACCAGAGCTGGTCCTGAAAAATAGGCTTTAATTTGGGAGCTGTGGGTGGATCCATGCTGGCCTGGGGGGCTCCTCACCAGCTCCATGTCATTGCTGCCTGCCTGCTGCAGGTTGTCTAGGTAGAAAATCAGATTTTGCCCTTCCCTTTGCTTTGGTAAGTGAACAACATCCTCCTGAGTGGAGGTGATGGCGTGTGAGGCTGCAGAAATGCTTGGCTAATCCCTTGTAATTCATACCATCTGGCTCTTGTCCCCTGGTGTGAGGAGGGGGTCGGGTCACCCTCCTACCTGGGTGTGATTGATATCCCCAGCTCTGCCTTCTGCTGTGGTTCAGGGGCCTCCCTCGGGGGCTACATGACCCTTACCCTGACCCACAGACCCTTAGGGCCTCCCTGGGAGGCTTGGGGTCTCCCTAGCCCCCTAGCCCAACCCATGGGACCAGCTAGAGGGATGTGGATGTGGCACTAAATCCTGAGCTGTGGGAGCTGTTGGCACCCCAGGGCTGGTAATCTCCATCTGGCTGTGCTGTGTGGGTGGTCCTGGAGGAGTGGGGAGCAGTGTGTACCCCACTTGGCTCAGGTCCTGCCCAGGGTTGGAGGCTGAGGCTTTGCAGGGATGCCCACCACAGGCTGCTTGGGTGGGGAGGCTGATGCATTGTCCTCTCACCAGGGATTTGGGTCATCCCTGGAGGCATCTCCCTGGCTTTAGTTTAATTTAATTGAATGAGGCTTGTGGCTTCCTGAAAATGGATGCTGAGAACCAGCAGCAGTATCCCAGGGACTGCTGCCACCCCAGCCTCATCCACCAGCACCTGGGCACAGGGTGGGCTCTGTGGGGAGCAGTGAGACCCCTACAGCTGCATTCCACACCACTCATGGCCAGTCTCCTGTTGATGGGTTGCAGTGGGTGCTGCTGGTGCCCCTGCCCAGCTCTGCTCTGCAGGACAGTGGCTGGCAGGGTGGCTGTGACAGCTCAGCTGCTGTGGGCACAGGTGCTCCTGCTGTCCCCTCCTTCCCCAACACCCTGCCAAGAATTTGTTCCTTCTCAGCCTGGGCTGACATCACTCCTTTATCTCTCCTCACTGGCTCCAAACGTCTGTGGCACCCGGGAGGTGTTGGCTGTAGGGCCCTGGCCCTGCCCCTGCCCTACTGGACACTTCATCCCCCCCAGAGCTGCCTCTTGCTGGAGACCCCTTCCCTGAGTCCATCTGGAGGACTTTGGGGGACACCCCATGCTCTCTGGTGACACTGTCCCTACTGCTCTCACCACCCCACTTGGTGCCACCTCACCCTGGTCATCTTCATCCATGGGGTCCCCATGGTCTTCCCAGGATGGAGCTGGGATTCTCACCCCCAGGCAGCTGTGATCAGTCCCTGCTGTCCCTGTTTGAGTGCCCAGTGGAATCTCCCCATGGTGCAGCTGGGTTCAACTCCACCCCACGCCTGGAGGAGCTGGATCCAAGGTGGCAGCAGTGAATCCTGCCAGGGCCAGAAGGCAACACCTCTCAGCAAAATGTCAGCAGTGTTTAGCTTGGCATCTCAGGCAGGGTTAGAGCCTGAGCCTGTGGAAAGCAGCAGCTCGATGTGTTAATCTGCTCAGCCTTGGCTCCCTGGTTCCCCTCTGGCTGACAGTGTCCTTGAGCCCTGCCCTGGCTCAGGGCTGGGAGGCTGTGGGGACAGTGGTGACAGTGTCTTGGTGAGGTGTCTTGGGGAAAGTGGTGGAACATGTGGCCCAAAAGCTCTGTGTGGGAAGTGGGGAGTAGTGGGATTGATGTCCTGGGATTTGGGGAGCAGTGGCAGGGCTGCAAAGGGCACATAGGGCACCCAGGTGATGGCCTGCAGAAGTGGGGAGGGGTGATGCTGCTGGGGGTGCCTAACCCAGCTGGCAAGCACCCAGCTGTCTCCAGGCTTGGTGAAAGGTGGAACATCCTGCAGGGGTGCCCCACAGCCACCCCACTGCCCAGCCTCATCCTGGGGCACTAGCTGCCCACGGTGCCAGGACTAACCCCAGGGGAGCTGGTCCATCCGTGGGGTGCTCAGACCTGGGGCAACCCCTCTCCAGCTTCCATGCTGGAGTCCCAGGCTAGGGTAGCCATGGAGGGAGCAGCTTCTGGGGAGCTGCTGCTGTGCCTAGGTACCCCTTGGGCTCTGGGCAGCTTCATGTGAGGCTTCTTCAGCCAAGCTGTGCTGCTGACTGCTGAGATCTTGAAGATCTGTGCCAGTTCTCCCCCACTGTGTGTGGCTTGAGGAGGAAGATGCAAAGCTCATGACTCAGGGATGAGGATGCACAGCTTGCAATTCAGGGATTAGGATGCTCATCTTGTGGCTTGGGGATGAAGATGCATGGCTTGCAGCTCCGTGGCTCAGGAGTGACATGGCTTGAGGATGAGGAGGATTGGCTCGTGGTTGGAAGATGAGGCTGCATGGCTCATGGCTTAAGGATGAGGCTGCACAGCTTGCAGCTCTGGAGTGCTCAGCTTCTGGCTCATGGGTCAGGGATGAGGATGCAGGGCTCACAGCTCAGGTGGGGAAGCCACTTCAGTGTTGTACTGGGGTGAGAGCTGCAGACCTGTGCCACCAGATTCACATGCCACTGTGCCACACACAGTGCAGGTGGTGGGCACAAGGACAGAGGTGTGGTTGATTGTGGTTTGGCAGCTCCCAGGAGGTAGCTGTGTTCTCATCACCAGTCCCAGCTCTGCTCAGCACACTGTGGCTGTGGCTTCAGCCCAGTGGCATGTGAATCCAACCTGGCTCTCGGCAGTGAGGGAGGGTGGGCAGTGCTCACCTCTGCCACAGGCAGGCAGTCAGGATAGAAGGGATCTGCCAGGCTTGGCACAGTTCAGCCCGTCTGGTGGCTCTCACCACCAAGGGGCATCTGTGGGCAGTGGACATACAAAGCCACATGGTCAGTCCTCTTCTCCCTCCCTGAGAGGTGGGAGGGCACCCTCATGGCAATGCTGGAGGTCAGACCTTTTTGCCTGCTCAAGATAGGTAAAGCTGGGGCTCACCCTGCCAAATTCCCAGCAGAGGCCAGTGTCCCCTGCTCCTGAGGGAGCTGCAGTGGTTGGAGCTTCTGCAAAGTCCCAGGAAACTGCTGCCGACCAGCAGAAGTTTCAGTTTCAGCAGAAGACTCCCCTGCAGCAGGCATTTGCCCTCTGCTTGCCAAGCCTCTGGAGCTCTGCTGTATTTTGCAACCTGGGTTTGGGCTCTGTTTCTGCTGCAGCAGAAGCCTCTGGCTGCTGGCCAGAGGGAGATATGATGTGTGTGTGTGTGGTGGGGGGTATCATGGAGGGGGTGCGATAGGAGTAGCAACCCACCTGCCCTCCCTCCACCGTGCTCCCTTTGCTGAGCTTCTCCTGCCCTCGATCCCTCCACGGTCCCTCCTGCCGGCACGCATGCAACACCAGTTGGCAACCAAGGAGCTGGGGCTGGAGGAGCCGACGCCGGCATCTCCTCGTGATGCAGCATCCTCGGCGGAAGGCGAACCCAGCGCCAGCCTCGCCGGGGCCGCGCAGACTGCCCGGCTCCAGCCCTTCCAGCCGGGCCAAGGCAGCGGCGGCAGTTCCCACTGCCGATAGCTCATGTGCTGGTAGCCACGGGGAGCTAGCATGGCCCCGGGCAAGCTGCCGTGATTCGGGGCCGCGTGTTGTGGTCCTAGGGAGGTTTAATTGTCCCTCCCTGCACTCTTGGCTACCCTGGAGCGCGGCGGCTGGGAAGCCGAGCAGCGCCGGAGACCTTAAATAACTCCAGCGCATCCTCACCCTCCTGGCCCTGGGCCTCCTGCCAGCCTCCCAGGAGCTTTTTTTTTTGTGTGTGCGTGTGTGTGTGAATAAATTCAAACTTCCGAAGCAAACCCTGCAACCGCCCTGCTCCTCTAAGGCAAAGCAAACCCTGCTGCCTGCCTCGGCCAGCGTGCAGCCGTTGTCTGCTCCTTCCTTGCCAGGCTTTCCCCCAAACGAGTCAGCAGATTTGTTCCTCTCGGGTTTGGGGACTGTTTGTTGGGGGTTTTGGGGTTGGTTGTTGGTGTTTTGAGGCTCGAGAGATGATAGGGAGCTTTGTGTTTGACCTGGAAGCTTTTGTTGCCGGCGGGGCCGGAGCAGCGCAGGTAGCCGTGTCGGGGTGGCAGGCAGGGTGCTGGCTGCTGCACGGGGAGGCCGTTGCTGCAAGCACTTTTATTTTTAAGGCTTATCTTTATTGCAGCTTTCTCCTGCACTGCTGGGAAAAGCAAAATGCACCTTATCTGCGTGGCTGCTGGCAGCACGATCTGTTCCCAGGGAGGGGAGAGGTCGATGTGCCATGCCTGCAGCCCGCAGCACCTTCGGCATCCCCTGCAGCACGGGGCCTGACACGGGGGGTGATGCTGAGCCAAGTTGGTGTGGACCTGTGCTGGGTGGGAAAGGGGTGACCTTGCAGCCCTTTCCTGCCAGCTGAGCATCTCCAGGGTGTGTTATCATTCTGGCCTCTGGCCAGGGTCTTTCTTACGGGTTTCTGATGCAGCAGCAAAGCAAAGCCAAGGCAGGGATCCACCTGTGGGCATCCAGCTGAGGATGGCTTAGCTGGAGCCAGCAGCACCCCAATCCCAGCCTAGGGTGCAGGAGTGGGGAGCCAAGGCGGGGGTGGGGGGGTGGTGGTGGGTTCAGCTGCTCCCTGTGCCCACCCTGGTGTTGATGGGAAGGGTGCTGGGAGGTGTCTGGGGTTTCAGAGGGGTCCGTGAAATGGGTGGTAGTGCCCAGGGCCACCATTGTGTCTATCCCAGGATGGCTCTGGGTGCTGGATAGGGCTCTTTCTTAGAGCTGTCCTAAGGTGCACCCAAGAGTGGCAAGGCAGGAGGGTGCATGGGCCACTGGGCTGGTCCCTGCAGTGCTCCCCAGTTAATGGTTAATGTGACTGGGCAGCAGCAGTGGCACTGGCTCCCTCCGAGCTATCAGCGCTGCCATCGGCCCCGGGAACAGGCTGTACCTTGCTGCTGCTGTTTGTTTGCATCCCAGCAGCTCCACCCCAGCCACCAGCCCTGCTGCTGCCCTGGACACCCAGCTCCTGCCCGGGTTGTCCCCCCCAGCCACCCCAGCGGTGGCTTTCTGGGTGATGCTATCACCTGTGGTGCCTCTGCTTGAGCTGAGAGGGAGGAGATGAGGCTGAGACTCGGCATGGCAGCACCCAGTGCTCCCCAGCATGGGACATCCTGAGCTGCTCCCTCCAAGGCTGTAGGTGGTAGGAGCAGATTGGGATTCCTCTTTTCTTTTTTTCCCCTCCCCCTTTTTTATCCCCTCAGCAGACAAGGGGGTGCTTATCCTCTTGGCCACCTTTTCTGGGAGGTAAAAAGCATTCAGGGACAGGCAGCATCTCCCATGGAGCTTTGTGCCAGTGCTGAATGGTGCCCAGTGGAGCTTTTGGAAACTGTTTTGGGAGCATCTCAGTGCCTCATGCCCTTGGTTTTACCTGCACCTTGCGCCAGCGAGATGCTCGGGGGGATGGAGTTGCAGATAAGGGAGTGTTTTGTTCCTCCAGCAGGTGCGATAGAGAGAAAACTGTGACCTGCAAGTGCCCCAGGGCAAGGTCATAACCCTGTTGGGTTAGGAGCTGGAGCAGGGTGAGGAGCCATGAGCCACGGTGGTCCCAAGGGTGAGGAACTGATGCCACAGAGATGTTTGATCTCTGGGCTTAGTCACTGGGGATGGAGATGCAGAGGTGGGGGGGGGGGGGCGGAGGGGGTCTTTCTCTCAGGGCTGGGGGCAGCCAGCAGCTGTCTCTGGCCACTGCAGGGCTCCTCTTGGCTCTTACAGGCTGTGACTCAGGCTTTGGGCAAGCGACAGCACGGCACTTGGATGCCATGGGCTTCAGGGTGTTTGCCAGCGTGCTGGACCCGCAGGGCCCTGGTGCCCAGGAGCTGCGCAGGAGCTGCTCACCGAGGCTGACGCTGCTGCAAATGGACCTGACCAAGCCAGAGGACATCCAGCATGTCTTGCAGCACATCCAGGCTCACACCAACAGCACAGGTAGGAGCCTTTGGCACCCCATGAGGCCCCCACACAGCTCCCTGGGCCCTCAGCTTGCAGCCAGTGTGGCAGTGCCAAGCCTCTGTGTACCCACTCCCACCCTAGGCTGCATCCCTGTGGGCAAGCCTGCCCCAGGGCACCCCACAATTCCTGTGCATGACCTCCATGAGCTGAGGAGCTTCTGGGATCCCCAGGGTGGGAGTTTCCTCCATCTGAGTCACCTGTTTGCCCCACAGGGCTCTGGGGCTTGGTGAACAACGCTGGCTTCAACGACACCATCGCTGATGCTGAGCTCTCACCGCTGGGCAAGTTCCGCACCTGCATGGAGGTGAACTTCTTTGGCTCCCTGGAGCTCACCAAGGGGCTGCTGCCCTTGCTCCGCTCTGCTGGCGGCCGCATCGTCACCGTGAGCAGCCCTGCAGGTAAGCAGAGCCCTGGCACCACCAGCCTGGGGGTGGGAGTTGAGCATCCCTCAGCACTGGGGTCAGGTTTGGGCTCCTCACTCCAAGAAGGACATTGAGGTGCTGGAGTGCATCCAGAGAAGGGCAAGGAAGCTGGGGAAGGGTCTAGAGCACAAGGGTTGTGAGGAGCAGCTGAGGGAACTGGGCTTGGTTAGCCTGGAGAAGAGGAGGCTCAGGGGAGACCTTCTCACTCTCTGCAGCTCCCTGAGAGGAGGCTGGAGCCAGGTGGGGCTTGGGCTCTGCTCCCAAGGAACAAGTGATAGCAGAAGAGGAAACACTTGGGTACTCTTCTCCAATAAGATAAGAGAAGAGGAAACAGCCTCAAGTTGTGCCAGAGGAGGGTCAGGTTGGACATGAGGAAAATTTTCTTCACTGAAAGAGTTGTTAGTCTTTGGCCCAGGCTGCCCAGGGCAGTGGTGGAGCCACCATCCCTGCAGGGATTGAAAAGCCATGGAGATGTGGTGCTGAGGGACATGGTTTAGTGGTGACTTGGCAGTGTTAGGTTAACAATTGGAATTGATGATCTTAGAGGTCTTTAGTGAGGCATCACTGAGAGAGCCATGGGCTTGTATGGGCATCCTGGTGGCATGCAGCATGGGCAACCCCAGGGATAACTCCAACTTTTAGCTGGCTGGGAAAGGAAAACCAGCTTCCCTCTCCTTCCTCATTTTTTCCCCCCTTCCCCATTAAAATAGCAATTTGAAGGAAATTCCAGTTACTTCCTCAGCAAAACCAAACCTGAGCTCTCTCCTGAAGCAGGGGCCAGGAGGGTTGCTCCACATAAGTCCTCCCAGCCCCTGCCCATGAAGGCAGCTGCCCAAGAGCTCACTCTCTCTTCTCCTCTCTCTTTCTCTCCCCAAGGTGACCTGCCCTTCCCCTGCCTGGCAGCCTATGGGGCCTCGAAGGCAGCCCTCAGCTTGCTCATGGACACCTTCCGCAGTGAGCTCCAGCCCTGGGGTGTCAAAGTCAGCCTCATCCTGCCTGGCTACTACAAAACAGGTGAGAGGGTTGGTGGCATCTGCTTGCTGCCCAGGCAGGGACCCTGGAAAAACAGGAGGTAGAGCAATAGCAGGAGCAGCTGGTGGGACAGAAGCACCTCCAGCCACCTTCCTAGGGATGGGCACCATCCTGTGACCTTTGGGGTCAGATTAGCAAGAAGCAGGGTCAGGAGCAAGCCCCACCAGCAGATCCTNCGTGGAGCAATAGCAGGAGCAGCTGGTGGGACAGCCACCTTCCTATGTGACCTTTGGGGTCAGGTTAGCGAGAAGCAGGGTCAGGAGCAAGCCCCACCAGCAGATCCTCTGTCACTGGGGCTGGCCAAACCAGCTCAGCCACATTCATGGTAGCACCACCCCCATTGCAGGCAGGGTCTGAGACCTCTAGTACAGTCCTGGGCTACCAAGAGCCACCATGGTTGTCCCACCACACTTTCCCCGTGGCAGATCCCTACCAGGGTTTCAGCATAACCTTCCCAGGAGGCTGGAAGGGGGCTGGGCCGGGGACTGGAGGGGGTGAGGCCATGCAGCTCACAGCAGGGCCGTTTCCTTGCAGGGACGACGTGTGACCCTGCCTTCTGGAACCTGCAGAAGCAGCGGCTGGTGGCCAGCCTGCCCCAGGAGCTGCTGCAGGCCTACGGCGAGGACTACGTGGAGGAGATCAACCGGCAGTTCATCCAGTTCATGAAGGTGGCGGTGGAGGACCTCAGCGCGGTGGTGAACAGCATCACGGACGGGCTCTTGGCTGCCAACCCAGCCGTGCGCTACTACCCAGGGCAGGGCCTTGGGCTCATGTATTTCATACACCGCTACCTGCCCTATTTTGTCCGAGACTTGTTCTTGAAAGGATTCTTCATCAACCCCAAACTGCCCCGGGCGCTGCGGCAGGAGCACCACAAGGACGGCAAGAAGGCCTGACCTGGGGCTGCCTGCAGTCACGGGGCAGGAGCGGAGCCTTCTCCCCGGATCTCCAGGATCACGCCGGCCCCCGGACGTGTGCGCAGCCACCGGCCTCCTGCCCGTGTGCCGTGGAGGAGGCGACCAGCAGTGCCAGCCCCTCGCAAGCCAAATTGCTTCCCCAAATCAGGCAGATCTATTTTCTATCGTGGGAGAATCGATGTTTTCTAGAGACCTGGGGTTTGTATTTTTTTCTAACCGCGTGTTCTCCGAGCAGGGATCAGCCCTGCCTGACTCACAGCAGCTCTGCACCACGGGCTGGGATGGACCTGGGGTGTTTCTCAGCTACCTGATATCCTCCTCCTTGTTCTTGGAGCTGCACTGGTCTCCGTCACCCTTTGGCTGGATCAAGCCCGGGACCCCTCTGGCCGCTGCCGTGCAAGCCCCTGCCCTTCATCATCCACTCCACGCGTGCTCCCGGTGAGCATGGAGAGGGCTGAGGCTGCCAGTACCAGGCTGGCAGTGTTGCAAAGCTCTTCACCAGATGAACTACCTGATTGTCACTTTTTAAATAAATCTGTTCTTAATATGCCACCAGGCTCTGGCAGTCTCCTTCTGCAGGGCAGTGCTGCGAGCAGCAGGCATGCCTGTGGCCAGAGCTGAGCTGGGCCACAGCTGGCACCACACTGAGCACCCTGGCAGGAGACACAGGCAGAACTAGAAGAGGGCTCAATTTGCCAAGAAAGGGCTTGCAATGCACTCCCTACTCCCACCCGACCCTCCATGGGCCTGCTGGGGCAAGGAAGGAAGTGCCAACAGTGCCACACATACCAGAAGGCCAGGCACAGGGGGACAAGCCATGCACAGATCACTCCCAAAAGGCTGCACCTCCCAGCTCAGCTCAGCACCCAGCTGCACCCACAGATCAGGCTGAAGCAAGTGCTCAGGGCCCCTAGGTGTGGCACCACCACCACCCTGCCCCTGGCAGAAGTCATGCAGGAGCCACACTGGGCTCTGCTACCACAGTTATCACATTCCCTAGGCAAGAGGCCTTGTGGCAGATGGAGGCTCCTCCTGGGAAGGTGGAAGCAGCTGCCCCAAGTAAGCAGGGAGAGAGCACAGTGGAGTAGGCAGATATTTATTGGTGTAGAGAGGAGGGGATCATGGGGTAACAGACACTGCAGAGGTGTGACCACAGCACAAGCTGGGACAGAGCCCCTCTCTCTTGATCCCTCCCAGCAGCAGCACCAAGCATGTGCTTCCCAGCAGCGAGGCTTCTCTGCTATCTTGAGCACAAGCAGGAACTAGCCAGGCCCCAGAGCAGCAGGAAGCAAAGCTGCCAGTCCATGCCCAGAGCTGGGCTCCCCCTCCCTAACCACAGACAGCAGGGGCTGGGCAGGGCATGGGACATCTCTGCCAACAGCTGTCAGGGTAACCAAGTGGAGCCAGAGCTAAGGGTTGCTCTGCCCAAGGGGCAGCTGTGCCTGTACAGCTTCACAGCAGTGCCAGCCTAGACCTTCTGCACAGGGGAGGAGGCTGTGCCAGGCTGGGGATCTGCACTGGGGTGGCACAAGGGTCCAGCACCATCCACAGAGCCAAAAGCAGCCCCAGCTACTCCTGGGTGGTTGTGAGAGTAAACTCCCAAGCCTTCAGAGGGGTAAGATGCTTCTGAAGCCCTCTCAAGCTGCAGAGCAGGAGGAAGAGAGATGAGAGCTGTTTCTGAGGACAGGGGGAGGCTGTGCTAGTGCAAAAGGTGCCAGAGCAGGGAGGAGCATGCCCCACAAGTGCTCTGCCTCTGCCCTCACATCCCCACAGGCTCCATCCCAGTCCTGGCCAGGGCTGCTCAGCCTCTGCTACAAAGGGATGCAGAAATTGCACAGCAGCATGGCCTATACATCACAGGCAGACTAAACCTCACAGGAACAACGGTGGCTGGGAGCTATGCAGAGTGCTGGCAGTGGGACCCCTGGCCACAGCAGACCTGATGTGCTCCTCAGCAGTGGTGGGAAGCCCTGGGAGGCAGCAACCCCCCCCAGCTGGTGCTTGCTCTAGGAGCATAAGGGCATACAGCAGATGAGTACAGTAACATAGGGACTACTAGGTACACAACAGGAGGTGGCCCTCCTGCTACACAGGGCCACTGGTCCCTCTGGACCCCTCACAGCACACACACGAACTTCAGCTTGTGAATAATTTAACTAGCAAATGTACAGTTCCCTCCTCTGAGTCAGTTCCACAGATGGGACATCCCTGGAGCCTGGGCAAGGGGGAACTCAGGGAGTCAGACAGGGGTTCCTCTGGACTCCAGGGGCAGGAGGGTCAGACAGGAGCAGAGCAGGGTTAGAAGATGGGAATGTAGTTGTCAATCTTGGTCCTGTGCCGCTGGGCGATGCACTCTGCGATCCAGACGATGTTGCGGCACTCCTGCTCCTTCAGCTTCACGAAGGCGTAGAAGACTCCAAAGTGGAACTGGTTGAGGAAGGCCAGCTTGTTCAGCTTCACCTGGGGAAAGCCCAAAGGAGGATGTGTCACTTGTCCACCTCAGGTGGGAGGAGCTGGGCAAGGCAAGAGTGGAGTAGCTTGGGAGGGTCCGTGCCCTCCCCAGCAGGCTGAAAGGTTCAGCACGGGTGTCTTGCTCTGCATCTCTCTAGGTCCTGGGGGCAGCTCTAACCTAGGGCACATGCCTCAGGCCAAGCCCTGACACTGAAGGAGAAACTATTTATGCCCTCAGGTACTGTGGCAATTCTCCTTTCCCACATTAATTACACTCTGGATTTGCAAACATTCACCACCAGCAGCCCCAAGCTTGCCTCCCACATGGCTCTAATCTTGTCTGGGTGAGAACAGTGACTGAGCACCAATGCTGGGCCCCAACCCCCTCGCTGGGAATGTCACCTCCTGTCCTTTCCTTCCCCTGAACTCTGTTCACCCACAGCACTGCTGACAGGGCAGATGACAAACTTGCTGCTGCCCTGAGCTCTGCAAATGGCCCAGGTAGGCCCAGGCCAAGAAATGTCTCAGGACTCACTCACCTCGTGCTCGAAGAACCTGTCTTCAAGAGTCTTGTCTCCAGGGTTGCTGCCAGCCCCTTCAAAGAGCAGCTTGTACTCCTGCAGGAAGACATTAGGAGAGGATACACCCAAACTCCAAAGCCCTCCAAGCTCAGCAGCATTTGGGGGCCCTGTGTGTCAAACAGACACCCCAGCCACCATGGCAGGTCAGCAGAGGACACAGCGAAGGCAAGAGTCTACCCTGTGCACACATGAACATTGGCAATGGGATGCTGCCGAGGCTGCCCCGTGCACACACCAGCTGAAGGAAACAGAGAGGAAGAGAAAGCCTCTGTTTCACCTCTGAGCTTGTCCAGCCAGAGATCCCACCCCTTCAAGGGAGGATGCAGCAGGTACAGACCCCTCCAGGTACAGAGGGGAGTGCTTAGGCCAGGCCCCTATGCCCACAAACACCGGCACATGCCCTGGCTGCTTCAGCAAGGGGACACTGAGCTCTCTGACTCCAAACAGGTCCCCAGCCATGCACAAGGGCAGCTTGAAGAACCCAGACACATGCAAGTATGTCCTCCCAGGTTGGTGTCTGCTCTGCAACTCAACCAGAGCTCAGAGAGACCTACTAGGGCTGGAAATGTGGCACAGCACATCTTACTGCAGACACCATTTCCACCCCCAGCCAGAAATACCTCAAGGGCTTGGCCATGAGATCAGTCCCAACCCCCTGGGACAGGGCATATAAGACAGGCCTGGTCTCCCTATAACCACTGCAATGACAACAGCTTCCCAGCCAAGCCAACTCCACCTTGACCAAGCAGAGGACATGACCAGCAGGAGCAGCAGAAAGCAGGGATCCCTCTCCCCAGGCTGTCAATCCACAAATTGCCCCGAGCAGCTCTGACCCAGAGCAGGTCCTCCCACGCCAGTCCCCACAGCCCTCACCCCAAAGCACTCACAGGGTAGTAGTCAGCGACGTTTTTGACTTGTTCATAGTCATCTGCTCTGGCCAGCTGGGCCAGGCCCTCAGGGTAGAGCTTGCCACAGTGTGGGAACAGCTTTGCTCGATCCTCCTTGGACAGCTCTGTCCCAAAGGAGTTAATGGTGATGATGAAGGCCCTGCGATCGGCTTCGAACTGCGGGAGAAGAGCAGGTCACCTGGGAATGCAGCACCCTTGCCAGAGGCCAGCAGGTACTGGGCACTGCTCTCACCACAGCCACAGCCAGCAGGCTCACACACAGCTCTCCAGGCCTCAGCCAGGGCAGGCTACATCATGGACAGGCTCCCAGTATGCCCAGTGGTTGATGCCTGAGGAGCAGTCAGGTGAGGAAATCCCCATCCCAGGCACAAGGCAAACCACTGAGCACAACCCTGCCCAAGTCACGGAGTCTCTGGCACCTACTGCCCCTTAGTGCTGCACACTCCACAGCTAGCCTTGACATGGAGCCAGGGAGTGCACTGAACAGTTGTGCTTGTTCTCCTGCTCATTATCCACCTGAGAGGATGAAGATGTTGCCATGAAGGCAACAGGTGTCAGCACCTGGCATTTGGAGTACTGTGTCCAGCTCTGGAGTCCTCAGCACAGGAGACATGGACCTGTTGCAGTGGGTTCAGAAGAGGCCACAACAATGATGCAAGGGCTGGAACCCCTCTGCTGTGAGTACAGGCTGAGAGAGTTGGGCTTGTTCAGCCTGGAGAAGAGAAGGCTCCAGGGACACCTTCTTGAAGCCTGCCAGGACTTAAAGGGGGCTAGAAGAAAGATAGGGACAGACTTTTTAGGAGGGTCTGCTGCAACAGGACAAGGGGTGATGGTTTGAAACTGAAAGAGGGTGATTTAGACTGGGTACTAGGGAGTCAATTTTTCACACTGAGGGTAGTAAGACACTGGCCCAGGTTGCCCAGATAGGTGGAAGATGTGCCATCCATAGAACCATTCCAGGTCAGGTTCTCTGGGGCTCTGAGCAACCTGCTCTAGTTGCAAATCTCCCTGCTGACTGCAAGTAGGTTGGACTAGCTGACCCAAACCAGTTCATGATTCTGTGCACATCAGGACTAGAGAACCAACACTATTCACCATCATGTGCAAGCAGTGTTTTCCCAGGTCTCCCAGACAGCAGTGCACAGGGATGCTGAAAAGTATCCTGATCATCCTCAATACTGGCAGGCAAGCTGGGCCTGAGCACAGAGCACTGAGTATCACTGAAACACCATCCAGCTACAGGGGTTTTCAGACCTACCTCCAGGATTGGACACATGGCATCTGCTGTGGTACCTCCCAGCACCTTGCAGAACTTGTAGAAGGACTCCAAGTAAGCCTGGAAGAGAGCAGGCAGATGAGCATTCTTCTACACAGCTTCATCTACTGCCCTACAGGGCCACTCAGCAGAGGACAGCCAGCAAGCAGGGACTCTCCCAGACACTTTACAACACAGCACAGGCACTCTCACCCCATGTGAACTTGGATGCCAAGCCCATAGAAGGGACAGTGCTTCCCCAGGAGCTGGAGACATGAAGGGTTTGTGGTTGGGTTTGTTCAAGCAACTGCATGAGCTTCCTGCAGACAAGATCCCCTGGCAGCAAGGGTGAAGCCTGTTTTGCTCCTTTGAGTTGTCTAACTCCAAAGCATTTACTCAAGTCTCACGTGGTTTCCTGACCCCTCTCTGGCCTCCACAAACATGCCAAGCCACACAACTAGAGCTGCAAGGCCTAGGCTGACAAAGTACCGCTGTGTAAGCAGTCAAGAGATGAGACAGGACATCTGGGAAGGAAACTAGCCCTTTCTCTGCAAGGCTCTTCTCACACTGCAGCCGTTTGGTCTCCATCCCAAGCGGAGCGCTGCAGAGAACCTCTAAGGCTAGGCAGAGCTATGCTGCCTCCAGGAAACGTAATCCTTTGTGGAGCTGTACCATAACCCAGCTGGAAGATGACTGTATCTCCCAAGGGGAGCCTAGGAAGGCTGTTCAGCATGGCTAAAAGTGCTGTTCAGCAAAAAAAACTTTCTCAGCAGAAGTCATCAGATGATAAAATACCTCCCTGGATAGAGAGAGCTGCAAGCAGAATCACTTCAAAAGGATGGAATAAAAGGATGCTGAGAGACCACAAATCTCTGCTTTGTCACAAGGACTCCAGGGCTGAAGACAGACCAAGAAGGCATGTGTTGGACAGCCTCAGCCTCTGCACTAGGAAAGTACCTGGATGGCTGTGTTCTGTAAATACTTGTTACCACACAGTGCAGGAGGCCACTGCTGGGTGAGCATCACACATCAAAGGAACAGCATCTCCAGCATGTGCTGCTGCTCAAGGGCAGGAGAGCATCAGCCTGCAGGGTTACTGCAGGAACAAGGACTTGCCTTGAGGCTGACAGAAAAGAGAACCAGGATAAGAGGTTCAAGCACTACCTCTGCCCTTCTCAACACTTCAGGCACAAACCTAAGGCTTTAGAAACAAAACTAGGTGAACTCCAACATCCAGCATGGAATGAGGCTCCAGTATCACAGACTTCATGGAAACAGAGACTAAACCAGCCACACTGGGTACCCTCCCCTTGGGATCCCTTCACAGGGGTCAGAGATCCCCAGTGTCCTGCAGCCCTCAGCCCAGAACTGGTGCTGTCTCTGCATTTAATAACCCTTAATGGGCTTTTACTTTCAGGAACCCACAGGCTTACCTGCCTGCTGTGCTCCTCAGAGCAGCTCAGTGCAGATCTCAAACCTGATTTAATTTCCCTCATTTGCATTGTATTATACATTTTCCATTCCCTAGGGAGAGAGGTGGCTTCTAGTGAAGAGTCTGGCAGCAGCAGAGTTACCTTTGCCACCCTTGCATCCCTGTGATTTGTCAGCAACAGAGCCCCTGTGCTTCCTGGGAGCTGCTCTTCAGCAAGAACCAGTCCCAGCACAGGCCAAGGGATGCCCAAGTGTCTATGCTTCAGTTTGGGGTTAGAAAGAAGAGCAGAATGCAAAGCAGTTACCAGGCCTCCAAAAGGATGTGGCAGCTGAGATCCAAGGAGTTGTCCCCTCCCCAAACCCGTTTGCCCTGTGCTTGCTCTCCTCCCCACCTGCCTCATTTCAACCCAGAGCTCTTCACCCTGCAAGGCTGCAGGTATTTATGCATCCAGCCATACCTCTCCCCAGTATCCTGAAAGACCAGTCCCTGCTAGAGGCAGCTGGGTGTGACTGCAGACACACAGCTCCTTCTCCCCTCCCCTTCACGCCTGACCCGTTCCCTGCCTCTCCCAACAGGCCATGGCTTTCCTGGGAAGCAGAGGTCACTCTGACCGCAAGCTGCCTGGGGCTGGCCAAAACAAGGCTGGCAGATACAATCTGCATCCCCCCCTGAACGCAGAGAGCTGAGATGGAGAGATAGCCACAGCCTGCATATAAACACAGGAGCTGATACCACCAGCTAAAACCAGACAGGGCCTGCAGAGGAGATGGCAGGACAAGGAGATCCTTAGCCCCCTCCACATCCCTGTGCTAACCCTCTCCTCTGCCTGCAGGGCTCCTCCATCCTGGCTGTGCCTTTTACACTGCTCTACCAAGAGCATCTAATCCCAATCACAGCCACTGAAGGCTTGAGCAAACTGTTGGAGGCCATGTCCATGGAAGTCTTTTAACCAAGTTTAAGATCTAGCCACTTCAGCCCTTTGAATGCAGTCAAGCACATGTTTAAACTTGGCTGGTCAAGAGGCAGCCTTGCCCTGCCTGCCCTGGGGCCTGAGGAAATGCTCTCAAAGGCCTAACCTCTGCAAAAGCTCTTGGACATGCTCCTGAGAGGGTGACAGCTCAAAAACACACAACCTACTCTGCCTAGCTCTGCTGTCCTGACCCTGCAGAGGTAGGTGATCAGCTGTAAAGCTCCTCCAAGAGCAGTACCTTCAATTTCCAAAGGTCTCAACTAGCTCTTGGTCATGTTTATTCTGTCACCACTCCAGGGAAGAAAAAGGGAGAGAAAGCAAAACTATCTGTAAGTCTACTCTAAGAGGAAAATACCCTCTTGTCTTCAGCTAAGGAGAGGCAGCCTAGGTTGGAGCTCCTGAGCCAAGGCAGAGCTGTAGTCACAGCAGGAATCAGCAGGGACATGAGCATCTCTTTCCCCTCCCAGAGGCTCACCTTGTACAGTGTGTTTCGGATGATCTCAATGTTCATTTCATCCAGGTCCTGTTCAGATATGCAGTCCTGGAAGAAAGCAGCTGAAACAGAGCCACAGACAGAGTTAGCATTGCCCTAACCAGATCCATGCCCAGCACTTTCCAGAGCCCTCCACAACAGCAGGCAGAAGCACACCCTATGTTGAGTTTGTCCTTCCTGGGCCAGGCCCTTTTATCTTCAGCAGCCACCAAATTGCCATGGCCCAAAACCTCAGGCTCCACGGTGGTTCCTCAGGCCACAATCCTTTTTGGGGCTCTCACATGAAGGAAAGAAAGTCTTTCTTCACCAGTTTGGTCAACAGCCTATTCTCAGCAGAGAATTCTCAGCTCTAGCCCCCAGCACCATTGCCAATCCCAAACTGTTCCCAGATGCAGGCACACCAAGGTGACAAGAGAGTTTCCAAGTTGCCTGCTGCAGCAGGGCAGCAGCACTTCAGCATCTGTGAGACAGCAGCTAGCAAGTCCTGAGGAACACAATGCCTCTCCCTCCTTCTCCAACATTTCAGCTGGCATGTGGGGATGCCACAGCTCCTACAGCTGGATGGAGTCAGGAGCTGTTTCCTCTAGTCAAGTCTATCAGTCTCATTTCTCACTTCTTCTGAGGACTTTTTTGTTTCTCCAGCTGGAGGTAAGCAACAGGAGCCAGGCTGGATTAGTGGGGTTTGGGTAGGATGTTCAGCCCTACACACTTTGCCAGAGTGTATCTCAGAGGCTCCAGAGCCCTCAGCACAAGAAGGACATGAACCTGTTAGAGTAAGTCCAGAAGAGGCCACAAAAATGATCCAAGGGTTGGAACACACCTCTCCTATGAGGAAAGGCTGAGAGAGTTGGGGTTGTTCAGCCTGGAGAAGAGAAGGCTCCAGGGACACCTCACTGCAGCCTTGCAGGACTTAAGGGGGCCCAGAAGAAAGCTGGGGACAGGCTTTTTAGCAGAGCTTGTTGGGACAGGCCAAGGGCTGATGGTTTGAAACTGAAAGAGGAGATTGAGACTAGAGAGAAGGAAGAAATGTTTTCTGCTGAGGGTGGTGAGAGCCTGTCCCAGGCTGCCCAGAGAGGTGGGAGATGTCCCAGCCCCTGGAACCATTGCAGCTCAGGTTCTTTGGGGGCTTTGAGCAACCTTCTCTAGTTATAGGTGTCCCTGCTTGCAGCAGAGGGGACAGACTAGCTGAACTTTAAAGGTCCCATCCAACACTAAACATTCTATGATACTAAGGTTCAACCACCTAAAGAACACTGATTTCAGAGTGAACAGAGGGTGCTGCAAGCTGCAGATAAAGATGACTCTTGTCCATCTAGTGTTAACAGAAGGCTGTTGTACCACTTGCACATTAGCAAGAGCACAATCAAACCCACTGTCAGGCCTTTCAGAACTTACTCAACTCTCACTCAGCAACCAACTTTGCTGCATGTGCTACATAGAGAAAGATGACCTTTCTCAGCTTCCAGAGTCAGGCTGTGGGTAACAGCCACCACCCTCACACTGAGAGCTGACCAGTGCTCTGCTTTGTGCCATAAACCAGGTACAACCCAGGCTCACACCTTTGGCCTGCACCACTTCTGTAGCACGAGCTCCCTGGCAGGGCCAGGAGCCACATTGGGGGTCTAGAGAGTCCTCAACAGAGGTTAACACTCCCAAAGGTTTCTTTTGGACAGCACAGACCAATGCCACGTTGCTGGAGGAGCCTACTGTTGGCAAAAGTGAAAGCAGAGTGTGGCAGAGCTGGTTCCCACTGCAGGGCTCACTGGCTAGCCCAGATAGCTAAGCAGTGGCTACTTCAGAGTAGCAGAGGAATGAGAACACAGCTATTTCAGTTCTTGGCCTTCCAATATCCCAAATTAGGCTAACAGCAGACTTATTTTGCCCTGCTAACCTATAAGAGCCATTTGGGGTTAGGCATTCCTACCAAGCCACGGAGCTACCCAAGTCCTTTGAGGAGCTGGAGCTGCTGTTCCTCTGCGTGTGGTCACTGGACAGGGTGCAAGTTAAACAACCGGAGCCCGCGTGCCTGCCTGTTTAGGCAACACAGCTACTGCCCATGTCCTCCCGCTGCAGAAATGCCACAGGAGATGGGACACAGCCTCAAGGGCATGGCCAGGGCAAAGGGCTGAAGAGGAACTCAGCCTCAGCAGGGCAGAAGCAGGCAAAACTGACTGGTGGATGAGTGCAGGAAGGCAAGAGGTAAAGATCCTCAGTGCCAGCCGCGTTCTCCAGAACACCTCACAGGTGGCAGGGGGCAGCCTCCCTGCATACACAGCTGGAAGCTGGAAGGTGTCTGAGAGCTACTCTGTCTGAAATACCTTCTTCTGTCTGATTCCCAAATTGGGAAGGTTCCCACTTAACTCTCCAGGAGGATTTTCTTCCAGCATATCATCTATACAGCAGGCTCAACTCAGCTGCATGCAGAGCCTCGGTTCTCCTCCTGCATTGCTGCCCTACCTCCCTACCCAGACCTCTTGAGACATCTCTTCCCTCCTCTGCTGGCCTCTATCTGGCAAGTCATTTTTCCATGACAACTATCTCACTTGGCCCACTATTACACAGAGCATTTGCAAAAGCTCTTTCAGTTCCAAACCCAACTGTTTCTATCAAAGATGACAGGATGACTTTGAGTGTTCTGTTCTTTCTAGCAACCCCAGCAGAGTGACTAACCACTGACTCAGCTGCACCTCACCAGAGTTGTGCCCACAGAGGCTGAACTAGCAAATCTCCTGGGACTACCTCTCCTACTACTGCAAGAAGACTTCCATACTTTCTCCAGAACCACTTCCTACACCTTTTAGCTTTAATGAACATACCTGCCTGACTAGCTGTTCATGTGACACTTGGTTTTGGTGTTCTGTGCCTCCTGGTCAGGGCCTGTAGCCCTCAGGTAGTGTATCTCAGTGCAGGAGCCTGCTTGGAAAGGAGATTATGTTGGGGTTTTTGGTATGGTTGGGGGTTTTTTTGTATAAAAGAGTTTTCCTTGATCTGGAGCTAATTTTATCAGTGTTAAAAGAAAACTGGGCATGTCCAGTCTAATTATCTACAAAATCTGCATACAGGAACTCACCCAATGGTCTAATTAGAAATGCTAGAAATTCAGAAATCAGATGACAGGCCTGGCTTACACAACCCAGACTCCCCATCTGTTGAAGGGTACAGAGAGCTAGCTGATACTCCAGAGGTAAAACTGGTATAGGACAGGGATAAACCTGAACTCAAGCCCAGCCACCACAGGCATTACCCACTGCTTTGCCTTCCTGGAGCACAACTTAGGCTTAGTTAAACCTAGTTAGCCTAGGGAAAAAAGAGGACATCTGCTTCACATATAGCTGGAAGGCATTTGGAAAGGCTCTACTCACCCAGGGGAGTGTCCACCAAGATTGCATTGTAGAGCTCTGCAGGTGTCTGAGCAATGTTCACAGCTTCCATCTGCTCAAAACTGCCCAGAGGGTGGCACTTGGGCACCAGCTCGGAGATGGAGCGCTGGTGCAAGGTGCCGGTGATCAGCAGGATGACGTTGTCGATCATGTAGCTGTACCTGGAGGGGCAGCAGAGGAACCCTGTCACACCAACCCAAACCCCAGCACCTGCAACCAGGAGGGCACATCACCTCAGGTCCTGTCAGTGGCTCCAGACAGATGCCTCCTCCCCAGGAGGAACCACTAAGGCACCTCCTTAATGTCTCCTGATCATAAGCATAGAGGTCTCAAGCATAGTCCCAGGCTGGGATTTATGCTCCAGCTGAACCACACCATTTGGGCAGCTCCTATCTGCCATCCAAGACTGGAAGGGACTTCTGAGGTCTCTGGCCCAATGTCCTGATACAAACATGGCCAGCTCCAGCTGCTCAGGGCTTTGTCCAGCTGAGCTGTGAATGGATCTGCAAGGAAGTGGATCTCCCACACTCCCTGGGGCTCTGCTTCAGCATCTGACCACACTCAGAATGAAAAGCCTTCTCCTAACAGCTCATCTGAAATTCCCTCATGGCCATTTGTCTACTGTCTCTCATCCCAACCCCATAAACCTCCAAGAGAAGCCTGGCTCCAGCTTCCCCACACCCTCCCACAAGGTAGCTGGGAAGATTTGTCCTTCCAGCATTCCCATTGCTCTCCTCACATTGCCATGCTCTGCCATGGTCTGTGGCAGGACACCAGTAAAGTGGAGCTTGCAGATAGCCTGGCTCAAGCACAGCCTCAGTGCCAGCAGCACTGCTCCATCTTGCCAAGACCATGGAGAAAGAGTCATGTTTCTGTAACCTTGCTCCCTTCCAAAAACAACAGGTTGGCTGCTTTGGTACAACCTTCCTTCACACCCTCGACCAAACCACACACAAGATTTTTTCACACCTCTACCATCAAAAGCCACAAACTTCTTTGCCTCAGCCCATGTCATGATGTCCCTAAGCAAAACTTTCCAGCTGTGGAGTTAGTCTTTGAGACTGCACTAATGGGACAGTTCACCTGGACCCAAGGCACTCAGCACAAGCCCTCTGTGGTCCTTCTCTCCAGCAGGTCCATGTTTCCTTTCCACAGAGGAGCCCACAACTGGGCACAGCACTCCAGGGGAAAGATCACCTCCCAGTTCTTCCAGTCCAACCAGAGAAGGGAAACACTGTTTCCCTGAAGACTATAAATGTAAGAGAGGCTGGTGGCCTTCTCCATGTAGAAGGTCCAAGCAAGAGATCAAGGCATGATGTAAAGACAAAGAGCTGAGAGGAGAAGTGTCCCCAGGAAGAACAGGAGTGGTGCTGCAGGCACCTTTGTCACCAGCTGAGCCATAAGCCAACCAAGCTAAGAACTTGAAATTCAACACCAAGAGACAGGAGGGGTTTATTCAGTCAGCAGAAGATGCCTTACTTTGAGGGTACCTGAGCCCTAGCCCAGGCTGCCCAGAGAGGCTGTGGAGTCTCCTTGTGTGGAGAGATTGCCAAGGCAGCTGGAGGTGACCCTGGGCAAGCTGCTGTGGGTGCCCCTGCTGGAGCAGGGGGTTGGACTGGATGACCCCCAGAGGTCCCTTCCAACCCCAACCATGCTGGATTCCACAAAATGTCCCTCAGCAGCACAAGGAAGGAGCACAGCTGCTGGAAGAGCAGATATTTGGGATTTTACACTCCCTTGCTCTCACTACTAGAGCTCTAACTCTGTAAGTTCAGTGATGGAAAAGCCTTGAAGAAACTCCTTGCCATGAGCTGCTCCAAAACAAATGAGATGAGGCTGGAACTAGAAAGGCAGAAGGAGCTGTGCACTCTGGAGATGGAGCTCTGGTGAGGTTCAGGCTCCCCATGGGTACCTGAGTACTGGGGAAAAAGGGAATTTAAGGCCAACACAGAGGGACTGGGGGAAGGGCAGGGACAGCAAGGCTCTGCACATGCCTGTCAGACAGGCACTGGGATGCTAGCAAGGAGGACATAGTGCAGCCCTGTTTCCCTTTGAACCACATCAAAGGCAGGAAAGCAGAGCTGGTTGAAGGCAGATTTCACCAGATTTTATGAGATGTGCTCTCAAATATGCTCAAAGGGCATGTCCATGAACAAATCCACACCTCAGCTCCTCAAACAGGTGCTGCTTTTTTCCTCTCCTCATTGCAGGGCTGGGTAACCTCACTCCTGACCTTAGGATTCTTCCAGAGAGCTCTTCTCTCTGTGTTTGCAGTTTGCATTTCCAGGGACCCTCAATCTAGACCCAGGGCAAGCAGCACAAGCTTCCTGTCCTAGGAAGCCTCCTTTTGCCCTTTAATCCACAAGGTCATTATCCTCCCTTCTGTTTGTGCACCTCTCACCATGGAGATGATTGCCATCTCCAGGACAGCAAGAAGGGCCTGTTTATGAGACCTGAGGGTAAGCTTCTTGCAGCAAGCAGCTGGTTCCTGGTAAATACAAGCATCTGCACCCTCACACAGATGCAGTTCCATGAGGTGCACCAGAGCAAGGATAGAGCAGATCATTTCCCAGCTCCACCATCTGCCCCCAAACATGGAGTTTTGCTTAGAGTAAGGCAACACCATAGGATCAACCCAAATTTGCTTCATCTCAGCTTACAGTGAAGGAACAGGCAAGGAAATATGGTCACTGCACAGTCCACTTGCATCTCTCTTCCTTGTGTCAAGCTTAGCATGGGTCTTGATCTCTGCAAGATATTTGTGACCTGCAAGGAGCCTGGCCAAAGTCAACCACACAAGAGGAACTGAGGGAAAGTGCCTGGAGCCCTTTCTGTTTGCAGCTTAGCTCCTGGCTTCCTGGAGTCACAGTGAACTCACCCATACCCTCCCAGGCCAGCTCAACAGGAAAGCCACAGCCAGGTATGGGGAGAGCAGCCCAAGCCTGACCCTCTCCACGCATCAGAGGCTTCTTCTTTCAGACTGATGGTCTCAGGAAAGACAGCCCAGCTGGCTTCCATGTCTGGAGTGCAAAGCATGGCTCTCCCCATTCCCTTTATACCCCCTAACTTGTGTCCTCATCCTTCAAGGAAGCCTGGGGAAACATGAAGCCTACAGACTAAATGCCAAGGCCTCCAAGGAGACCCAGCACCAGCTCTTTGAGGGGTACTTTACCTATCAAGCCTGCTGAAACCTTGCTGCCAGAGAAGGGTTCACCCCTGCAGGAGGAGGAGTTCCCATCCACAGGATGGAGAGGACGTTCCCCCTGGAGCCAGCATTTCAAACCTTTACAACAACAAGAGAGCTGCAGCAGGACAAAGGTCTTCTTGTGCCTGCTGAGGCCAGGCAGACACCAGCACCACTACCTAATCCTGCCTGACAGTTCCCATTTCCTCCAAGGAAGGCCAGAGCACACTCACTCCCATTCAATGCCTGCTCCAGCCCAGCCCCAGCAGCCAGGGCTTAGGCAATCGTGACTATGAGGCAAATCCTGCAGTGCCAGGGCAGCTGGGAAAGCCTCTTCTCATCTCTGGAAGGGGCAATGCCTGCTTTCCTGTGCCAGGTCCCAACAAGAACCCATCTGCCTCCACCAGCACAGCTGTACTAAGACCAAGGTCCTAGCTCCACTGGCATTTCCTCCCAGGCCCAAAGGATTTGATTTATTATGGTGGCAGAAGTTTTCCTAGGAGACTCCAACTATTTGTTCAATAGAGCAGCTTTTGTCACCCTCCTCCTCCTCCTCCATCATCTCTGGGGTTCTGACCAGCTCCAAATGTTCCAGCTTTCATGGGTAATGCATGCTCAGACCCCTCCAAGAGCATTTTAACCTTCACCAGCTTTCAGTGCAGCTAAGAAGAGGACCAAACCACAGAACACATCAGAACACAGGAGTACTTGGTCACTTGGAACACCATAAGGTCTTGCCACAGACCACTTGGCATGGAAAACAGATTAGGACATAGATAGGATGGTCTGGTGGGAGGCTGGAGACAGGCAGAAGGACCCACAGGCTCCCTGGTGTGGATGATGCACTCCTGGGAGCACTCAGGAGGAGTTCAGAGGAGAAACCACTCCATGGAGGCTGTACAAAGGCTACAGCCAGAGACAAGCAGTGGCAGGGCTTTCATACAGTGCCCAAACGGCCTCCACAGAGTCTGCAGCAAAACTCTCTTGAGCTGCTCTCTGTCCACACAGAGAGATGGACACAAAAAGGGCAGATGTTCAGCCAGAGCTTCACACACACACACAGAGAGAGGTTAGGCTGGCCCTGCCTTGCTCTTCCTGTCACCCACTTAACTGAGGTGTGGTATATTCCAGAAAGCCACATTCACAGAAATAGGACTTGGGTTGATACTGAGAAGCATCACTAAGGTTTCACTGAAGAGTAGAATTTCTTATTAAAATACAGGAAAGAGTCAGCAAGCACAGAAATATCATCCACAGGAAGAGGATGTTGAGCAGGGGAGGTTGGACTGGATGACCCCAGAGGTGCCTTCCAACCCCTGCCATGCTGGGAGTCTGTACAACAGAGGAGAGACAGGCCCCAGGAGCTACTTTCTGGGAGTCATCCATGGGTAGCTGTCAAGCAAAATAAAGGAGAGCACATGGAAAAAAGCCATGTAGAGGTACCTGGACAATGCTGATCTTTCTCCTTTTGAACTTAACTGTGCAGCCACAGCTAAAGGAAAGGTGGAAAAACAATTGCAACGGTTGACTGCATCTAGGGAAAGGTTTTAGCAAGGAAGCACATAAATTCACACAGTCCCAGCGTGGTGAAGATTGGAAAGGAGCTCTGGGGATCATCCAGCCCAAACCCCCTGCTCCAGCAGGGGCACCCACAGCAGCTTGCCCAGGGTCACCTCCAGCTGCCTTGGGAATCTCTCCACACAAGGAGACTCCACAGCCTCTCTGGGCAGCCTGGGCCAGGCCTCCAACACCCTCACACCAAACAACCTTCTCCTCCTGTTCAGCTGGAACCTCCTGGCTTCCAGTTGGTGCCCAGTGCCCCTTGGCCTGGCCCTGGGCACCAGAGAGCAGAGTCTGGCCTCAGCCTCTTGCCCCCAGCCTTCAGCTCTTGCTCAGCATTGAGCAGCTGCCCTGTGGGGCTGCTCTTCTCCAGGCTCAGCAGCCCCAGGGCTCTCAGCCTTTCCTCCTCCCACAGATGCTCCAGTGCCCTCAGCATCTTCCTAGCCTCCTCCTCCTGGACTCTCTCCAGCAGTTCCTTGTCTCTCTGAAACTGGGGAGGCTAGAACTGGACCCATGATTTCAGGTGTGGCCTCAGTAGGGCAGAAGAAAGGTGGAGGAGAACCTCCCTGGACCTGCTGGTCACACACTTCATGCACCCCAGGAGCCCATTGACCTTGACCCCAAGGGCACATTGCTGGCTGATGGGGAACTTGTTGCCCACCAGCACTCCCAGCTCCTTCTCCACAGAGCTGCTTTCCAGCAGCTCAACCCCTAACCTGTCCTGCTCCATGGGGTTATTCCTCCCCAGCTGCAGGACCCTATACTCATCCTCCTTTTGGAGTTCCTTAAGGAGAGCCCCAGATAAAGGAGACATGAAAGGCAGGCTGCAATGCTCTGCTGCAGCTTGGGAAAGGCTTTTTAGCAGGGAAGCAAATAAAATGCATGAAAGCTCATCACATGGGGCACTTACACCTTGGCCTGAAGGCATAACCCCCAAAACACTTAGGGCTTCTCCCTCCCCTGCTTACTAATCTAATCAAAGAGTCATTGTCCTGCAGCAGATAGGTTGGATTTTTATTGCTTTCTGCTCCAGGATACTAAAGAAACCATAAACAATACTGCAAGTGGTCACAAAGCATGACTAATGCCAGAACACTGCATGACCTTCCTTTCTCAGGCATCCTCCAAGAGCCTGGCCAAACTGTAGCTTAACAGCTGCTCTCTGAGGGGTCATGAAGCCAGCCCTGGTGTCACCAGCAAAGCCAGGCTGACAGAAGAGGGAAGAAGAGGGTTGGGGCTGAGGGGATGTGGCAGGATGGGTGAAGGTAATGCATTGCTCCATCAGCTTTAGTGCTTTCCCACAGCATCATTGTTCAGCTTCATCTCAGACTAGTGCTAGCAAGGCAAAAGTCACCCTGGGATTGCATTGGGCACTTACTCAGATTACTGTGTTTATTTTGGGATGAAAAAGGGAAACCTCCAGTGGGATCAGAGAAGTACTCTGAACTCAGCATGAATTCTAGAGACAGCTTTAAGTGATGAAGAAGTTGTTTTGACTACAGTCACTTTAGCATCCAGTGTTGCAGCTCATCCAGCTGATGGACTTGGGGGCTGGTGGTGGAAGGAACCTAAGGAAACTGTTTAGGGCTGTTGTACCACTGCTTCCTTGGGCTGCACAGAATGAATCCCAGCATGGTGGGGGTTGAAAGGGACCTCTGAGGATCATCCAAGTCCAACCCCCTGCTCCAGCAGGGGCACCCACAGCAGCTTGCCCAGGGTCACCTCCAGCTGCCTTGGGAATCTCCCCACACAAGGAGACTCCACAGCCTCTCTGCAAAGCCTGGGCCAGGGCTCCAACACCCTCACACCAAACAACCTTCTCCTCCTGCTCAGCTGGAACCTCCTGGCTTCCAGTTGGTGCCCAGTGCCCCTTGGCCTGGCCCTGGGCACCACTGAGCAGAGTCTGGCCCCGGGCACCACTGAGCAGAGTCTGGCCCCAGCCTCTTGCCCCCAGCCTTCAGCTCTTGCTGAGCATTGAGCAGCTGCCCTCTGGGGCTGCTCTTCTCCAGGCTCAGCAGCCCCAGGGCTCTCAGCCTTTCCTGCTGCCAGAGCTGCTCCAGCGCCCTCAGCATCTTCCTAGCCCCCAATGGACTCTCTCCACTAGTTCCTTGTTTCTCTTTTAACTAGGGAGCCCAGAATCAGACCCAGGACTCCAGGTGTAGCCTCAGCAGGGCAAAGGACAGAGGGAGGAGGACCTCCCTCAGCCTGCTGGTGACACTGGAGCCCATTGGCCTTCTGAGGCCTGTACTGAGCTTGTGCACAAAAACCACAGATTCATCTCTATGTCCCAACCAGGTCTGATGGGAGAGCAAAGGTGCTGGTACACAAAGACACTTGTCAAACTTTTCTCAAGCTCCAAACACAAGCAGTGATGAGGGAAAGCAACACAGACTTCAAAGCACAAAAGAGCAGGAGCTGACACTAAGAAGAGTGCCAACAACTGAGATGTTTGTATGCAGAGTGTTGTCTTAAGATCATCAGTAAGGAACTGTGCAGCTGTCCTCAACTGGAAGAGGGAGGCTGAGCATCAGGAAGGTCTCAATGCCTCACTAAGGCTTCTTTAGGTAACAGACAGTGGATGAACTGAGTCAAATCCTTCAGTCAGCTCTTCAGCTCACACTAGAATAAGCCAGAGCAGCATCTCCTGGCCAGGAGCAGTTGAAGGGGAGTTCAGGGAGCAGCACAATCAGATGCAGCCTGTGATGGTCTCTGTTCAGAGTCTGCTCCTCTCTTTGTACACTGTCTCTCCCAAAGTCACTCCACTAGAAACCACACCTAGGTTGTAGGTTCATGAACCTGCCAGAGAGAAAGCTGAGTTTTATGATTGCCACCACAGCCCAGGGGCACTCAGCCAGTCAATGGGTGCCCTGCTAAGCACAGAGCCACCAGATCATCTCAGAGAAAGGAGCTAGAACTCTGCAGCAGTTCAGAGGCTGTGGCAGCCTTTCAAATCCAAGTATCCAGGAATGTTCTCAGCATGGATCTATCTTTAGCTGCATCTCCACATGATTTTGACCATCTTCTAGTGAGTCCAGGTCTCCTGGGATACTGACCTCAGTTTTCCAGTGGCATCATCTGGTAACTCCTAAGCAGTCAGAGTGTTAGCTGCATTCAAAGGCTAATGAGAAAACAAGCCAGATGAAGTGCTTTTAATGTTAAGGCTTTATGAATATGACCTCATCTTCTAGATGCATACAGACTCCTTGAAAGACCAGGGAATCTTTGGAACACCTTGAAGCCTTCTGCAAGAACTTCTGGTTGCCTCCACTTGATGCCTGCAAGTTTGGAACACAACCAGGCTGACAGGTAAGGCTGAGCCCTGGCCCACTCTGCCCTGAGCAGACTTCAGCACTCACTGCACTTTAAATACTGACCCCCCAAAATCCAACCATGCTGCCTTCACACAGAGCAGCTGCAAGAGCCAAGCTTCACACACTGTTTCCTTCTCTTTCTTACACATAGAGCACTACAAATCCCCCAACATTTCAAGGGTGTAAAGAGAAAAGGAAAGGCTGCACTGTGTAACCTCACATCATCCCCCCCAAAAACTGCCTCCAGCAGCTGAGAAAGTTGAATGAGTTCAATGGCCCCAAAGCCTTTACCTGCTTCTCAGTGGCCTGCAGCCAGCTAACTTGCAAATTAATGTGCCTACAGCCCTGCTGCCAGCAGAAGACAAGCAAATCATCATCCCAGTTGACATGCAGTAAACCATGAGGGGTGGATACAAGCTTGAGCTGTGCCTCTGACCCTGTCCAGCCTGGTTCAACATCTTCAGCCATGACCTGAAGGGACAAAGTGGACCCTCAGCAGTTTTGCTGCTGATATCAAACTGGGAGGGAGTGGCTGCTGTCTGTCAGGCTGTGCTGCCACTCAGAGAGACCTGGGCAGGATGAGAGGAACCTCCTCAAGAAGTTCAACAATGGCAAGTGTAAGAGTCCCGCCTCTGGGGAGGAATAACCCCATGGTTACCCTCTGGGCTGCAGAGTTTCACTGCTGATGTCTTAGTGAAAGACAAGCTCACACTTGGAGCTCATCACTTGCTTTTTGCCACTGGTAACAGTTTGCTAGCCCTTCTGATCCCTGCAGTGAGGCACCATGCTAACACCTCCCAAGCAAAGGACAGCCCTCATCAGCAGGAGCAGGGTTATGCTGTTCCAGTTCAACCCCAGCAGCCAAAGGAAAGTGTTTTCCAGGCACTAGAGGTTTGGGAAAAAAGCATCCCCTTGAGGTAGCCCAGAGTGAAATCCACCTTTCAAAGATGAGGGCACTTGCAGTCAAAGCAGTTGGAAAGATGACTTCCATGGCCACCACTTTGGCATGCAACCCAGCCCAGACACTGACTCTGGGAAAGTGCTAGGAGAGCTGTGTCCCTCTGTTCTCTGCCTACCAAAGAAGCCCTGATGCCCCCACACAGAAGGACACAGGCCTATGACCATTACCAGACCATTAGTTACATGCCCTCTGATTTTGAATATTGCATAATCCCTCCAAGAGCTTGGCTTATTGCTTCAACTTTGCACTCCCTGCAAACAGGGAAGCTGTTTGTCAGAACCTGTGCTTCCCTGCCAAAACCCTCTCTGTCAGAGAAGCTCATAAACCTTTTATTGCAGGGTCCCCAACCTCCAGGAGCATTTGTGCTTCCCAATCCTCTCACCACCAAAGAGTCAACAACTAATTGAAACTAGCACAGCACAGACTGAACCACAGCAGCCTAAAGACAGCTCCTAGAATTGTCAGAGTTGGAAGGGACCTGAAAGATCACCTAGTGCCAACCCCCCTGCCTGCCAGGGACACCTCCCACTAGAACAGGTTGCCCACAGCCCCAGCCAGCCAGGGATGGAGCTTCCCCAGCCTCTCTGGGCAACCTGTGCCAGTGTCTCCCCACCCTCACAGTGAAGAACTTCCTCCTAAGATCCAACCTAACTCTCCCCTCCTTTAGTTTGCATCCATTCCCCCTAGTCCTATCCCTACCTGACCTCCTCCAAAGTCCCTCCCCAGCTTTCTTGGAGGCCTCCTGCAGATCCTGGAAGGCCACCAGAAGGTCTCCCTGGAGCCTTCAGATCATTACATTCACCCAAATAAACTGCAAGTGATTGCAGAGTGTCTGGAGTGTTCTCTTCCACCAGAAAGGATTTCAGAAGGATGCAGTCTTGTTCTGTAGCCTCTGCAGTTCTGCCAGGATGCACACTCCAGAACACTCAGAATAAAGACAGGCAAGTTCCTACTTCAGAGGAGAGGATTACAGCTCTTCAGCTCAAGTAGCAATCGAAACAATTTGGCTTCAGAAAAACCACAGCTGCAAGATGAAGCCTGGACTCAGTGGTGCAGCAGAAACTAGATCTATCCAGCACAGGGGAGAGGCAGAGCAGCACTGGGTCAGGGAGAAGGTAACAGAGGGAAGTGTCAACTAAGAAAAGGCATGTGCAAGGGGAAAAGGTACATGCAGGCTCATCAAAAACATGTCTCTGTGACCACAAAAACATACTGAAAGCCAAGTTCCCAGCTGCATCCTCAGGGCAGTGAAGAACCCAGTTCCCAGCCCTAGCAGACTGGTAAAGACAAAAGATGACCTAGGCTGCCAACAAGCTTGATCATGGGTTTGCAAAGTGTGTTTGGACCCAGCTCACCCCCAGACCTTGCTGCTGCAGTGCACTTGGGTTCCACACAGTTACCTGGAGCAGCTCCTTCACCTGAACCCCATCCAACACTTCTCTGCCCATCAGCTTGCTGCCAGGGCTTCCACATCAGGCTGCTGTGAAACCAGACTTTCAAGAACTGGGAAGAGACAGCACTGAAGGAAGGACCAAAGCAAAACCCAATCCCTGTTTCTTTCCCCCTGAAAACCCCTAAAGCTGACAATCAGAGCAGGCCAGAGCCAGAGGCAAGACCATGATGAAGCAGCCTATCTACAGCATCTCTAGCAGCACTGGGAGGAGGGAGAGCCAGGATATGGCACCAGGTCAGGCTAACAGAGAACAAAGCCTTTACAGAGAGGCAGAGCAGCACACTGCTGAGGAGAACCTAAACCCCATTTCCATCCCACAAGTCACTATGTGCTTGTTGAATTCAGGAAGTGGTTTTGCTGTTTCAAGTACACTTAATACCTGCTGGTTGCTGCCCTCCAGAACATCACTGCTTTCCCTCAGCCAGAACAGTCCATTGTTTGTGTTGGAGCAGAGATGTTCACAGCCAACTTGTGCCTATCAGTCAGAACCAACTGGGGTTGGCTGAAAGAGGTGGGGAAGCACCAGCAGGCTTCCAGCAAGGAGCTGCATGGCAAGGCTCAGAGCTCAGAGCTAGCAGGTGTTTTCTAGAGACAGCTCAGCAAGCTGGGCTTTTCCTTGCCACAACAGGCAGGGGCACAGGCTGCCAGCTACAGCCACCACTTGGAAAAACAAGAGGGAAATCAGCCAACTTCCTCCATGTTTTGGTACTAACAACACAACACTTGCCCCAGAAGAGTTCCTGAAGAGGACTGGAGCCAGAAAAGAATCAGTGTGGTGCCAGGAGTGGAGCACAACAGGACAAAACCAACAAAATCAGTGGCAGTGAGTGACTTCAGGAACAGAGACCTTGCTTTGGGCTTGCTGTGTTCTTGGATTGGTTTTGTTTGTGTCCTTTCCTCTAGGCTCAGGAGAGAAGTGAACTCCTGCCCACCTCCACAGGTAACCATCCTTCTCCTCTGGCACATGTGCACCTGGGGACAGGCAGCCACGGGGCTGGAGTGCCACCTTCCGGCAAGTCACCAGCAGCACTGCCTCATCTCCCTGAGGACACCACCAACACACCTCCTCCCGGTGGCTCCAGGGCCACCACACTGTCCCTCCTGGTGCTTCTCCTTCCCAGGGCCTCACCTAGTTCAGGAGCTGCTTAGGAGAGGCAAGAGAAGTGATGTAGCATGATTCCAGGCAAGGAGGAACAGCAATGGCTGTTGGCAGGTTGGCTCTGGAGCAAGCAGAGGGGACAGGGACTCCAGCTGCTCCCAAGGTCAGACAGTGCCCTGGCCCAAAAACAAGTACAACAGGCACCTGCTGATGATTCCAAAGCCTGACTGGTTTTTAAATGCTCTACCCACCTCCTAGCACCAGCCATCTACAGCCTGCAGGCTCTCAGGGAGGTGGTACCCAAGTGTTGAAGAGGCCTCCATGGGCCACTCTCCTATGAGGTTCTCCAGGACACCTAACAAGGCCAAAGATCTAAGTACACACAGAGGCTGTGAGTTTCAGAGCTGAACTGCTCATGTACAGAACGTTTCCTTCCATTTTAAGCCAGACACATCTCCTCCAATCCCCCTCCAGGTACAACCTCCCTTCTCTCAAGAGAACCCAGTGCACCCAAGCTCTCCTCCTGCAGAACCCAGCCCCACCACAACTTCCCACATCTTCCTACCATGTTCTCCTACAACTCAGCCTGGAAAGTTTAGCACATGGACACATCCAGTTGAGTCCAATTTCCTCCTCTGACCACCTGGTGCCTTGCTTGCCTGGAGCTGTCTACCAGGAGTGGTCTTTGCCATTTCCTGCTCAAGTTTCATTAGCTCCCCTAAAATAAAGGAAACAGTCATGTTCAAAAGGCAAAGATAAATCACCCCATTACACCTGTGTGCCTGGCCAGGGTGGAAGATCAAATGTCCCTAAGGTGGGCAGGATGACACAGCACCTCTGTCTGCAGAGGCACAACATCCCCAGCACTGCCCCATCCCCATCCTTTGCCCACACAAGCCTGGGTTAGATGAGGGCTACTGGCCCAAGCCCACAGTGCCAGCCTCCAAAGAGGAATGTTCTCTTCACTCCAGCTTTTCGGGATGTGCATGGGAAGCTTCACACTGCCAACAGGACAATAATCCCTGAAACTTCTGCCCCTGCCCCAAACCAAGACCTACCCCAACTCATGGCACAACCCCAGGGAACAAAACACAACCCAAAAGGCAGCTCAACAAGTCACATCACTGAGCTCTACAGCCTCCTCACAAGGGGAGGCAGAGGGGCAGGAGCTGATCTCTCCTCTCTGGTGACCAGCAATTGGACCCCAGGGAACGGCATGAAGCTGTGCCAGGGTTTAGGTTAGATATCAGGAAAAGGTTCTTCCCCCAGAGGGTGGCTGAGCACTGGCACAGGCTCCCCAGGGCAGCAGTCACAGCATCAAACCTGACAGAATTCAAGCAGCAGTTGGCCAATGCTCTTAGACACATGGGGTGACTTTTGGGGTTGCCCTGTGCAGAAAGGGGAGTTGGATTTGATGATCCTTGGGGGTCCTCTCCAAATCAGAAGACTCCACGATTCCATGACCTAGCCTATCCTCTTTCCTACTAGCCCAGTCAGTGCATGGATTAGGATTCTCAAGACCCACTGGGCAAGACCAGACCCTCTCCAAACTCCTTCTGCTTCACTGTCCTCATTCCTCTGTTTTATCTTCTCTGTAGTATCATTAGAAGTGATTACAACTTCTAACACTGCTATCTCCTCCCACTCTGGCCCAGTTGCAGCTGCTAACCCCTCCTCTGTATCACCAGTACTGTTGGTGTGACGAGTGCAGAGCCAGAGGAGATCTCTCCACCAGTGGTGCAGCAGAACCACACCAAAACACAGCTGAACACTGCAAAAGCTCCACAGAGTGGAGATGCTTCATGCAGCAAACCAATTTTTCTCCTGCTTCATCTTCTACCTTCCTCTAGGCAGCAGTGCAGACAGTTTTAGAGCAAGGAAAAGAAGAGATGATTAGAGTGGAGACAACTCAAGGAAGAAACATCCTGTGCTGAATGGGACCAACATCTTCAAGAGGAGATTACACAGCAGGCAAGAGATACAGATCATCTGCATAGACATGTTTTGCTACAGAGAACTGATCCAATTCAGAGAGACAGAAGTAGAGCAAGATCAAAGTTAAATCAAGTTGAGGCTAAAACACCAGTTTTAAAGTTAGGTCATTCCAAGAGCTCTGAGTACCAGCCTATCAGATTACAAGAGATGTTTAAGGTCTTCTGCCCAAGTTCAGCTGGATGTAGACACTGAATAAAGGTCAGCAGGACTGGTGTGACAGGAAACTGGATTTCCATAGTCTGTGAGTCATGCAGTGTGTAATGAGGGCAGGCACAGTCTGAGACCTTGCAGTTCATCTCTCCCAGGCACTGGTTTTTCAAAGAGGACAGAGAACTGTTCAGAGAACAGCAAAGTGTTAAAGTCTGGATGGGGCCAGACTCTGCTGAGTGGTGCCCAGGGACAGGCCAAGAGCACTGGGCACAAACTGGAATCCAGGAGGTTCCTCCTGAACACTTGTTTGGTGTGAGGGTGTTGGAGCCCTGGCCCAGGCTGCCCAGAGAGGTTGTGGAGTCTCCTTGTGGGGAGAGATTCCCAAGGCAGCTGGAGGTGATCCTGGGCAAGCTGCTGTGGGTGCCCCTGCTGGAGCAGGGGGGTTGGACTGGGTGATCCCCAGAGCTCCCTTCCACCCCCAATCATGCTGGGATTTGGAGATTCTGTGTTCTGCAATGCCACTAGAAGATACCTGTGAGCACACTGAGGTGTTCTGAGCTTCTTGAATCAGCTGAACCAGCAGTGGAAGCACCCACACCTTGTGTCTTTTCATGCCCTGGAAGAAAAGCTGAGGCTGCTGCAGCCCTTCCTCTAGGCCCTCCCTTGCCCTAGTGCTGACATTTGTTGGATCCCACTGAGCTGACTTAGAAAAACAAATCAAATACTAACCCCAAAGGGGAAAAGTTGATCAATTTTTGGCCAGCTCCACTCAGAGGAAGGAGTGGGGTGGCAGGATGACAGCAGCCCTGACAAAGGCTGATTGACCTCAGTGGGTCAGAAACAGCAGGCAACTGCTGTCACACACACACATGGCACGAGGATGTCTCGCAGCAGGGTCACACTTTTAAAGCCAGGAGGATTCACAACAAGGGACCAGAGTAAATGACAGCTGGAACAGAGACTGGACCCATCCTGCAATGGAAGGCAGCCAAGTAGATCTGTCAATGAAACATGCAGCCCCTGGGAGCAGAATACTCCTGTGCTGTGTGGTTTGAGACCTGTGAGCTGCTGATTTGAGATCTCCAGATATCACCAAAGCAGCTTCATTCAAGAAGCTGCAGCAAAGACAGTGCTGAGTGTGAAAAGCTGGTCTGAGAGGCCTCAAGTCTGGAAGGACATTGATGCTTCAAATGCTGGTGAGAGAGAAGTGGTACTCACGTGATGAAGTCCAGGAAGCTTGCTAGGGGCTCGTAGGCATGGTTCCTCATGTGACGGAACTCCACCACCATCTTCTCCTTCAGCTTGTCATCTATGACAGACACAGTCAGTGGGGAGGCTTCATTGGCCAGGAAGTTGCCATAGTCTGTGCTCTGGAGGTGCAGTTTCAAGTCTGAAACAGAGAAAGAAGAGTTTTACTCTCCAGGGTTTGTGTTGGTTGGTTTGGGGCTTGGTCGAGGCTGAGCTGTTGCTCAGCATTTACTCTTCAGTGTTCTCTTCTGGGAAGCATCACCTAGGCAAACCCCATGTGTTCACACTCACAGCTCAGTTTTGGCATGGACAGTCCAAACAGAGAGAGATCTCAGTGTTTCACCATCTCATCTGAAAGGAGGCTGGAGTGAGGCTAGCACTGGTCTCTTCTCCCAAGGAGGAAGTGACAGGATCAGAGGAAATAGCCTCTGAGCTAAGGAGGTTCAGGTTGGGCATTACCACCTTCACTGAAAATGTGGTCAAGCACTGGCCCAGGCTGCCCAGGGCAGTGGTAGAGTCTTTGGCCCTGGAAACATCCAAAAACCCATGTAGATATGGTACTCAGGGACACAGTTCAGTGATGACTTGGTGATGCTGGATAAACACTGAACCTGATGATCAGCATCAAGGTCTTTTCCAATCCAATGATTCTGTGATTCTATTGTATCAGAACCTAGCTGCACCCAGCAGCAAGCTTCATCAGATACTAGTGATGTGGAGACATTTGAAAAGCTTTCAAAGCCAAAAAGGCATAAAGAGCAACCTTGAGATTACAACACAGCAGGTATTACACCAAGTCAGTCCAGCTAATTGCACTGGTGAGGAGGAAAGCCATTTAAATCCATCTCCTGTGGTAGGCAGCCCCTGCCCAGGATGGAGAAATGCTTCAGAAGCTTTCCCCTTCTCCAGTTTCAAGCAGAGGAAACCTTTGTTTCCTCTGTTACCCTTGCTGCAGGTCAGGTGCCCAACCAAACTGTAGCTCTGGCCAACAAGCAACCACAACAGGCTGAGCTCTGTCAAGATAAAAGCCTTAGTTAAGCCAGAAGCATTTAAGTGTCTCTATGGAAAAACTGAATCCAGAAGAGAGGAATGTCATACAATCCTGCTCTTCAAAGCTCTGCTAGCTGCACTGGTACATTATGTTCATCTCTCTTCAGCTTCACATCAGAGGCCCAGCAAGGCAAGTACCCTCCCAGGGATTCAAGACCTTTATGGGGAGAGTAGCTGGAAGAGTTTAGTCAAACCAGATGTGAACACACCATGCAGAGAACACAAAAAACCACCACCCCAGACATTTCTCCCTGCTTTCTCTGAAGTAGGAGCACTAAGGTTGCCTTTTCCTTCTACCCAGTGAGTCCTCAGGACAACAGCATGAGCATCCACTGCATCAAGCAAGGACTCAGCTCAGCTTGAGGAGCCTGACCTTGGGATGTGACCCCCAGCTACTGGCACGAGCTGGAGAGCAGCCTCCACAGCAGCCTCCTTGGATTGCAGAGTGCACAACTGTCCTCAGCTCAAGGGGTGCAAGGGTCAGCTTCAAATCCATTTGATTTCAACTCTCTTGGGTATTTGTAGCAGAAATGGCTTTGTCCCAACACTTTCTAGTGGCAAAGATGCTACCACTGCTAAGTTTCCCAGATGCTGCTTATAGAGAGGAGGAAAAGAAAAGGCCAGAGACTTACCAGTACTCAGCTTCTGCTGTTCCTCAGCAGTTTACAGGAGAGCTGAGTGGTACTCTTAGCAAGGAATCTCAGCTGCAACAGAGAGCTCCTTGCCCAACAACACATACCATGGCTGAAGCAAAGCAGAAACTTCACCTAAACCTCTGCTCCCCAGACAATGCTGCAGCTAAACTAAACTGCTGTGCTTCATCCTACCAGAACAGCAGCAACTGCTGCTCACACTTCTGAGGTGGGAAACACACTGTCTGGGTAACTCAAACAAAGGAGTTCTCAACAAAGGAGTCAAACATCTGAGCATGCCAAAACCCAGCCTGCTCCTTGTCATCATGCAGCCTGAACAGGACTGCTCCAAACAGGAAAACCCTGGAAAAAAAGCCCAGCTTGCAGGCAGCACCTTGCACATCAAGTGTTCTCACCCATCTGCTTCCCAATTGATTCATTTGGGAAAGCTAAGATGCAGTTAGGGAGGGGAAATGTACCAGAATTAAGTCTTCATGAGGTTGGGTCCCTCTTCTAAACGCCCTTGGCTGATGAGCTTTGCAGTCCAAATGGCAATCAAGTTCCACAGTCAAATCAGAGATTTACTAGTTTGGTTTTAGCAGAGGCTGGAGAAAGCATGGAACAAAATTCAGCAGTTAATGAACTAGAGGAAGGGTCCTGCTACAGGCATTGCACCCCTAAAATCAGGCTGAGAGAGCAGGAAGGGAACTGCAGCAGCTAATACTCCACCTACTTCCAGTTCCCTCTAATTGTGCAGAGCTCTGATGAAAACTAAGCCTGCCCAAAAAGGCATGTGATGTTGTTTTGCAGCTATAAAGGAGACAGCTTCCAGGGATGGAGCTTCCCCAACCTCCCTGGGCAACCTGTTCCAGTGTCTCCCCACCCTCACAGTGAAGAACTTTCTCCTAAGATCCAACCTAAATCTCCCCTCCTCTAGTTTGCATCCAACTCTGCCTTGCCCTCTGCACCAGGTTTCTGCTGAGTGCAGTAAGTGCTTTTTGCCATAGTCTGAAGCCTTTACTTTATGGTGTTACCTACTGAGTGCTTGTCAGATCTCCCTTCTCCGAGAGAAGAGTGGGACAGGCTATGCTGCCCTTCTCTCTTCTGTTTTATCACTGTAGTCCTGGAATTTGGGCACCAAAAGGCTGGAGCTGTGCTTCTCTTTCAATTTAACCACTTGATGGTCCTGAAGTGTGCCCATGCTTAGATCTGTCCTGCTAATCTCTCGAGGCTTTGTCCTGCCTCCTCCAGTGTTAACCACTGGCTGTAGCTGGTCAAGCAGTTGTGTTGTTACAGCAAGCTCAAGGAAAACATTATTCATTGGAAGCAAGATGGCACTTCCATAGCCTGCTAAATCATGGTGGCAAACAAACACTGTGGCCTCTGGCTTCCTGCAGGGTTCAACAGAGGCTCTTTGCTGTTTGTTCTGGCCTCCTTTACTGGGCAGAGACCTGCTTCATGGCTTCTCCCAGCTCAACTTCAAGCAGCAGCTGAGGTCAGCTCCTCAGCACTGGTGCAGCCTCAGCCCTTGTTTGGGTCCTGCCCCTCATTAGAAGCTGACGGTGTCTAGGTTTCCTGGCAGCCTGTCAGCCCTTTCAGCTTGTTGTTTTCTCTCTGCTGTCAGTTCCTCCAGCATGAGGCTGCTTTCTGCTCTGTTTCTTTCAGCCTCTGTATGGTTTGTTGCCTCTCCCTTAAACTGCTGCTTTAGGTGCCAGGTTGATGTCCTCTCAGTGTGCTGGACCTCTGAGGTCACAGGCATGACTTTGTGTGGTCTGCTTTTGGTGCTTGGGGGGAAGAGTATGGAGGGGTGAAGCTTCCTGGGGATGCAGCAGATTAGGAGGGGTTACCTTGACTTTTGCAGAGATTAGGAAAGGTCTACCTGACTAAGGAGCTCCAGAGGAAACAAGACCTGGCCTTGCTGGATTTGATGGTCTGAGGAGAGCAAGTTCAACCTCAAGAAGGGCTGGGCTAGAACCACAGCCTGCTGTTTGGTGCTGTGGACATTTCAAATACAGAGGTGAAGAGCTAGAGATGAGACTGATTGGAAGAAAGGGCCAAAAATGACACTTGTGTCCATCTGTAGCCCAGAGGAGTTTGGTGCCTGTCAGCAGAGGAAAGGTGGCACATCGCTGCTAGAGGTGTGTGACCACAGAACAGGTCTTATGTTCTGTGGGGAATGAAGGCTCTCTGGGTGCTGCTCAGGTGAGATTTCAGAGGATTAGATTCAGGAGTGTCTGAGGTGGCTATAAACAGACTAACCAGACAGCAAGAAGCCAAATGATAATGCCTGGAGTCTTCTGACAGGAGGTGTGGGCGAGGTGGCTGATCTGCAGGCTGCTGTGTAATCCCTCAGCTACTTCACTGCCTCGGGCCTGGGAGATGGCAAATGATACTTTGATTTTGCTAGCTGCAGGTCCTGGGTGCTGTGTAGTGAGATGTTGGGGGTTCCAGCAGCTAAAGGGGTGGAAACATCTGTTCAGCTTGGAAGTTGTCAAAGCTAATCCCATGCCTGCGTGCGAGAAGACGAATCAGTCCTTACCTGGAGGTGCCTGAGCCCTTCACTTGATCCAGAGCTCTGCAATGCAGTTCTAGGAGGGTGCTGAGGAAGGAAGGGGTGGAAAGATGAGCTGGTGGGGCCCTGGGTCACTCTGTCTGAGTAGGGCTTATAGGGCAGGCTTTGATCACTGACAGATGGCCAAAAGACTGAGGAATGACTTGATTCCTTGTTATGACAAAGCAAACTTGCAGGAGAGGATCAGAAGTGTTACTGTGGGTCTGAAGTCCCCCCAGGAAATACCACCTGAAACATGGAGGTGTGATGTGTTGAATGAAGCTTGGGGTTGTGTTTATGCCTTGTGTCCAGCCAGCTGCAGTCAAAGCAGAAGCCTGATCCAGGAGTTGAAAGGAGGTGGCTGTAAGGACATGCTGTGGTAGTCCCAAGTGCTCAGCAGGAAAAGGCTGTCGTTGTGACAGGCTGCTGTGTTCTTGCACTAGGTGGTTTTCTGGGAGCTGTGGCCTGGCCATCATTTACTAGCTTTTGTGGGGGAGGAGAGAGAGTAAAAGAGTTGTGGTAATTCAAGCACTCCCTTGCCAAATGCTGGCTCAGTCTTGTTTCTGAAAGCACATGAACTGCTTGGGAGAACACTGAAACAGTCAAACATTACCTCTCCAAAGCAGGCACTCTGCTGAGGCTGTGTGCTGCTGCTGCTGGTAGCCAGCATGCCCAGGAGCCCAGCAGGAGAGGCTGGGCTCCAGGTGAAGGTCTCTGTCTTTTCCAGCAGGCAGCTGGGGAGGAGGCAGGGCAGAAGACTCACAGCCAGCCTCTTGTCAGCATGCAGCGTGTGGGATCTCTGGCAGCTGCCCCTGCTGAGGTGCTGCAGTTGCTGCCAGAGGCTGAGTCCAGCTCAGCCTGAATTTGCCTTAGGAAACAGGAACTTGAACTTTTGGAGAAGTTGGGGCTTGCTCAGCAGTGGGTCCACTTATTAGTCACTGTGCTACTGGGACAGCTCTTCTGGCAGGGGATTTGTGAAACCATGGGATTAGTCCCTTCTTAACTGAGAAGCCTGACATGAGAAAAGCCCTAATGAGAACTCCCAAAAGCCCTAGCCAGGGCTTGGTGACCAGCCCAGCAGCTGGAGGAAGACAGAATCTCACCAAGCACATGTATGCTGTGAGATGTGTTAAGTCAGAGCTTACAAATCTTGTCCAATTTTGGGGTACAGATGTTCTGTTCTGTCTGCTTGGATGCTGAGGGATTCAGAAGAGTTCAGCTCCTGCAGTCTGGGGCTGGCCTTCCCTGGCAAAGCGAGTTCCAAGAGTTATATAAACATGGCCTTTATTCCAGTTGCAACAGCATGTTGTGCTGGCTCTTGTGCTGTCGAGCTGGGGAGGGGTGGGGACACAACCCCCTCATCAACCAGGACAAAATGCTCTGGCCAAGCAGCTCATGGGAGCTTGCTCAGAGCTGCTGAGGGAGAGGCTTCAAGGCACAGTGTGCAGCTTGTGTGGCTCTGGTCTAAATAGGGTAAGGAAAAACTTCTTTGCTGTGAGAGGGTGCCAGAGCCCTGGCCCAGGCTGCCCAGAGAGGTGCTGGAGTCTCCTTCTGGGGAGAGATTCCCAAGGCAGCTGGAGGTGACCCTGGGCAAGCTGCTGTGGGTGCCCCTGCTGGAGCAGGGGGGTTGGACTGGGTGATCCTCAGAGGTCCCTTCCAAACCTCTTCATGCTTGGTGCATGGGATTCTGTGGATGCAGCTCCAGCCTCCTGGAAGGGGATGCTACAGCAAGCTCTTCTTTTTGTGTCCTGTGGTTTCTAGCATCAAAAGGTCCATTAGAGAGGTGGCTTCTTGCAGCCTCAAGAGTAGGAGCAGAGTTGCTGGTCATGATGACGCCAAAAGGAACCAATGGTTTTTCTGTAGGACAGTTGGATTTGAGGAGATAAGCTGAACCTTTGGAAGCCTCCCTGCTGAGCAAGATGTGGTAGGTGAGGGACTTTTGAGGAGGACAGGTAGGGATAGAACTATGGGGAATGGATGCAAACTAGAGGAGGGGAGATTTAGACTGGATCTTAGGAGGAAGTTCTTCCCTGTGAGGGTGGGGAGACACTGGAACAGGTTGCCCAGAGAGGCTGGGGAAGCTCCATCCCTGGAAGCTTTGAAGGCCAGGCTGGCTGGGGCTGTGGGCAACCTGCTGTAGTAGGAGGTGTCCCTGGCAGGCAGGGGGTTGGCACTAGATGATCTTGAAGGTCCCTTCCAGCTCTGACAGTTCTAGGATTCTATGGCATGCTCCCCAATACTCATCTGTTGGATCAAAAGCCCGCAGCTCTACTCAGGCCTTTGCTCTGCTGCATCTAGCTGGGGTTAGACAACGGGAAGACAGACCCATTTCACCCCACAGCAACTCAACTGCATGCTCAGTACACTCCCATGGATTTCATCCCCTCTCCCCTGCATGGAAAAAGAGGGAAGAAGAGAGACTGGGGGGCAAAAGTGGAGGTCTTTACACTCTAAAGAGGCATTCAGGAGAGCAAGCCTTTAGCAATGCTCTTCAGGACTCAACCTCAACCAACCAACCTGCCCAGGCTTGGTTTCCTCTGCACCATGCAACCCTGTAACAAGAGTCTGGTACTCACTGTGTATTGCTACAGATTAATTTGACAGCAAACAGGGCTCCAGCAGGTGTGAGGACACCACTCAGGCAGAGCCCTCCACCTGACAGTCTAGGACAAGTGTGACCTACTTGCTTCAAGCTCTATGATTTCACCAGTGATTTGCACATGACCTAGAAATGTGGGCCTGTGGATCAGACAGAGATGATGAGAGAACTGCATCTCACAGCCTCACCACCCAGCTAGAAGGGAACATGTCCTTTCACCAACCAACCACCCTGAAAACATTGGCAAGTCAGAAAGAAATCAGTTTCCTGCACTGTTGGATACCTGTAGTCCAGGCCCAGACTGATTCTGCTTCTGTCCTAGTTTGGGTCAGAATAGAACTAATTCTGGTCAGTGATTTGACTTTTTAGCTAAAGCTCCTCTAAGTAACTGCACTTTCTGGCACTAACAGCATGTTCTCACAGACACTGCCTGCTCCTAGCAGTGCTAAGGCCTCATGGTTAGATTTACTACCAGGGATTGGAATGCAAAGCAAGGTCCCTGCTGAATCTGGTGTCTCACATTAGAGGGTGCAGAATAAAAGCTGCCCTCAAAAGCTTCTTAAAAGCAGCACCCACTGCCCAACTGCATCAACAGCTTTTTACTCTCCAGAGATCACTGAACCAGAGAAGGTCTGGAATTAGAAGAGACCTTTAAAACTCATCTAGTCCAACCCCCTGCACTCAGCAGGGACATCTGCAACTACAGCAGGTTGCTCACAGACCCAACCAACCTGAGCTGGGATGGTTCCAGGGATAGGACATCTCCCACCTCTCTGGGCAGCCTGGGACAGGCTCTCCCCACCCTCAGCACAAAACATTTCTTCCTTCTCTCTAGTCTCAATCTCCTTCTTAGTTTCAAACCATCACCCCTTGTCCTGTCCCTGCTAAAAAGACTGTCCCCAGCTTTCTTAGAGGTTCCTATGACAACACCAGACCTCTAAGAGGCTACCACAGATTTTAGGAGCTGCAGATGCCTCCCCACCCTGACTCAGAAGCTTGGTTAACCAAGACAGACTCCACTGCAGAACAGATCCACACTCACACCACTGAAGCAGAGGAAAGCAGCTCCAAAGCCTTCACTGACACCTTGTGTCAGAAGCAGGAACTGGCTACAACAGAGAGGACCAAGAAGGTCCCAAGGGATACCCAGCACAGGTGTACAGCACACAAGGAGCTCTGGCTGAGAAACAAGCAGAGCACCAGGACTTCTGGAGCTGAAAGAAGGGATTAAACACATTATTGCTGAGGGTTTCCAACAAAAAGCTTAAGCCAAAACAGCTCTCACACCCTCCCCTTAATCCTGCTTATGTTTTCCTGCCCCTTCTTCAAGCCAGCTCAAGAGCATGCCTGACCACAGAGTCTGTTTGGCTGTCTCTGACTCAGCATGAAGAAAGAGCTCAAATCAGTTTACTTTGTGATGAGCCAAGCAGAGACACCAGAGGATCACACAGAAAAGCATGATCTCCTCCTTTCACCACCATTCAGCTGTCAGCCCAAGTCCTGAAGCAAGGAAATCAATTCCTTTGTGTTTCCAGGCTGAACCAAGCACAGGAGAGAGAGCAGCATTTCAGACCTGGAAGTACAACATTCTCCAAGCAATGTCCATACCAGTGAGCGGCCAGGTACCAGATTCCCTGTGCCAGCCCCAGAACAGCCTTGGTCCTTCAGGTCTTCTCCACAGCCAAGGTGATCAGTAACTCCAGGACTGAGACTAAGAGCAGACCCACACTCACACACAAGAGGCAGCAGCAGCAAAGACAAAACAGGAACAGGGGAGAGGAATGTTGGAGTATTTTATGCCTAAGCACTTGTTTTGGCTGCTAATAAGCTAACTGCTGCCTGGATTTAGTGCAGACACACAACTGGGAGAGAAAGAATGCACATTACAAGCCTGGGGAGCAAAAATACTGAAACAGGAAAATCAGAACTAAAGGCAGAGAGGAAAGAAATAGTCTGCCCACAGACCTCTAGAAGTGATGAAGAGCAATGTTTCTTGGAAGGAAAATCCCTCTAGCAAGAGCACACTGGACAGGGCTGTGGAAAGCCAAGCAGTGGAGGAACAAGATTGGCAGTGAACTCAGAAAGACCTTCAGGCTCTGAATGGAGCTTGACAAGGAGAACAGCAGCAGCCACCACCAGCAAGCTGTTGGGGACAGGACAGTAATGAAACCAAGACAAACATATGGGAGCTTCAAACTGACTCATTCCAAACACAAACCACCACTCCAAGAGAGAGCTAAGGTCACACAGCTTGGTTCAGAAAGCCAGGAAGGGAGAAAAAGGAGAAGAGGAGAAGGCACAAGCAGAGGAAGACTCCAAAGAGGAAGTTATTTGCAGAGAGGGTGATCCAAGTGATAGCTTAGAGCATGCTGAGGCTTCTGACTAGCAGGAAAACAGGAAATCCTCCCACTGCCTTCTTCCAGGCCTTGGGCTCCAGAGCAAGAACAACAGAGACTGCTGGAAAAAAAGTCCAGCTGAAAAGGGACTTCTGTGGAAGTACAAACACCCTGGGTGTTTCTAAGGTAAAGACTAAAGCACATCATGGCACTCTGTTCCCATTCCCCTGTTTAACATTTCAGGGAGTAGCTCCAGGTAACCTGCATACAAGGTTCAGCTGGCCAAGGATCCCTGTGGACAGTCAATATTCATTTAATCCCTCAGCAATAATTATCAAGACAAAACAGATGCTTTAACTAGCATTTTGAGAGGAAAGAGTGATCCAATAATTATAGTCCCATTGACCAAAACAACTGACATCTCTGCAGACGTACATCTCTAGCCTATTTTAGTAGAGGCTGGGTTTTGATCTTTGCAATTTCTGACCCAGGTTCTAGACACCAATGAATGAAAACTGCTCAGCAGGTCACTGATACAGAGAAAGTATTTAGCACGGACTGATTAAGATGATGAGCTGACCACGGGTGATCAGTAGCAGAGAGCAAAACCTTCACAGCTCCCCAGGTTAGTAGACAGTGATCAGGAGGAAAAAAGATGATGGCTGGAAGCCAGAACTGAGAGCACTCAGGATTACTGGCAAAGGGTAATTCACCCATTCCTGAAGTGCTGCTGAAAAAGAGCTTCTGTTAAAGTAAAAACACCCTGGGGATTTTTAAGGTAAAGACCGAGACACGTCACCAGCACTCTCTTCCCATTCCCTTGTTTAACATCTGAGAGAGCAGCTCCAGTAACAGCAGGTATTCTCCTAGACGACTCAATCTCCTCAAAAACTGATCCTGGGTTTCAGGCATGTACATCACCCCAATAATCTACTTCTGCCCTTAAAAAGGTTACCTGCACTACCTGCCGTTTAGGAAGCAAAAGCACAACACAAACCTCATCAGCAAAGCCTGCCAGGCTCCCAACAACCGCCAGACACCCACCACAACTCTCTGGCCACCTCGAGAAAGCCCTAGGAGCTTAAGCTTTCTGTTGCAATCACACGACCGGGAAACTGAGTCAGCTGAGCTGGGAGGGAGCAGCCAGGGTGGAGACAGGACCAAGCACCTGCTCAGCCAAGGGGTGAATTGAAGACAAGAGTCTCAAAAAGGAGCTGTCGGGTGTTCTTCCCTCTGCCACTCAGCCCCTCGCCTCCCCACAGGCCTTTCCTGCTGCCACCAGCCCAGCTCTCCCCTCAGGCTGAGGGAAGGGGCGCCCCGCCCGCCTTGCAACAGCCTCTACCACTTACCCTCCAGACTCTCGCACTGCACCAGGTTCACATAGTCGCCTTGGCGGAGCACGCCGGCTTTAAAACCACGGACCAGGCCTTCTAGGTACCCGTTATCGACGTTAAAATAGAGCTCTGGGAAAGCCGACATGGCGGCGGGCGGCTGAAGCGCAGCGGACCGGCTCCTCTCACGTGACCTCCCCCCACCCGCGACGTGCCCTCGCCCGCGCGTCACGTGACGCGACGTGCAGCTAGGCGCGGGCCCGCCTCCTCCTTTCCCGGCATGCCCTGCGAGGGCGGGAAACGCCTGAGGGGAGAAGGATGGCGCCGAGCGGCAGATGCGGAGATAGTTGTATAGGGGTCGTGTACCGCTATTCCTGTGGTCTGAGCCCCTTTCAGCCCCGCCTTCCCTGTGGACCTTCCCCAGCTCTATGCGGTACTCCGGGCTTGGGGCAGAATGGCTGGAAAGCTGCCCAGCCCAAAAGGACTTGGCAGCAGAGTGCCCAGGTGGCCAAGAAGGCCAACAGCATCCTGGCTTGGATCAGCACTAGGGTGGCAGCAGGACTGGGGCAGGGATTGGCCTCCTGGACTGTGCACTGGGGAGGACACACCTGGAATCCTGGGGTCAGTTTTAGGTGCTGGCCCAGGCTGCCCAGGGCAGTGATGCAGTCACCATCCCTGGAAGTGTTCAAAGACTGTGTAAGTGTGGCACTTAGGGACAGGCACAAAGGCTGCTCTACCACCCTCACAGGAAAGAAGTTTTTCCTCATGTTCAGATGGAACTCCCCTGTGTTCTAGTTTGTCCCTCTTGCCCCATGTGCTATCACTGGGCACCACTGTCCCAAGAGTCTGTCCCCCTCCTCTTGACTTGAAGCTGCTCTGCCTGGAAAAAAAACATTTTGTTTGATGTGGAGGTGCCCTGGACTCTTGGCTGTGCAAGCAAAGTGCCCACCTGGCTGCAGGTACCCTCACTGTGCTGCTTCCCCTCTCCCCTGAGCTCCCAAGCAGATGCATGGAACCATTCCCACCCAGCAATAACTTTTGCTAAAGGCTGGTTTATTAGAGCTGCAGAGGAGGGGGTGGCACGCATGGGCAAGGAGCAAGCAGCCCTGCAGCACAAGCACTAGTTCTTGCCACAGGGGAAACTGGAGCTGATCTTTCTGCAGTAGCAGAACGCGTTGAAGAAGCGGCAGTAGCAGGTGGCACAGGGATCACAGCAGGGCACCTGCTGCCCAAGGCAGGACTCCAGGAGCCGGACACAGCGGCGAGGGGAGCGCTCTTCACGGCCTGCAGCTTGCACCTCTGTGGATGAAGCCTGATAGAGAGGAGGAAGAGGTAGGAAAGAGTTGGTGCTGGGCCACTGTGCCAGCAAGAAGGAACAGCATGGGAGAGCCCCATGGGCTCTCTGCGAGCATCACTTCCTCGTCTACCATGCCTCGAGGCCTTCCTGCACACAGTTGTTCTGAAGCTCAGCCTCGACTTTAGGGAAGGGTGCTCTGCCCTCTGACTGAACAGAGGCACTGTGGGCTGAGCCAGGCAGCACCCGGTGAGCTTCTGCTCTGCAGAGGCTTCCTGGGCTGTGCTTCAGGTTAATTAAAGGGATTGCAGGAGTGTAGGCTTGCACCACCCTCCTCTGAGTGCCAGAGCTCCTCGCAACTCTGGGCAGACTCAGCTTGTCCCAGCCCCAGCTGCTTCCCAGTAGGTGACAAACAGATAGTCCCTTCCCAGGCAGCACCATGTTGTGCTCCAAACTGCCCCAGAGGCACAGGGAAGGTTGCTCCTGCTCTTTGGGGTCTCTGTTAGAAAGCTCAAGGAGCCTTACCTGCGGTTCTGGCACTCCGTCTCTCTGCATGAGGTCATCATCGCCTTCTTGGACCTCCAGGGCCACCTGTTCAAGCCTGGGGAGAGCTCCTGCAAGATATGGAGTAGCTGGACAAGGAGGCTGCCTGGGAAGTCAGTTCAGATTCTGCTCCCTTTGGGCACGTGTCCCCACAGAAGCAGCTCTCCTGTTCCCTATGGGCTGCCAGACTGCTCTCACTGGCCAGTGACAGGAGAAGCTACGCTGCTTTAAGGGGATCCCCCTCATCTGACCCTGGGTGTGAGGTCCCCACTCATTCATTTGGGGCCCTGGGCATGCCAGCAAGCAGCTGATGGGGAGGGGGACAGTGAGAGAGCAGAGGGACCCCTGCCCAGGACTCACCTGCTGGCTCTGCAGCCACCTCGTTCCTGACCTTCTGCAGCAGGCTGGGGTAGCGAGTTCTGTCCTGCCCCTCCAGCCCATCGCTCCCCTTCTGCAGGTGGCCACAGCTGAGCTCGGTGCTGAGGGCAGCCTGGATCCCCTGCAGCAGCCCAAAGCACAGCAGCAGCACGTTCAGCATGGTCCTGGGGGACAACCTGCACAGAAGGGTGCCAGCCAGTGTCAGCTCACCCCCTGGCCTGACCCCCACTGCCATCACCCCCCCAGGCAATGCCGTGTCAGTGAGGGGCAGCCCCTGCCAGCATGGCCACCACACAGGCCTGTGTGCTTTCTTGGACTTGAGAACCTTCCTTGGGCTACCACCTGCCTGAGAGCTTCATGTGGGAGAGTGAGAAGGTCTCTCCTGAGCCTCCTCTTCTCCAGGCTAACCAAGCCCAGTTCCCTCAGCTGCTCCTCACAACACTTCTGCTCTAGACCCTTCCCCACCTTCCTTGCCCTTCTCTGGACACACTCCAGCAGCTCAAAGACTTGGTCTCTTTTTCAGGGGTTCAGGGTCTCTCTGCCCCACACACAGCTCTCAGCAGCTGCCAGACCATCAGTTGCTGTGCTCCCACTGCCTGCACATGCACAGGATGTGGCCAGCACATCTGACATGGCTCCTGCAAGACCCTTGATCTCACAGAGTGTAGAAATGCCACTTGCTTTAAAGATTAGAAGCTAATAGTGACCATCTAGTCTGCCTGTGGGCTTGGCTGTGTGACCAGGATCTTGCAGACAACAGCCAGTGCTGGGATTTCATGAGGTCCCCTAGAGTCAGGCTTCTACCCCCCAGCATCTCCACCTCTTTCCCATGGGATGGAGCAGCTCCCAGCTCCTCTGTAACACCTCCTCCTCCCAGTCCCACTTTCTCCCCATCCACCAGCCCTTGAGCCATATCTTCATGCCCAGCCACAGGGGCAAGTTTGCAATGCACCAGGCAGGACCCCAGGGAACAAGGCTGGAGCAACATTATGTGGTTGAAACACAAGAGACCTCCTGCATGTTGCAGCTGGAACAGAGAGACCTCCCCCAGCGTCCCCAGGAAATGACCAACTGATTTGCTCCAGCTCCATCTGGAACCAAAGCACAGGGGGTGGGCACAAGAAACAAACATGGAGTTTGGAGGAGGCAAAGTGTGATGCTGAGGCTGGCAGAAAGAGCAGGCACAGAAGTGGTTATGCTGGAGGACTGCAGTGATGGGCTGGATGTCAGGGCCAAGACCCTCACGGGGGGCTCCAGCCCCTCCATGCCACCTAGGTACCTGAGAACCCCACTGACACTCAGCTACACAGCTTCCATGAGGCAGGTGTTGGGATGCAAACGCCCTCTGCCTGGGATGTGGCCACCATCATCAAGAGACGTCCCCTGAGCAGGATTTTCACGTGTCCCCAGTGCAGGGCTGGCTTCCCCTCTCCCTGCTCCTGGGGGGACCCAGCAGAAGGGAGGAAGGTGAGGGTGAGAAGAGAGTGAGGAGGACCACGCCAGGGGAAGGACTGGGTGGAGCAGGTGCTGCAGGGTCAGGCTGTGGGCTTTGGGGGTCTGAAAACTGCAAGAAGCAGGGAGGGGCTCTTAGGGAGAGGAAGAAAAAGAGCCGAGACGGACACCCCCAGTTGCTGCCAGCAGCTGAGTCCCACAAAATCCAGCACATGCTGTTGTGGCAACCTTGAGGCTCCAGCAGCCTTGGAGCTTCACCAGCCTCTCCTCACCAACCCATCCCCAAAACCAAAACCACCCTGCTCTTTGTTGGGAGAGACCCTCCCCGCCGTGGGGAGCCCCAAACACCCCCAGACCCTTCCCATTGGAAGGCACTGACCTCTCCGAGCAGAGAGGGGACTTGCCGCTTGCTGTTCCACCGAGCTCCCTGGGGGCACCGCTGCCGCTCTCCGCCTCGGTGTCCTCCTCCCCACATGCTTCCTGGGATTTATATCGGCTTTTTAGTAATTAAGTGCTGCAGCCACATGACTCTGCTAACGACCAGGTAGGTGGGCTTCTCCGGAAACCTGCCTCTGTCCGGTGGGGTGATATATGGGAGGGAGGACGCCTGTCTGGGGGGAGGAACAGATCCCCAGTGGCCCCAAACTCCCAAACTTCTTGGGAGCGATCCCCACCGCCCTCCCAGGCTGCTTCACTTCCCAGCCATGCCTTGAGGCTACAGCCTGAGGACATCTAGTTCCCGGCTAAAGAAATAACAGGGCTACAGGCTCCTCGCCAAAGACACGCCGAGCTCTTGCCTGCTTTTCAAAGGGTTTATTGCCCACCCATAGCTCCTGGCAGGCACCCAGCTAGAGGCCAGAGCCTCCACAAGTCCTCCAACTCCTGACCACTCGCCTGCTGCAGATCCTTCAGGCTCCCACCTCTGCTAACAGCACCTCTCATTCTTGTATCCACTGGAAAACCTGCAGCTCCTCAGAGCCAGGTGCTCTCAGAGTTGCTTCCTTGTGCATCCTGGGGCTTCACTCCACTGTGGGAAGGCAGGAACCAGCAGTTGTGTTCTCCCCAGCCCTGCCATTGGCTTTCCTTGAGCTTCTCAGTGCAGAGACCTTTGAGGGCTGCTCCAAAACCCAAAGGGAGTTGCAGCCAGCCTGTGGCCAGGCACTGATGGAGGTGGCATCTCTGCAGTTTCTCTCTAGTAAGAGGAACCACGAGGGGTTCCAGGGATGGGACATCTCCCACCTCTCTGGGCAAACTGGGCCAGTGCCTCACCACCTTCAGTATGAAGCATTTCTTCCTGATGCCTAAGGAAATCCTATACTCTTTCAGTCTGAAACCATCACCCCTTGGCCTGTCCCAACAGGCCCTGTTAAAAAGTCTGTCTTTTTTCTAGGCCCCTTCAGGTCCTGAAAGGCCAATAGGGTCTCCTTGGAGCCTTCCCTTCTCCAGGCTGAACAACCCCAACTCTCTCAGCCTGTCCTCACACCAGAGGGATTCCAGCCCTCACATCATTGCTGTGGCCTCCTCTGGCTCCATGTCTCTCCTGTGCTGAGGACTCCAGAGCTGGCCCCAGCACTGCAGCTGAGGTCTCCCCAGAGTGGAGTAGAACATTCCTGGATGCAGACACATCTTGGGTTAGAGGCAGCTTTGACAACCTTCCTCTTCCAGCCCCATGGCCCGGGTGGGTGCTGAGTGCCCCATCCAGCCCTATTCCTCTGGCAGGAGCTTGCTCCTCCATCCCACCCCAGGGCAGATGCAGTCCCTGCTCCACGCTGCCCCCGGTCCTGGCTGACGCCAGCCCCGGAGCAGAGCCCTCAGCCTGGCTCATTAGGGCCTGTTTGCAGCGCTCAGGCCTGGTGCTGCTGGGAAGGCATTAACTGTAACGAGGGTAGCTGCGCTGAGAGCTTTTTAATCTGCTGGAGCAGCCTCTGCTTCCTCTGCATCCCTCGGGCCAGTAATGAGCTAAATGAGGAGACCGGCCACCGGCTAGGCCACTTCCAGGAAAAGATGGCTCAGAGCAGAGCGAGGGAACAGGGAGCAGGCCTGTGGCCCCCAGCCCCAGCTCGCTGTAAGGGCAGCAGAGGGGGTCGGTGGCATGGAAGAGATGCCCCTGAGCATGGGGAGGAGGGTGGGAGCTCATAATGGAATCACAGATGGGTTTGGGTTAGGAGGGACCTTTCAAGGTCAGCTAGTCCAACTCCCCTGCAGTCAGCAGGGACATCTGCAACTACAGCAGGTTGCTGAGACCCCCCCAAACAACCTGGCCTGGGATGGTTCCAGGGATGGGACATCTCCCACATCTCTGGGTCTCACCACCCTCAGTGGAAAATATTTTTTCCTTCTCTTTAGTCTCAATCTCCCTCTCTTAGTTTCAAACCATTACCCCTTGTCTTGTCCCAACAGGTCCTGCTGAAAAGTCCCAATCCCTGTTGATCATCTTCCTGTACTCGGCACTGGTGAGGCCACACCTGGAATCCTGGGGTCAGTTTTGGGCTCCTCACTGCAAGAAGGACACTGAGGTGCTGGAGTGTGTCCAGAGAAGGGCAAGGAAGGTGGGGAAGGGTCTAGAGCACAAGTGTTGTGAGGAGCAGCTGAGTGAACTGGGGTTGATTAGCCTGGAAGCCAACCCCACGGCAGGACCCTCAGCAGAGAGCAGGAAGCTCGTCCAGCTCATTCCCGACCCGCCCGGGGGTGCGCATCGGCTCCGGGAGGTGCGATGAGCATCGCTCCGGGCTCAGCCCCGGCGGGAGAAGGGCCCTTTAAGGCGCGTTCCCGGCGCCGCCCTGACGTCAGTGGGGCGGGCGCGCGCGGGCAGTCGCAGCCCCGGTGGCCCCAGCTCCGGTGAGAGGGACGGGGGAGAACGTGGAGGGGGGGAACTCGGAGGGGTTGGGGTGTGCAGGGGGCTGAGNGGTGTCAAGGGGGCTGGGAGTATGGCGGTGACAGGGGTGTTGGAGACCAGCAAGTAGGGGTACGGGGGTGACCAAAATGCTGGGGAGTGGAGGTGAGGGTATTGGGGTGCTCAGGGTGCTGGAGACCTGGGGCTTGATGATAGGGGGGTGCCCAGGGTGCTGGGGTTTGGAGGTGGGGTATTGGAGTACCCCAGACTGCTGGGGTGCTGGGAACCAGGAGGCAAGGTATGGAGGTGCCCAGGGTGATGAGGGACTGCAGCCAGGGGTATTGGGGTGTCCAGGGTGTTGGGGTGCTGGGAACCTGGAGGTAGGGGTATTAGTATGGGCTGGGGTGCTGGGAAGTAGAGGAGAGGGTATTAAGGGTGCTGGGGACCTCGACATGGGGATATTGGAGTACCCTGGGGTGCTGAGGAGTGCTTGTGGGAGTATTGGGATATCCAGGGTGCTGGAGACTGGGGTAGAGATGTGGGCTCAGGTCCTGGGATGCTGGAGACTGGGAGGTGGGGTGTCATGGGTGCCCAGGGGCCTGGGAACTCTGATGTCCTGGGGATGCTGGTGATGGGGTGCTGGGGATTCTGATGTCCTGGGAATCCTGGTGTCAAGGTGCTGAAGGAGCTGATATTTGGGGGTTGCCCCATCCCTCACCCTACACTGCTCAGTGCTCACCTATCCCGCAGCGCCCGCTGCCCGTCCCCACCTGCCGCTGCCAGCATGGCCGGGGCGCAGGGCTGCGGCGAGGGGCAGATCGCGGGGCTCTACGACCTGGAGCGTACGCTGGGCAAGGGCCACTTTGCGGTGGTGAAGCTGGCGCGACACGTCTTCACCGGGCAGTGGGTGGCCGTCAAGGTGATCGACAAGAGCAAGCTGGCGGGAGAGGCGGCGGGGCAGCTCCTGCAAGAGGTGCGCTGCATGAAGCTGGTGCAGCACCCCAACGTGGTGCGCCTCTACGAGGTCATCGACACCCACGCCAAGCTCTACCTGATCCTGGAGCTGGGTGACGGCGGGGACATGTTTGACCACATCATGCGGCATGAGGGCGGGCTGGCCGAGGCGCGAGCCAAGCACTACTTCGCCCAGATCGTCCACGCCATCTCCTACTGCCACAAGCTCCACGTGGTGCACCGTGACCTCAAGCCTGAGAACGTGGTCTTCTTCCAGGAGCAGGAGGTGGTCAAGCTCACTGACTTTGGCTTCAGCAACCTCTTCCAACCCGGCAAGATGCTCACCACCAGCTGTGGCTCGCTGGCCTACTCGGCACCGGAGATCCTGCTCGGGGAAGAGTACGATGCCCCGGCTGTCGGTAAGGGTGATGGGGTGCAGCTGTCGTCCTTTTCCTGGAGCGTGGTCCTGCTGTGCAGCTACCACCTCGCTTCTGGCTCCTTATGCTGGGAGCACCTGTGCCCTGGTGGCGCTGCTTTCCCACAGGGAACAATCCTGTCCCTTGGGTGCTCAGCTGTCCGGCCCTGCCCAGGCACAGAGTGGTCCTCCCTGCAGAGATGGTGCCTGCACCCGCTCAGATCTCCCAGAGTGATGGTTGGTGCCAGGGAGGGGAAAAGGCCCAAGCAGGCTGTGAGCCTGGCGTGGCACTCGGCAGGGCGGATGTTTGGGAGGGGTGATGCCGGAAGGAAACCTGCTCGGGATGCTGCTGTTTGGGTAGAGGAGCTCTGAAAGTTTCCTTTGCTCCATCCCCACCCTGAAAACCACTTCCTCTCCGTGGCTCCCAGTGTCCTTCCTCCCCTGGCTAAGGTGCAGCAGGGCTGGGGAGACCATTCTGGGGTGCAGGGAGCCAGGCTGGGTGCACTGAGAAGCTCTGCTGGGATAGAGGGGACATGAGAAGGAAGCAGGAGCCCAGCCAGCTCCAGTGGTATTTGGGGCAGGATATAGCAAAACAAAACATGAGCCCTTAAAGGAAAAAGCTCAGTGTCAGCTGAGGGAAAGGAAGCTCTGGGGAATGGGAATGGCTCAGGGAGACAGGGAGAAAATAAGCTGGTGGCTCTGCAAAGGGAATGAAGGAAGAAAACCAGCACAGATGAGAAATTCTCAAAGGCAGGCACTTAAGAAGCTGAAGGTGTTAATGGAGAGCCCTGGGGCGTGCTCAGCATCCTCCAAAAGCTCTTTTGCAGAGAGGCTGTGCTCAGGAGGAGCAGGTGAAGATCCTGCTGGCTCTGTCCTTGTCCCTAGGGCAGAGCTGTGATCCTGCTCAGGCAGGTGCCTATGTGGCTGTAGGCAGCAGGAGAGCCTGGAGCAGTGCTATGTCTCTGTCCCACCACTGTAGTGTCCCCCTGGGCACAACCCAGTGCTGGGATGGTCGTGATAGGGCCTGTGTGGGAACTGCGAAGCTGAGGAATGACATGAAACGGTGCCTGGGTGGGTGACCATGGGAGAACAGCTTGGGACTGGCCTCTCCATCCCCACTGGGAGTAAGACCTCAACTGCTTTGATGAAACCCCTTGAGATGTGGGGGTGGGGGAAGGCCCTTCCCTGCCTTTGCAGGGTTGTGGTGCCTTTGTCTGTAAGGCAGGACCCTGGGAGCTGTTACCTCCAGGGAGCATCCCGGTGAACACCGGTTTCTGCTGGGTCGACACTGGGGGGCTGGTGCCCCACACTCCCTCAAGGATTGGGGCTGTCTCCTGGGTGCAACCTGAACTGCCACTGCTTCTTGCAGACATCTGGAGCCTGGGGGTCATCCTTTATATGCTGGTGTGCGGCCAGCTACCCTTCCAGGAGGCCAACGACAGTGAGACCCTCACCATGATCATGGACTGCCGCTACACCGTCCCGCCGCATGTCTCGGCTCAGTGCGCTGAGTAAGCACCTCCCCTCTAGCCAGGGTCCCCCCGGTCCCCAACTCGCTGCCCCCAGGGGAGTGGGTGCCCTGTTACCTGGGAGCCAGGGTGGGAAACGGGGGGAGAGGGGTTAAAGCTGCTGAGTTTGGGGTTCCCGTGCTGCCGCAGGACCGCAGCGTCCCCTCTTTGCCCGCAGTCTCATCTCCAGGATGCTGCAGCGGGACCCGAAGCAGCGAGCCTCCCTGGAGCAGATCGAGGGCCACGCCTGGCTGCAGGGGGTGGACCCGTCCCCCGCCAGCCGCTGCCTGCTGCCCCTCACCTCTCACAAACGTGTATCCAAGGAGGAGCACGAAATCATCCTCCAGGCTATGACGTGTGGGAAGATCGCGGATCGGGAAGCCATCCAGGAGTGAGTGCCGGGGCAGGATGCCGAGGCAGGTGCCTCCGGGGGCTGGCGGGGAGGTCCCTCGGAGCGTGTCCCTCGCATGCTGATGGGGCCTCCGTCTCTCGCAGGGCGTTGGAAGCAGATCGCTACAACCACATCACGGCCACCTACTTCCTGCTGGCGGAGAGGATGCTGCGGGAGAAGCAGGAGAAGCAGGGCCACCTCGTCTACAGCCTGGCCAAGGAGGAGCAGAGCAGGTGAGCTCCTCTGCTGACCCCATCCCCGGTCCCCTTCCTCGGCGCAGCCCTCACGATGCCCAGCTGGGTACCGACACCTCCATCCCTCCCTGTTCTCAGGACCAACTTGTCGGACGCGTTTGGCCCCGTGGGCAGCGGGGGTGGCCTCTTGCCCTTCACAGAGGATCCGGGTGACCTCGGCTCCCGGCTCCCTCCTCTGCCCACCGGAGGGGACATCAGCGGCCGGCAGCCCGCCAGGACCTTGCTGAAGGTCCCTGCCGTTGACACCACCATCACCAAAAGCACCCCGGCGCTGCAGCAGATCTGTGAGGAGGAAGAGGAGGAGGAGGAGGAAGAGGAGGGGAGGCCCAGCGCCATGGAGAGGAAGAGCAGCTCACTGAACCAGGAGCAGATGCGAGCTTTCCTGCATGCCCGCCGCCCATCTGGCCGTGGGGAGGTGTGGGGGCTGGGGGCCGAGCTGGGGAGCTGGGGTGGGCGCCCGGGGGCTGCCTGGGCTGGGAAGGGAGCGAGCGGGGGCCGGGGTCCCCCAGCACGGCGGGGAGACAGAGCTGAGCCCCCAAGGAAGGAGGAGGAAGCCACAGAGGCCGAGGGCTCCTCAGCAGAGCCCCCCAGGGAAAGGGGAGCCATCCTGTCACCTCAGAGCAGCTCTGCTGAGGTCCCTAGGGTGCTGGGGGCAGAGACCAGCCCCGCAGACAAGTGCCCAGGGCAGGGGGCGCTCACCAGCCCAGCTTGGCGACCGGTGGAGAGCTCAGGCCTGGGGGGCACCGACTCGGGTGCGGAGAACGTGATCAAGCTGGACCCAGGCAAGAACAAGAGGGGCAGCCTGCGGGACAGGCTCCTGCAGTTCCCACTCTGTGAGAAAGCCCTGGCCTTCAAAATCCAGCCGGGCCCCAAGGAGAGCCTCCTCTCCCTGGGGCAGTTCAACTGCTGCCATGTCATCTAGCGCCCGGGGCTGAGGGTCCGGGAGGGACCCCACCGCCCTGCCTTCGGTCCGCCTGCGACCCCCCCCACACCCCCTCCCCGAGCAGCAGCCGTGGGGCTGGTGAGGGACACTGGTGCTTTGTCACCCGCGGCGGCGACCCCTCCAGCACCCACTGCGAATGGGACAAGACTGCCCGGGACAGGAGGTGAGGTGGGCTGGGCTGGGGTCTGTCCCTTCACGGGCTGGCGTGTCCCCAAGCCCCTCCTCCCTGGGGCTGCCGGCTCAGCTCCGTGGCCCCGCCAGGGTTGGATGGACGACGACAAGACTTTTTTTTTTAACTACTAGAATTAATTTTTTTAAATAGTCTATTTTAATGTAATTAAATAGAGATTGCTATATGCCCCAATCCCTCCCGGGCTCACCCCGCAGCATGCATAGCCCCAGAGCCCGCAGTGGCCATGGGTCAAGTCACTTGTCTGCCTGCACTCTCCCCTCCCCGTTGCTGTGTGTGTGTCCGTGTCCCCCCCCACCCCCGCCCCGACCGGGGCCAGGCGCAGCCCTCCCCGGGGCCTCCCCCCGCAAATAAGCTTCCTATTTATTTATTATCTCTTTGTTTTCTTGCTGGCAAGAAATGAACGAGGACTGGGCTGCGTTCGGGGCCGAGCTCGCTGGCAGGGTGCGGGTGGAAGGGATGGGAGCCGCTGGGAAGCAGAGGTCACCAGGCCAATAAAACAAGCTCGTGGGCTGATGAGGGGACCAGGTCTCGTTGCAAAACCACCACCGTCCTCCAGCCCCACCGAGGCTGAGGTGGGCTTTGTGGAGGGTGAGGGGCCGCAGTGGGCACAGGCTGTCCCTGCCCAGGGCTGGTATCCTGCCCAGCCACTGCCACCCTCCCTGTCCTTGTCCCTGTGTCCCACAGCCTGTCTGGGGCAGAAAGGTTTTGGGGGAGCGTGGTGTGTCTGCAGCTGTCCCTCAAGGCAGAGCAGGGTTCCAGCCTGCACCTGTAGGGGAACCCAAATGGAGCTCTGGTGGGCACAGAGGGGAGTAAGGACAGGGATGGGGAGGACCTGAAGGTGCCAGGAGAGCCTGGGGCATGCCAAAAGGCATGGCAGGGGGTATGGCTGCATACCTGCAGTGAAGCTTGAGGAGCAACCTTAGGGGTGCTCCCAAGAGAGATCTCTGGCCACCCTTGAGCCCCCAGTTCACACCCCATTTTCTTGTCTAGCCCTGACTCCTTTCCCTCCTGTTTCTCCGCCCTTATCATCCATGTGTACTCCCTCAATAGCTCCTAAAGGATAAAGCCTTTGCCTGAACAGGGGCTTGAACCCTGGACCCTCAGATTAAAAGTCTGATGCTCTCCCCACTGAGCTATCCAGGCTCACATTTGGGCTTTTTGAGGACCTCACTCCACCCTGGCACCGGTGGGACAATATGGGGACTTAACTTTCACCTCAACAAAGCCACAACAGCAGAGGACATCCTCTCATTAGGAGGAGTACCACCTGCTGCCCTGGCACTTCTTCCTCAGGAGAGGATGGGGTCACCAAGGGAGGGGAGGTGGAGCAGAAATACCAGGTTTATTCTCCTGGAGGCAGCCCAAAAGCCAGAATAAGGAGGAGGAGAAGGAGAAGGATGAGGAGGAGAACTGTAGATGCCTGGGAAAATAATAACCCAGCAGCAGCAGTGGGCTTTGAAGTGCTTTTTCCAGCACTGGCTCCTCATCCCACTCAGCCGCACTCTCTCCCAGTGCTGCTCTCTCCCCAGGGACTGGTCCTGGCACAGGGATTCACTCTAGAGTGGTCACCGCTCTGCGGTGTGGCTCCTAGCTGTGATCGTACGATAGCCAGTGCTCTGCACTGAGGCTGCAGCAACCTCAGTTCAAATCCGAGCCCCAGCAGCCCTTTTGGCAACAGCTTAGTGCTCAGCAAAGCTGAAGGTGGGAGGGAGGTGGCTGGGAGGAGAGTGGTTTGGAGTGGCCAAGCCCTCGGAGTGGTCCCCGAGCTCGGATTGGCTCCTAAAGGCCACTCTTCATTTTCTGTTGCCCTCTCTTCCAGGAGTGCAGGAAGAGACCTCTCTGCCCCTATGGGACTCTACCCTGCCAGCCCAGCCTGGCTCAGAAGGGGCTGGAGAAGATTAAAGCTGTCCCTGAATGCTCATGGAGTTGGGGAGAGCTACTGGGACAGCCCAGTCCTGCAAAGAGCCTCGTGGGGCATCTTCAAACACTTGTGTGCACTAATTGGCTTCATAGAGAGCAACCAGTAAGGGCATCTGCCCCCCCTCTGTGGGGACTGGGGCTAGGATTAATTAGCCAGGGGAGCCGAGAGGTGACCACGTGCCTCAGGCAAGCCTTGGAAGGGAGATCAGAGGAAGCACAAGGCTCGAAGCTTAATTATCCTGATTAATTAGAGCCTGCTGCTCTTACCCCATAGCCAGTGGTGTAACTCCACTGCTGTGCCACAGTTGCACACACACAGCCCTTCAGTGGCGCTGGAGCTGCACCAGGACCTGGCTGGAGACGCCTGAGTGTTGGGAAGAAGTCCCAGGGTGGAAGAGAGACCATGGGGCACACACACAAACCCAACAGGCAGATATTGGGTGGTCCCTGGATCCCACCAATCGGCACTGAGAGAGGTGGTTGGAGGTCCTTAGACCTCAAAAGAGGTGCTGCAAGCACCCCAAACCCCTCAGGGAGGCCCATCAAGGTCCCCAGACTGCATGGAGCGGCACACAGAGACCACCCCAGGCCCCTCAGAGAAGTCCTATGAGGCCTCCAGACCCTGTGGAGATGCACACAGACACCTTTAGCCCCTCAGGAAGGGCTAACAACGCCCCCAGACTCCACAAAGAGGTGCTGTGAGCATCCCAAACCCATCAGGGAGGCCTGACAAGGCCTGCAGGCTCCAAGGAGAGGCAGAGACCCCTAGCCCCTCAGGAAGGCCTAACAGGGACCCCAGACCCTACAGAGATGCACATGGAGACCTCCAGGCCCCTGAGGGAGGCCCAGTAAGGTCCCCAGTCCCCACGGAGAGGCACAGAAACATCCCCCAGACCCTTCAGGGATGCCCTACAGAACCCAGAATCGCTCAGATGGGTCCTATGAGGCCTCCAGAGCACTCCTGAGGACCCCTTCGAACGGCTCCTACCAACGATACCCAACGGAGCGCGCTCCCACCATCG
>VWZX01000533.1:308624-373914 GCA_013399015.1 Galbula dea
TTCTGTCCCTAGGCGGACACCGTCAGGGCGGGCGGAGGGGGCGGAGTCAGCGCCCGGCTTCCGCCCACCCGGAAGTGCCCCGCGGAGTCCGCGTGCAATGGCGTCGGCGCCCAAGAGGCTCAAGGTACCGGATGGGAACGGGATGGCTCCGAGAGCTCCGTGCATGCCGGGACAGCTGAAAGGGTGTCTGGGAAGGCTAATGGGGCTGCCGGTCTTGGGTGGGTGGCTCCGGGATAGGCCGCACCGCTCCCGTCCCTTCCTGTCTCCACCCACAGGTGGCTACCGGCGGCAGCGAACGGGGAAAGGGCAGCCCCGAGCCCCTCTCCGCCTTCCTGGCGTGGTGCGGGAGGGCCGGGGTGGAGCTGAGCCCGAAGGTGAGGTAGGGCAGGGCAGGGCGGGGCGGGGGCGCCAGCCTACCCCCTCCCTTCACCGGGCCCGGTTCCCTTCGCGGCCCAGGTGCGGCTGAGCAGGGCAGGCCCGGTGGCGGGGTACGGGATGCTGGCCGCCGAGGACCTGCAGGAAGGGGAGGTCCTCTGCACCGTGCCGCGTAGCGCACTGCTGTCTCAGCACACCAGTTCCATCCACGGTGTCCTGCAGGAAGGTAAGCACCTCCTCGGACAGCAGCTCTCGGCTCTGCCTGCCTCGGATTTCGGTCTGGGATAAAGGAGAGGGAACGCTCCTGGAGCAAGGAGGGGTGCAGGGCTGTCAGGCAAAAGCAGAACACCCCCTGCCAGGCTGAAGACAGGCCAGTGGAGCTCAGAATCAGAGACTAGTATCATAGACTCATTGGATCATCTTAAAAGGTCTCTTTGAATCCAGCTGTTAACCAGCACTGCCAGGTCACCACTAACCCATGGCTCTCAGCACCACATCTCCAGGGCTTTTCAACCCCTCCAGGGGTGGTGACTCCACCACTGCCCTGGGCAGCCTGGGCCAGGCCTTGACAACCCTTTCAGGGAAGTCAGTTGTTCCTGACGCCCAACCTGAACCTCCCTTGGCACAACTGGAGGCTGTTCTCTCTTACCCTATCACTTGTTACCTGGGAGAAGAGCCCAAGGGCTCCAGCCTCCTGTCAGGGAGTTGCAGAGAGGGAGAAGGTCTCCCCTGAGCCTCCTCTTCTCCAGGCTAACCAAGCCCAGTTCCCTCAGCTGCTCCTCACAACACTTGTGCTCTAGACCCTTCCCCACCTTCCTTGCCCTTCTCTGCACACACTCCAGCACACCTCCATGTCCGTCTGGGAGTGAGGAGCCCAAACCTAACCCCAGGATTGGAGCTGTGGCCTCCCCAGTGCCCAGCCCAGGAGGCCAGTCCCTGCCCTAGCCCTGTTGCCACACTGTTCCCAGTCTAGGGTTTGTGGTATCAAGGGTTTGGTTCTTGTAAAAACTGTTCTCAGAGGAAAAGACTCAAACCACAACCAACTCACTGTGACTCCATGGTGTCTGGTTCCTCAGCCCAGGAGTCCCTGCAGAGCCAGTCTGGTTGGGTGCCACTGCTGCTGGCCCTGCTGCACGAGTACACAGCCCGCAGCTCCCCCTGGCAGCCTTACTTCTCCCTCTGGCAGGACTTCAGGAGCATCGACCACCCCATGTTCTGGTAAGGTCAGACCACGTGGGGCTCTGGGGTGGCTGAAGGCAGGTGCAGTCCCAGGGGTGCTGGGGGTGGATGTGGTCCTGCTGGGTGACTCCCTCCTTCTGTTCTAGCCGTCTGCTCTCTCTGGCAGTAGCCTGGAGGACTCCCTGTCTGGGGCTAGAGCTAGCTGCCAGCATGTCCAGGAATCAGGAAGCTGGAGAGCAGCAGGAAGCTGATGTTCTGGAGGAGGAGGAAGTTTCCAGCCCTGCTGTTTTTCATGCAACAGGCCTGAAGAAGAGCGAACGAGGCTCCTGCAGGGCACAGGCATCCCAGAAGCTGTGGACAAGGACCTGGCCAACATCCACCTGGAGTACAGTTCCATCATCCTGCCGTTCATGGAGGCTCACCCCAGCATCTTTGACCCCAAGCTGCACACACTGGAGCTGTACAAGGAGCTGGTAGCATTTGTCATGGCCTACAGGTGAGAAGTGAGGGTTTTGCTCCAGCAAGGAGCAGGAGCACAGGAAGGATAACAGGTTGTTACTGAAAAGGTTGCAGCTGCACAAGAACACCAAGGAGAAGGTGCAGCTTGGCCTGTGCTGCAAGGTGGACAACTGGCTTGTCCTCATCTCCCTCCTCTTAGCTTTCAGGAGCCTTTGGAGGAGGAAGATGAAGATGAGAAGGGCCCCAACCCTCCCATGATGGTGCCTGTAGCAGATATTTTGAATCACGTGGCTCACCACAATGCCAACCTGGAATACTCTCCCGTGAGTGCAAGGCTGCTGGGCCAGGCGTCACCAGGGTCTGGCTCCTCCTCCCTGCATGGCTCCTGCACAGCCCAGCCGGTTGGCTCTCAACCCAGAGCAGCAAATGCTTGCCTGCAAGGATCTCCTTCATCTGAAGCTCTTTTGCTCACTATAGATCCCCCCTGCTGCATGCCAGGCTTCAGTTAGGAAGAGCTCAGGGTCAGAAGCCTGGGGGAAACCCCTTGTTTCTGAGCAGTAGGATCACCCCTCAGCTCTCAGCATCTCCTCTCCCTGCTTGCAGCAATGTTTACGAATGGTCACCACCCAGCCCATCAGCAAAGGGGAGGAGATCTTCAACACCTATGGGCAGATGGCCAACTGGCAGCTGCTGCACATGTACGGCTTTGCAGAGCCATTCCCTGGCAACACCAACGACACTGCCGACATCCAGATGGTGACAGTGCGCCAGGCAGCGCTGCAGCGTGAGTGGCCTCTGCGGCCCTGAGCCGCCCCCTGCTGGGGGACGTGGGGGGTGGGAAGTCAGGGAAGAGTTTGGCTTGGAAAGGACCTTCCAAGCTCACCTAGTCCAACCCCCTGCACTCAGCAGGGACATCTGCAATTGGAGCAGGTTGCTCACAGCCCCAACCAACCTGAGCTGGGATGGTTCCAGGGCTGGGACATCTCCCACCTCTCTGGGCAGCCTGGGACAGGCTCTCACCACCCTCAGCACAAAACATTTCTTCCTTCTCTCTAGTCTCCATCTCCTCTTTCAGTTCCAAACCACCAGCCCTTGGCCTGGCCCAGCAGCTCCTGCTGAAAACTCTGTCCCCAGCTTTCTTCTAGGCCCTTGAAGTCCTGCAAGGCTGCAGTCAGGTCTCCCTGGAGCCTTCTCCTCTCCAGGCTGAACAACCCCAACTCTCTCAGCCAGCTCTGTTAAATAGTAACATAAAAAGAAAGGTGACCTGAAAGATAAGTTTCTTCCACAGCCTTTCAGCTCCTAGAGCCACAGCTGAGTTTCTGCCTCCTGTTTCCCCTTTCCCAGTCACCATCCTCCTCCAGCAGGGTCTGCAGCTCTGCTTGTCTTCAAAACAGGTGCCAGAAGCGAAGCAGAGCAGCAGCTGGTCAGAGAGCAGTGGGACTTCCTGTGCCAGCTGGAGATGGTGGGGGAGGAGGGTGCCTTCGTGCTTGGCTGGGAGGAGGTGCTGACAGAGGAAGAGCTGTCCATGACCCTCAAGGTAAGCACTGCCAAGTGGTGGAAGAGCTACATGAAGCAGAGCACAGCCTGAGTGTGCTGCAGCTCTGCACACCAGTGTGTGAAATGGTTCAGCAAAGGGGGACAAGCACATTTGGTACTGACAGTCCTGCCTGAGAAGTGGCAGATGATGTGGTTGCCCAGCTCCCAAGCCTCAGTGCTGTTAACTGTTGTCTTCCTCACCTGAAGTAACCACCCACACATCCTTGTGAACTGCTCTGGAGTGGCTCTCTGGTCACTGCTGCTCTAGAGAGCTGCTGCACCTTTGCAGGCGCCTCCAGCTGACCCTTCAGGCCTGTTCTCAACAGCCAGGTTTGCTGTTGGATGTTCTTCTACCCCACAGCTCACTTGTGAGGTATCCAGGGCAGTTTTACTCCTGCCTTTGGTGCAGCTGAGGAGTAATTCCCTTCCTCCAGGAGGGCTCACACTTTGGGGAAGGAGGAAGCCAGCTGTGCTGCCCCTGGCAGTGACTCCTCTCCCTGTCTGGCTCCCTGCAGGTGCTCTGCATGTCAGCAGAAGAATTCAAGGAATACAAGGAGCAGGATGGTTGGGAAGAGGACAGTGAGGAAGAGGAAAACTCCCTTTCAAACGAGGCTCTCTCCAGACTTAAACCCTCTTGCAAGAAGCTCCTTCATGACAGTGTGCTGCTGACCCTGGAGTGCTACAGGTCAGACCTGAAGGCAGAGCAGGACTTGCTGGATGCCAAGGAAGCCTATGAGCAGCTGAGCAGGAGGGAGCAGCAAGCCTTGCACGTGCGCTACGGCCAGAAGAGGATCCTGCACCAGCTGCTGCAGCTGCTGGGCTAGAGACCTGGCTGCCCTGGATCTGCTCAGGGAGGGTCAGCTCTGGCCACCTCTTCTGCAGGAGTGAGAAGAAATGGCAAGCTGGAGGGAGTCTAGGCCCCCTTGTCCCTCGTGGCAGGTGGCTGAAGAGCTACCTCTCCATGAAGCTGTTCCACAGCACAGAAGTGGGTTTGGGTGCCTTAGCTCATGGTGAGAGCTCTGGAGCACAGCTGCCACCTTCTAGAGGACTTGGGGAGACCCCAAACTGCCAGTGGCTGTTGAGGGAAAGCAGACAGGCACTGTCAGAAAAGCAAGTGAGTCCCTTCATTTAGCATCAGGAATTTAAGAGCAGAACTACTCCTTGTCCAGCTGAAGAGGACAGAAGTGCAGCTGGTGGCTCTGAGCTCACAGAGGTTCAGAGTGGCAGCTGGAGATGCTGCCAACACTAAACTCTTCACCTGTGCTTAGACAGTGTGGAACACCTAAGAGAACAAGCCCATCCCTCTGGTTTTCAGATGGGCTCAGCACAGCAAGGTGTGACACCTCTCTGAAGCAGCAGTGTGATGGTTCTGCAGGTGCTGGAGGCCAAGCACTGGCTCCACAGCCTCCAGCTGACCCAGGCACTGCCCTGGACCCAGGCACTGCCCTCTCCCTTCCAACTCTGGTACTGTTCTTCCCTCAGCATGACAAAGCATTGGAAGTCTGCAGGCCAAGCTCTTGTTTAATAAACATCATGTTTCTTACCCAGCCAACACTCTCTACCTCAACAGGGAGGGGAAATGCTTCACCTCAGAGGGGGGGGAACTCTGCTGCTGCAAACCAGCAGAACCCAGGCTGGCCTCAAGTAGATGAAGGTCAGCTGCAGCCCCCCCTGCACTGCTGGGGATCAGGGTGGTTTAACAGTACTTTTTAATTGCCCTTTTCCAGTGGCTGTTTGGAGCCTGGTCTGCCATTAGGGTGTTTCTCTCCCTCCAGCAGCCCAGATTTCAGACTAGGCATGCAGTGGTTCAAAAGGCTGGGACACTGCTAATCCCTGGGGTTTAGCCTGCAGGTTCCTCACCTACCAAGAGAGGCTATAAAGTGCAGTGGCCTCCATCCTACCAGCCCAGCTTGTGTTATTCCATGTCCCATCTCTCTTTGCAAGCAGCCTCACAGTTCAAAGCCTACCTGGAAGCAGCAGCATTAGTGCAGAACCAGAGAGACCTTGGAGCTTTGAGGCATTAGGACAAGTCAGGGTTTCCTAGAGTTCCATGGCATCTGGACTAGGGAAAGAAAGATTAGTTGCTGGTCATTCACTCTGTATCCTAACCCAATCCAGGAGGGAAGAACAAGCTGGAATGGCAACAGCAGAGCCAAAAAACGCCAAAGGGTCAGTTTCAGCCCAAGAAATGGCAGAGGAATTGGAGGAGCTGGCAGGGGCCAACTCCTTGGCACACAGGTGACTGAAAAACACTGCCTAGGAACAGGGCCAGGAGAGAACTCCCTCTGAGCTGGGCTCCCCTAGCACACTTGGCCCAGGGGGCCCTTCCAGGTAGTTTCTGCTCTGTGCCAGGTAGAGAGTCCCTTAAACCTGAGCAGGAAATCCTGACCTCTCCACCCTCACAGCAGCAACCAACTAGCTTGAACAAAGCAGTAATGTTCCCTGAAGAGGAAGCAGTGATTTCTTTCCTCCTACCTGCTGGGTTGCAAGGCACACTTTTGCTGGGTTAGTGCCACTGAAGCCACTACCCTTCTCAGAGCTAACCAGCAACCCTGCCCAGCTCCCTCCCTGCCAGAGGGAACATCCCAGCAGGGCACAAGGCACTGGAAGTGAAGCAGAACTTCTGTCTGTGCTCTGTCTCCCTCCCACTGCAAGCAGGCTCCTTCCTAGCACAGCAACCCTACTCCTGGACTCCCAAACTAGGGTCCTGTGCCCACACACCTCTCTCCTGCTCCTCCTGTGCCCACACACCTCTCCTGCTCCTTCTGCATTCCAAGGCAAGGCCTGACCTAGTCACAGCAACTCTCCCCTCTGAGCTCCAGCTAGAAAACTACCCCTTTCTTCAGCAGGCAGTGCCCCCAATCACACTGGGAAGCTGCTGCAGTGTTTAGGATGGAATCCTGGAAGACATCAAGTGGCCAGGGCAGGAGGGAGCTGGAGAGAAGAAGCAGAGGGGCACATGCTGCATGTCATGACTTTAATGTGGTAACTACAGTATGCATACATACAAGAAGTGGGAGAACTAAAGCCCAAGAACTAGAAAGGCTACAAAATACAACACATGGACCAATACTTTACAAAACATTCAAAATCCTTACAAAATGGGCTGTATTGGTCCTTTGGGGTTTGGGTTTTATTCTTTTTGGGGTTTTTTTTTTGTATTTTTGTGATTTTTTTTTTTTTCTGTTTCTTTTTAACTTTTTTTTTTTATACAAACTTAAGACTGTGTGGTCAGAGGGTGGAGGGGTGGGAAAAGGTCTAGATTGAAACCCCACCCCCCCACCTGCCAAAAATTTACAAGTGTCCAAAGGAAAAAGAAAACCAAAAAAAAAAAAAAGCTCTAGGCCTGGTCTCTGTGGTTTCTTGACTAAAAAGTGCCCCTCTCCCAAAGGGCCTGAGCTGTGTCTTCTCCAACAGGAAGGAGGCATCCTCTGACTGCTGCTCCACTTGCTGCCTGTCAGCATTGGATTGGGGAGGGGTGGGGGAAGGAGGGAAGCAACACTGAACCTTCAAGCCCCTCCCTCACCCCTCCTGGAACTCCAGAGTTATTCCCATATTCCAAACACATCCAACCTTGCTCTCTGTAAAACAACTTAGTGATGTAAAGGTCCCCATCCACATCAAGAAAAATAAGTTACATATTCTAAGAACTGGCTTTTCAGGATTTCTTTGGGAGTCTGGGAATGTCAGGACAAGGGAGGTCTGCCCCAGCCAAGTGCTTGGCATCAGCACCTGCCCCTTTATTCCAAGCTGGCCAGGCACTAAGTTACCCACCTGCCTTTTACACATCTTGCACAAACCCAAAAGTCCAGACAAAGGTTTTCTGTTCCTTGTATTTACACTAGTTCAAAATGATATTCACAGCATCTTCTCCATTTTGGCCAAAAAGTCAATAATTTTGTTTCAAAAAGAAAAACAAAACAAAAACAAAACAAAACCAACTTTGGAAGGTGCCCACAGACAGTTAGCCAGGGCCTGTGGGGGCTTGGGAAGGTCAGGAGGAGCCTTACAGAGTCTTCTGTCAGTCGGTGGGATGGGGATGTCCAAGCTGGCACACTTACAATGCAAGATGCAGCTCATCTTAACTGGCACCAGTCCCTTCCATCACCTGCTGGGCCTGCTTCTGCCCCATGCAGCACTGTGCAACTGACTGGAACAACCTGGGCATGGAAGCAGAGCAGAGTTAGGGGCATTTATGTTACTGGGAAGCATCCAAAAACAACCCTCAAGGTGCACACCTCAGCCCCTGCTTCAGGGCTTTGGGGGGTTGAGCTATACTCACTTCTCAATCTCTGGAGCACAGTGAACAAACTCATGGTTCCAGAACTTGAATGCTGGATTTTTGATCAGCTCAATGAAAGTGATGAGAAGACCCCAGGGGTGAGGCCTGTTGACAATCAGTCGTTCCAAGAGAACCCTGAAATCACAGAAACACAAAGTCAGGGGTTGGAAGGGAGATCTGGGGATCAGCCAGCCCAACCCCCTGCTCCAGCAGGGGCACCCACAGCAGCTTGCCCAGGGTCACCTCCAGCTGGGCGTGGAATGTCTCCAGGGATGGAGACTCCAGCACCTCCCTGGGCAGCCTGGGCCAGGGCTCCACCACTCTCCAAGTCCAGAAGTTCCTCCTCCTGTTCAGCTGGAACTTCCTTTGGCCCAGTCTGTGCCTGTTCCCTCTTGTCCTGTCCCTGGGCACCACTGAGCAAAGCCTGGCCCCAGCCTCCTGCCCCCCAGCCATGAAGCATTGCTCAGCACTGAGCAGATCTCCCCTCAGTCTGCTCCTCTCCAGGCTGAGCAGCCCCAGCTCTCAGCCTTTCCCCAGCAGAGAGATGTTTCACTCCCCCCAGCATTTTTGCAGCCCTCTTCTGTTCCCTCTCCAGAAGTTCCCTGCCCTTCTTGACCAGGGGAGCCCAGAACTGGCCCCAGGACTCCAGATGAGGCCTGACTAGAGCAGAATAAAAGGAGAGGAGAAGCTCCCCGGCACACTGGCCACGCTACTCTTTAAGCACACTAAGATGCCCCAAGAGCACATTGCTGGCTCATGGTCATCCTGTTATCCACCAGGACCTCCCAGGCAGGTCAGTCCCTAACCTGTCCCAGCCCCATGAGGTTATCCCTCCCCAGATGCAGGACCTTACCCTTGCCCTTGTTGAATACCCCAAGGTTCTTCTCTGCTTAACCCTCAGCCTACCCAGGTAAAAACCAATTAGATCTCAAAAGATCCAACAGACACAAGGCAGGGAAGTGAAAAGCTGACTGCTGGCAAGTCCAACCCTTCCCTCTCACCTGGTGATCTGCTCCTGGATAGCCTCAGTGTTGGCCTCTGCAAACAGGTAGAGCATGGTGCAGCTGAAGTAGTGGGTGTGGCTGTTGGGGTAGCGCAGCTGGTTGGCAATGGCGTTCAGGAAGAGGTACCGGCCTGCAGAGGGAGCAGGGAGGTCAGAGGCTTCCCTTCCCCACACACAAATGGAATTCAGAAGCAGCTAGGATTGCTTATGATAAAGGTTTGCAAGCCTGACTTCTGAGGGTACAAGAAAGAAGGGATCTGAAGCTAGGATAAAGCCTTATGGGGCAGCAGGAGTTGGATTCCTCTTCATTCAGCTCCTTTCTTATTCCCTTAACACCTTGAGTGTCTGGGTTTAGTGTTCTCAGTGCCATTGCTCCCTGTGACTTCACCAGCAGCTACACAGAATCATGGAATGCTTGCACCTTTCACTCAGCAGGGACATCTGCAGCTAGAGCAGGCTGCTCACAGCCCCAGACAACCTGACCTGCAATGGTTCCAGGGCTGGGACATCTCCCACCTCTCTGGGCAGCCTGGCACAGGCTCTCCCCACCCTCAGCACAAAACATTTCTTCCTTCTCTCTAGTCTCCATCTCCTCTTTCAGTTCCAAACCACCAGCCCTTGGCCTGGCCCAGCAGCTCCTGCTGAAAACTCTGTCCCCAGCTTTCTTCTAGGCCCTTGAAGCCCTGACAGGCTGCAGTCAGGACTCCCTGGAGCCTCCTCCTCTCCAGGCTGAACAACCCCAACTCCCTCAGCCTGGCCTCACAGCAGAGGAAACTTCTCCCTCACCTATACCCCCATGTCCTTCTCCACAGGACTGCTCTCCATCCCTTCCATCCACAGCCTGGACTGATACCAAGAACTGCCCTGACCTTCCTGAGGTTCTCATGGTCCCACTTCTCCAGGTCCTTCTGGATGGATCCTGTCCCTCAGGTGTTACCAACTGCACCACTCAGCTCAGTGTCATCTGCAAACCTGCTGAGGGTGCACTTGATTCCACTGTCCATGTCATTGATGAAGACATTAAACAGCACTGACCCCAGTACAGAGCCCTGAGGGTCAGCCCTTGTCACTGATCTCCATCTGGACATGGAGCCACTGACCACTGCCCTCTGGGTGCAACCAACCAACACGTGAAACTATCTTCTGTATTTCTCAGGGCTCAACCAATCTGCTGTTACATTTCATATGGCACAAAGGAGAAGTGTTTCCAGCTTACCTTCAGTGTCCAGGTCTACTGCCAAGTTCTGGAAGATGTCCATGTGAGCTGAGTGGGTGATGGTGCTCATGGAGGGTGTGCTGCCCTTGTTGTGAATGTGTGCAATAGCCTGGGTACCCACATAGAGCACCAGGGCATTGATCAGCTGGATGTTGTAGCGGTTGCCAGGCTCATTGGAGACCTAAGAGCAAAGAGATCAGAAGCATTTATCACTCTATTTTCCTTCAGCAAGCAGAGGCACAGCATGTACCACAGCAGCATCCAAGTGTCTCCTCGATTATCCATCTGATGTCTGAAATGTTGTTGGCTAACAGCTCTGACCTGGCCTCGAGCTCATCTGCCTTTCTTTTACCCCCTGAAGCATTAGTAGTGCAGATCCCTGGATCTCTAGAACAATGAATCCATCTGGAGCCAAAATGTAACCCTAGTGTGAAGAACTGTCATTAGGTTCAGGAAAAGCCACAGAGTCTCAGCCCGTGGCTGGGTAAACAGTGCTGGAAGCCACAAGGCTCTTCATCACCCTGGGGTTGAGGACACAAAAGAAAAAGCAAGCTTGATGCAATCAGCTCTGGCTCCATTCTTCACTAAGGATCTGCAAGGCTATGCACTGCAGACATGCCAGCAGAAGAGTCCCAAAGTGATAGATAACCTCCACATTCTCACTCCAGTCATTTGGCAGCTCACCTAGATAAAACCAACTGCTTTGAAGCTAGAGCACTTGAAGGTCCTTCCAGTCAACATTCCTCTCTCCTGAAACTCCACCTGCCAAAAACTACTTCAAACACCCTGCTAGGGAGTGGCAGAAGAACTGTGCACTTTCACAAGCTCTTCTACTGCTGGCTTCACACACAACTGCTGCTGTGACTCAGCACAGTTGGCCCCACCCAGCTGAGGCTCTGCACCCCCAGGGAAGGAGCCCCTCACCTGTAGGTTGCTGCGCAGGTCAGACAGGAAGGTGACAGGGGAGCGAGTTTTGAGATAGGAATCCAAGTCTTTCTTGAACTGGGGTGGCATCACCCCAGTGAAATTGGTCAGTATCCGTGGAGCAATATTAATCTCACTCAACATGTCCACCTGGGGAGAGAAAAGCCACAGTCAGCTAAGCCACAGGCGACCTCCAAGTGAGCCAAGAGCAAAGAGCAGATCTGGGAGTGATGTTACATCAGCCACTGCTGCTGATCACTTCTATCAGCGTGGAAAAGGAAGCATTAGAGCTTTGGAGACTTCAGAAGAAAATTGGTCTCTGATGGGCAAACTGTCTCAAAGAACTGAGGGTAGAAGATAAAAGAATTCCAGGGTGAAGGCCACAGGGGGATTCAGTCACTGCCTTTGAAGTCTCCCTATCTCCACTCAAGTTTGGTAGCTTAGAAGAGTACAAACATCCACCCCAGCCAAGGAGAGCCTTCTTCAGTCTCAAGAAGTGCTAACTGACTGGGTACTGCTGCTCTGCACTGCTCAGGCAGGAAGAATGACAGGACAAGGCTTTAGCAGCGGGAGAAAGCTCTGCTTCTCAACATTCCAGGATAAGGAGACTGGCACATGCCCAGAGATTGAATGAGATGCCATTAACACTTCTGGAAGCCTCTCCCATTATGCAGGAGGCTTGCCTCAGGATACTGCTTTGGGGTGGTTTTGTCTCATTCTTTTCAACATCAGATTGGTGTTTCTCATCAAAACCTATTTACAATGACACAGAGCTCCTCAACCATCAGTTAACTGCATTCCAGCAACCACACAGCCTGCAGAGCACACAACTTGGCAGGAGACAAGAACTGTTGGCTGGACTTCCAAACAGTAATGCCATCAGGACTGCTGAAGTAGCCTGCCAGTGACAAGGGAGACAGCACAAGGATAAAGATGCCCTTGCTCCAGCACCCTGTGCCATCAAGTCAACCTCCCTTTGAAGGCCAGGCTGGATGGGGCTGTGGGCAACCTGCTCAAGTGGGAGGTGTCTCTGCCAGGCAGGGGGGTTGGCACTAGCTGATCTTTAAGGTCCCTTCCAACTCTGACAGCTCTAGGACTCTCTGATAACTGAAACCTACCTGCTTTAAAGATGCCACTCTGCTAGCTGCTGTATCACCCAAGTCACTATGTCACTGTTAACTTCTGAATGGCTGCATTCAACCAAGCATCAGTTAAACTGTTCCCAAAATCCCAGAGTCTCCACCAAAGACATGGATGAAGAGTTTGGAGCCTTAAAGCTTGCCAGTATCAAACTCCTGAAAGCAAGTCCTACCTTTAGGTTGGGGGTGAAAGGGTCTGGAAGCCTCATGTTCCGTGGGAAGGCACTCAGGATCAGGTTCCTTAGCTGAATACAGTTAGGGGGGATCACATCACAGAACCCATAGTGGTAGTCACAGAGGAATTCTGGGAAGTCATGCAGCAGGACCAGCAACACACGCAGAGTGCCCTGCAGGAGAAGGCACAGAGTCAGAGAGTGCAGCTGCTGGAGCTGCCCCAGAGCCACCCTACCCTGGCAGGAAGGAAGGCAGCACGTTTCTGTCCCACACCAGCTTTAACTCCAAGCTAGAGTGACATTAGCTGTACATCCTAAGGAACAGGACATCCTCTTTTCCTACCAGGACCCCTCTCCTTTGGTGGCAAGTAGCATTTCTTAGTTGACTTCTGTACCTTGTATAGGATTTGCATAGGTTTGGTGAGTTCCACGTTTCTCAGGAAAGGAGCCAGGTACTTGAAAAGGTCAATCAACAGCTGGGCATACATAGGCCAACCCTGCCAAGAAAAAGAAACAAAACCAAAGTGGAAAATATGCAATGAAGGGCAGTTCTCTTCATTCCAAAGCTGTCATTAGATTGGTCTCCCTATAACCTTGGGCTGAAGGGATGTCCCTTCTGCTAGCTGCAGCAGCATGGACAGCAGAGCTCGTTCCAAGAGCTCTGGCTGCACCTCACGTGCTAGGGTGTTTCCAGAACACTCCCCCAGGCCACACTGAGGTGACAGTATCTGCTCTGGACTACAGCCCCTCCAGACTTTGGCAGCAATAAACTCCATTCACCCTCTCCAGCCCACAGTTTGCTGACACAAAGACACTCCCTCCATGCAGTTAGGTTACTGTGAATATGGAAGACAACAACAACAGAAGAGCCATGCTACTAGTGCATTTGGAGAGAGGTGAATCAGCACCACACCAGACAGAGCATCTGTGGGAGCTTCTGAATTCAGAAGAGATAAACTGCAGCCACACCTTCTGCTGTGGTGTATGTGCCAGCATTCTTGCAATAAATATCCGATGGGAGATCAGTTCCAGCCAGGCATAAACAAAACCTGGAGCTTTTGTAGGCCTCAGGATGTGAAATGTGTTACTGAAAGAAAAGTTAGAGCAGGTTAGAAGTGCACAGCAATCAGATTGCTCTTCAAAACATCGAGGGGAAAACATACACAGCCCTAAAAGCAAGGCATTTGAGCATCTGGGGGTTTACCACTTGGAACAAGCAAGTGGGCAGTCTACAGGAGAACCAGCTACTCTGCAGGTCTAAGCCACCGCAAGGGAAGAGCCAGATAGCCTCCAGATGACCAATCTTCATCCTACCAGGAAGCAGTGAGTGCTGTGGCCAGCTTCTAACACATACCAGAAAGCTGTGAGGGTCTGGAAGTTGATGGTCTCCAGCACGTGCTCAGGGGCATTCAGCTCCAACAGCAGCATGATGAAGATACGGTGGTAAGGAAGCTGCTGAAACTCACTCTGCCGAACGTCGTGGTCTTGCAGGAGAACTCCCACCACAATGCCAAGGACCTGAAGAGAGCCAAGACAGTCAGGGGTGACAGCAACAACCCCCTCTGGGACAACAGGCACCAGCCAGCAACAACCCCCTCTGGGACGACAGCTATCAGCCATCAACAGTTCCTTTGGGACAGTAGCTCTCAACCTCCCCTGTACTTTGCTCTCCCTGTCCCATGGATCACAGTCCCAGTGGCTGACTGGGCAGTGCTGGAAGGTCTCAACCACCTAAGACCAGGCAGCCACCAACCACATTGTGGTTTAGTATATGCAAGGCCCTCAAAAATCAAGGCAGGCACCTAGGACACAAACCAGCAGTTGATCATTTCAAGGCACAAAGGTGAGCTTCAGGTTTCTCTGAGATGAGAGCTTCGTGAAGAAGAAAGTCACCTGGCATCCTGCTGCTCCACTCAACCTCTGTATCATTTCTGTGGTCAACTGCTGACAACCCTCACCTGATGCTCCAGCAGCAGCCTGTGTCAAAGCCTACAGCTGACATTTATCCCCAAAGGTACACCTGAGCACCCTCTCTAAATGCAAGGAGGACAAAGAAGGGCTCCCAACCTTGTTCAGGAGGTTGATCTTGGTAACTGTGTTGGTGGCCTCCCCAGAGTGCTTCACCAGCAGTGCAATGAGTCGTACAAAGGCATCCAGGTTATGGTAGCACTTGGCTCTGATCATGGTGGGGTTGGCAGCAGGGTTGTGCTGCTGCTCAGCCTGAGCTCGGTAGCTGATCTCCACGCACATTTCGGTGCAGAGGCGGAAGAAGCGTGTGATCAGGTCATCTGTCTTCAGGATCCCTTGCTGGTGCATCTGCCCAGGAGAGGAAGAGACCTCAGAAAGTTCAGTTGAGAACTTATTTCCAAGCAAGACACTTCCCAAAGCACGCACAACCCCCCTGCCACAGCTCATTGCTACCGTGGCTTGAGTGATCTCTGCTACCTTGCCCCCCAGGGTGACTGGTTTCAAGGTAACTGGAGGGTGGCAACACAACTTTAGCAAAGACATTTAGTCCCAAGGAGAGACTTTGTGATCCCAATTCTTTCCAAGCACAGCTGAGGAGCCTGTTTCAGTATCAGTGCTGGATACCTTGCCTGGAGGACAGCAAAGGTTGGCAGCAGTTGAGTCTGTCAGGCCCTTTAGGAGCCCACAGAGGGTGGAGAAGCTCTGGGAAAAACAGAGCTCAGCTAACTAGGTCAGGAACCATCACTGCCTCCACAGCACATTCTGTAGGAGACAAAACTCTAGCTTTTGGAGAAGGGATCTTCCTTAGAGGGATGTTACCTGCAGAGGAAGATTGGCTGGGGTTGGTTTGTTTTTCATGGGAGGGGTGGGGTTCTTTTTCACAACCCACAGTTCAAAAACCCCCACCTTTTGAGTTCCTTCCAATAGGAAAGCTATAAAAATGAAATCAATTCTACTGCAGGAAACTTGTGGGTTTGGAATAAAGCAGCTTACTGCCCAGACATGAAGCTATATACAGAGTATCATCACTAACTCTTGGGACAGCTTCTAGTATCTGGGGAGAAAAGTTTTGTGTTTTAACCAAGGAATTTGTGCATCTGCCTTCAAAACTCTACGCTCCTTCTTGTGCTAAGGACTAGTGGGGGGAAAAAAAAGCAACACCATTTAACTGAATTATGGTCATTTAAGCTCAGTACCAAAGCATTTGTTGAATGCAGTTATTACAAAATACTCCTTTAAACCCCAATCACCAAAGCCTGTAAGGAAAAAAACACGTCAGCACTGCCCCTGGATAGATTGCAACTGCTATTTCCAACTGATCAATATGTACAACAGGTAAACAAGTGATTAAAGAGGGAAGCAGGACAGAAGTGCACCCAAGATGATGAAATTTAAAGAACACAATGCAAACAGACTTCAGTCAGGTGCTTCCTCCTCTCAGCTGCAGTCGAGGAGGTGCCAGGAATACAGTGTTAAGAATCACAGAATCCTAGACTGGCCCAAGTTGGAAGGAACCTCACTAGGTCCAACCCCCCTGCCATGGCCAGGGATGCCACACACTAGACCAGGTTGCCCAGGGCCACATCCAGCCTGGCCTTCAACACTGCCAGGGATGGAAAGCCACAAGCTCTCTGGGCAACCTGTGCCAGTGCCCCACCACCCTCTGGGTAAAGAGCCTCCTGCTACTCTCTAGTCTAAACCTCCCCTCCCTCAGCTTGTATCCATTCCCCCTTCTCTTGCTGCAGTCTGAGCAGCTGAAAAGCCTCTCCCCTTCTCTCCTGCAATCCCCCTTTAGGTACTGAAAGGCTGCTAGAAGGTTCTCCTGAAGCCTTCTCTTCTCCAGGCTGAACAACCTCAACAGGGGAGGTGCTCTAGTCCTTTGATCATCTTTGTGGCCTCCTCTGGACCTGCTCTAACAGGTCCACGTCTTTCTTATGCTGAAAGGAAGATGACTGTAGTTATCTAGGGAGCTTGTTACCACCTCTACTGGGCTACTGAGGACATCTCCCCAGTCCCACCTGGCAGGCAGATGTGTGCTGTTTGTCACACTGCTTAAGGTGGCCTGGAGAGTAACGTTGGAGGCTGTTTAAATTTAGGCACCACATTAGCTCCTGAAGTTTCAAGTGAATGATCATGGAATGTTCTGGGTTAGAAGGGATCTTTTAAAGCCAACTCATCCTTTCTGGTAGGACTGTCTATTACCTATGACTCCAGTCAGGAAAAGGATTCTATTGTTCACATGGTCTAAAATAATTCCCCTGCATCTCCATCTATCAGCAATTTCCTCCTGTGGGCTGTCAGAGCTTTTACTGTTACCCACAAGGAGCAACACTACTCAAGCTTCACTCCACAGAGCATGAACACCTCTTTCAGATCTACCCCAAAACCCAGGGTGTGAACTGACAGCTCGCTGCTACAGTATCTAAAGAACACGACTGGGTGAAGGGGAGGGGCTTTCTACATCTAAAACCAGACAGTATTTCCCCAGTCAAGTGCCACACAGCTGGAAGTTTCAAAGGGAGGCCTAGCATGGGTTAGAACTGCTTTACAATGGAGGGCATCACACCTTTCTCTCCAAAAGCTCTACCTGTCCAACAAACGCAGAGAACGCTTTGGTACTGTCACGGCCTGCTGCAGCTGAATGGTAGAGGTTGACCCACTCCCTCAGCAGGTATTCTGCCTTCTCCCTCAGGCCTGGGGGATCATCATACTCAGAGGCTTGGGAGATTCCTGAATGCATCATGAAATTGGGCCCTCCATGAGCACGGTCAATCATCGCTTCATAGTTTGATCGGACCACTTCCATCAGCTGGGGCAACCTGATCAAAAGAGCAGACAAGAGCTGGGTTAGGATTGCTTCTTCCCTGGAAGGGGTGGGAACTGGAAGCTCAAACAGAGTTGAAAGCAAGCAACATTTCTTGGAGCAAATCTTCCCATCTTCACTGGAAGAGCAGAAAGAAGTCATGAAAGCAAACGTGTTTATGATGGCAGAAGGAACACTGAAGCCACAGAAGCTTTGAAGTTCCTCTCCAATTCATACACCATGAGTAAGAGAAAGAGCTTCCCTTCTGCAGACTTCAGAAGCCCTAAAATACCCCAAGATGTTTTGGGATCTCCCACTACAGCAGTTGTGTTGCTAGTGGCAGCCACTGCCACCACCACCAGCTGACTGCTGGTTGTTCTCACAGCGACCCACACTTCTCCAAGCTTCAATTCAGGGCTTTCTCAAACCCAGCAGCAACTGCTGTCACCTCAGCAACAGGAGGCCTGCAAGTCCCACTGTGATTTCCAGATGCTGTGGCAATATTTGCTGCCCAACCACCTGCTGGTGGATACACAAGCCATGTGTGAGATCACTGGATGACTGCTTCCAGAATCCCAGAATGGTTGGGGTTGGAAGGGACCTCTGGGGATCATCCAGTCCAACCTCCCTGCTCCAGCAGGGTCCCCCACAGCAGCTTGACCAGGGTCACCTCCAGCTGCCTTGGGAATCTCTCCACACAAGGACACTCCACAGCCTCTCTGGGCAGCCTGGGCCAGGGCTTCAACACCCTCACACCAAACTTTAGAGTCTATGCTTGATAGACTCTAAACAAAATTGTTTTAAGAAACAGAAAAGACTGTCTGCTGTGATGAACAAAATAACACATTGACACCTAGTTATTTAAGATTTAAGCAGTATTATTGTCTAACTCTGTGATAAAGCAGGAATTCAAGCAAGTTTCTCACAGTACCATGGTATTTTGGGGCACAATGCATGGAAAGATTTTCCTGCTCAAGCATTCAGTTTGATGTGCTGCTGCAGCTGTCTCTGTGTGGCCACAAAACCAGCACCACTCCACTAGAGTGACAGCTTAAGCTAACACAAGACTGATGGAATGACACGAAACTTTGCCAACACAGCCTTCAAACCCTAAATGAGCACGAGAGAAGAACCACACAGCAGAGTCTTTCAGTCTCACCCTTCAGGGGCATTTCCTCTGGAATGAGCATTAATCCTCATGAGTGTCTCAATGGTGTGAAATAGATCTGCCTCAGTGACATGGGCAACACTCCTCTCATCCACCAGCAGGATCTTCACCAGCTGCATGGCAAAGGCCACAGCCATGTAGTTCAAGCCATTCTCCATCGACTGCCAATGTGAAAAAAGCAATCCAAGTTCAGCCACAAATCTTAACAGTGGGGCAAGCATAGCTCTGCTCTCCTCCCAAACAGCTGGTGTCCCTTTACCTGAGCCAAGTGAAGGTCATACTGCTGCATGTTAACCAGGTGATTGCGGATGAGCAGCTCCACAGCCTCCACGTTGTACTTGTACTCGTCTCTGCACTCGATCAGGCACCTGAAAGATGGGACCTCTTTTAAAAGTGGACTTCAACACAGCTTAAGCCAAGCAACTCTCATCTGATACTTCAGAAACTGTGCCATTCACTGGGATTCATTACTCAGCTCCAAAAGAAGCCTCTTCCAGAGCATTCCCTAAGGTAATGTTTGAGTTCAGAACAGTCACCAGCCTCAAGCACTTGTCGCTCTCCACGACAGCCCTTCAAGAGCTTCAGTTGCTTCAGCATAAGCAGCCTCTCTTCTGAGGACCAAGTGCCACATCTCCCTAGCTGAAGCACTACTGCTTCTGCTACAGGGATATGCCATGCCACACAGTTTGTGACAGCAGAGATATTCTCTCTAAAGCTAAGAAACCCAACCCAGAGCCTCTCTAACGCTCAATCCCATTAAAGATTCCAACCACTCTCCAGGACAAAGCAGCATTATCAGAAGATCTAGTCACTCTTGCCCAAAAAAGCCAGTTATTTTTTGCCTGTCCAAATGCAAGTGATTTGAGAAGAACTCAATAACTCCCCAAAGGTGGTGGAAGCTGCAGTGGTGATCCTGGTGGCTCAGAACTGACCTAGTGATCTGTTTGTTACACCACGGGGATCCGTACGCGCGGCCGTCCTGCAGAGCCTTCAGCACAAGCAGGTGACACTCGCGATAGCGAAGCAGGAGGTCAGCATCTGCCCCACTGGTGGCATCCAGCAAGCCTTCTACAGCCTAGAACAGATGCAACCTGTTAGCAGAGGGGAAAAAACAAGTCCTCTTCCAAATCTTCTGCAAAGGACATCAGCAACTTATCACCAGAAGACTCAGCAGGCGCGTGACAGCCAGTTTAGTCATCGTGCCAACCCCTTGGTAAGACTCTGGGAGTCATCTAGTTCTGGCTGGGAAAGAGCTCATTTTCTTTGCAGCAGCCCACATGGTCCTGTGCTTTGGATCTGTGCTGAAACAGTGCTGACAGCACACCAGGGTTTTGCCCATTGAACAGCACTTGCAGAGCATCAAGGTTCTCCCCTTCCCACTCTGCCTCCCTGCCCACTGGTGGGTAGGTTGGGGATGGGCTGGAAAGCAAGCCAGGCAGGACAGCTGAGCCAGAGTGGACAGAGGGATACTGCATGCCATCTGACATCAGCTTCAGCAAAACAGCTCAGGGAAAGAGGATGAAGGGAGGCATTCATGGTTATGGTGCTTGCCTTCCCAAGCAAGCATTACATGTGCTGAAGCCCTACTAGGTATCTGCCTTCTGATGGGAAGTAGTGATTTGGTTTCTTTAGCCACATAGCTTTTGCTTTCCCTACTAAAATGTCATAACCTGAATGAAAAGTCATCTTGCCTTCCTTCTGTTTTCTCCCTGTCCTGCAGGAGAGCAGAACAAGCAAGCAGGACTACAGAGTGGCAAGGGTTGGAAGGGACCTCCAGATATCATGCAGCCCAACCCCTCTGCCAAAGCAAGGGCACCCACAGCAGCTTGCCCAGGGTCACCTCCAGCTGCCTTGGCAATCTCTCCCCACAAGGAGACTCCACAACCTCTCTGGGCAGCCTGGGCCAGGCCTCCAACACCCTCACACCAAACAACCTTCTCCTCCTGCTCAGCTGGAACTTCCTGGGTTCCAGTCTGTGCCCAGTGCCCCTTGGGCTGGTCCTGGGCACCACTGAGCAGACTCTGGCCCCAGCCTCTTGCCCCCAGCCTTCAGCTCTTGCTCAGCATTCAGCAGCTGCCCTCTGGGGCTCTTCTCCAGGGTCAGCAGCCCCGGGGCTCTCAGCCTTTCCTCCTGCCAGAGCTGCTCCAGTGCCCTCAGCATCTTCCTAGCCTCCAATGGACTCTCTCCAGTAGCTCCCTGCTTGGCTGTTGGCCAACCCACCATGCATACTCATTTCAGTTACTCCAAAACACAATCCTCAACTGTGCCACTATAAATCCAGTACTATCTTCAATACTATCCACTTACAAGGGCAGCTCAAACATCACCTTAGCCTCCAAGCAATCCTGAAATCCAAGACTATCCTGGAGTGCAACATCTCTCTCTCTTACTTGCCTCATCTTAGCAAAAGTTCCCTAAGTCCCAGCCTCCTGTAGCTGCTTGTTTGCACAGCAGCCTGGTCCCTGTGTGAGATACACCCAGGGAACACCACTGCCCTCTGCCAGTGTTATTTACCCATTCCCAAAGACAGCACTTGGTCAGTACTGATTACTAAGCAAGTTCCACTGGTTGCATGAAGATAGACAGTCACCAGCAAGACAAGCCACCAAAACAGATGAGTAATGAACTCTAGATGAGTGGGTGGCAGGAGAAGAGCTGTTACCACTCACCTTCTGCAGGAGTCCAAGTGCAGCAATCGCATCACGGGAGTTCCGAGCAACTACCACGGCCTCCAAGAGGCTGCGCAAGGCCTGAGTCTGAGGATTCATGGCCAGGGTGTGTGGAATGGACTGCAGGTGCTGCTCCAGTTCTGTCATGCATTTGTCATAGATTTGTGCCACATCATCTGTAGCCCAAGCTTGCTGCTTAAGAGAAAGTGGGAAGGAGTGATTTCTGCAATGCTTGGATTCCTGAAGCTCAACTATTCACCGGCTCTTCTGCTTCAGAAATGAGAGCATCCAGAATTCAGACCTCTACAGTACTGTGCTTAGTTCTGAGCTGGCATTTTAAATAGACAAATATGAGCAAATTAAGCTCTGGAGACAACTAGCAAACAATTCTATCAGTCCTTAAAAACAGGTATGCATACAACAATCTGTTCACTATCTCAAAACCCATGCCTGCCAGTCCTGATCTTCCCACAAAACTAATCTGAGACTTGAATAAAACATTCCATCACTACTGAAACTACAGGTAGTGATTTTAACTCCCAAATCTTGTCCCAGTCTGGCTTGCAAACCCTTCAGACTGGATCTAAGTTTTATGTTCAACAGTAAAACCAATGCATCTTCCCATCCCCAGCAATAGAAATGCCTGATTCTTACCAGTAAAGGACACAAGTTCTGCAGCATTCACCAAAAGGGCTATAGCACCCTAAAACCTATCAACTGGGAGATCTTTACCTTCATAGGCTGAGCCAAGAATCCTGTAGGCTGAGTTAAGTCATTGGTAGGCAAGAAGCCAGGGACATTGCGTGCAAACTCTTCATAGACAGCCAGCTGTTTGGGGTCCACACCTCCAACCTTTGCAAGAAGAAGAACAGGGTGTCACAGGTCACATGCTTAAAGAGAGTGGCCTAGACATCAAGAAGTAGGATTCAGCTGCTCTGCTACCACACCTCCTAACAGGAGGTTTTTGCACTACCAACTGCACCTCAACATTCCCAGAAACAGGAATAACTGAGCACTGGCTTCACATGTGCCTGATGCACCAGAGAGACGCTTTAAGAGCACACAGCACACACTTTAAGGGAAGAGAATATGAAGGAGACAAGACAACAGAACAGATTAGTTATCTTTTAGTGAGTGGAACAGCACAGAACTAGAGACAGGACCTTTGGTGCCCTCAAGGAATAGCAACACTCCTTTTGGGTCCACTTGTTTATATGTTTCCATTACTAATCAAGCTCATAGCAGTTGCACTTAGACAAGACTAACAATACACAGGATTGCTCAGCTGAACCTGAGCCAGCATCCACTTTGTCTTATCAGGAGGGGAGAGAGGGTCATGATGAGAAGAGAGTTAGTATCTTTATCTCACCTTTAACCTGATCTGCTCTGGCATCCGCTCAGCCTGGTAAGTTAGCACAACAGGATCGCAGTACCGACGGCCCTCTTGTCTGGCATGTTTTCTGAGCTCAAATTCCTGGGAAAGGAAACCAAAAACACACCAACCCCAAGCACCAGAGTCAATTTTAGACCCAGAGTCTGGATGTGTATGAGCACACAGCACTTTTGAACCTTCAGGCCCAAACTTACAGTCGCCAGCCTCTTGTCCATCTCGGGGCCTGCCTTCTCCACAGCTGTCTTCTGGATAAAGCAGCATGCCAGCTCGCAGTTATCCTGTGCTAACTGGGCAGCTGCTTGCTCCATCATGTCTCTCTGTTGTGGGGAGGCTGCCTATTGAAAACCACAACAATCAGGGAAAGCAGGAAATGATCTCCTCTTGTCTTCCTAACCTCCAAACCTGCACCGCTGCCTCTACAGAGCAGCAGCACTACAAAGGGATCCTCTCTCTCTCTCTGCATGGAATACACAAGAATCCATTTAATTTTGCATAGCTTTGAATAAAACATGGAGGCAAGATGACAGTAAAGGCTTTCAACCAGAAGCAAAACAGCAGGAGGTTCTCCATCTTCTCCACCAACCTATCTCCAGGGCATAGAATTAAAGCCCTGCTTTAGGCTGATGCTAGAGCAGAACAAAAAGTAACCAAGCCTCACACCACAGCACACAAGTTTTCCCACTTCCTAGGCTGTAATATAAAGGTGCATCACTAATAATCAATTCAGTCCTCCCCACTTCAGCTTTTCTACCTCAAAACACACAAAAATAAGGACTCCAAGGCTTCCATGATGTGACCAAACTGGGGAGAACATTGGGACAGAATAAAGAGGTGCTCAGGAAGCTTGTGTGTGATATCTTAAGATCCACCGTACAGCTTTAAGAGTGGTTGACATCAGCTGTAACCTCAGCACAGTTTTTTCACTCCAATTCCACAAGCCACGAGGCTTTTCTCCCCTAAATTCATCTCCACACTACTGAAGCCACATTAATCAATCAACAGGTCTACAGCATGAAGAACTCTTTGCCAGTGCTGGATGTTTACAGCCCTGGAAGATGGAAAGCAGCTCCAGCTGTTGTGCCTCTTACCCTCAGCGCAGTAGCAAAGCTGTTTTTCAGGTTGGTAGCTATACTCATCAGCAAAGGCTCCCTGCAGGTGATCATGGCCATGCCAGCAGTCAGGTTCCTCATCATGTGGTGTGCAGCCACACGCATCCGTGACTCCTCTGAATCCAGAGCAAAGTCCTTCCTGACGATCTGCTCACAGGTGGTCATGGCAATCTTGATGGAGCGATCCACCACCGGGTGCACCAGCTCCTGCACTGCACGCTCGATCGCCTGCCGCACGCACTGCTTCAGCTGGGGGTGGGCTTGGAACAGGGGAATCTGGAGGAGGAAGGTTAAGTGAGCAGGAAGGCATCTAGAAGCCCTTCTTGTCCTAGACATCTCCATTTTCTGAAGCACTTCGCTGTCACAGCTCGTCTGCAGTGCAGCACTCCTGTGTTCCTCATGGTTTAGGTTGGAGATGAGGAACAATTCCTTCCCTGAAAGGGTTGTCAAGGCCTGGCCCAGGCTGCCCAGGGCAGTGGTGGAGTCACCATCCCTGCAGGGATTGAAAAGCTCTGGAGATGTGGTGCTGAGAGCCATGGTTTAGTGGTGCCCTGGCAGTGCTGGTTAACAGTTGGGCTTGATCCGAAAGGTCTTCTCCAACCAAAATGATTCTATCATTCTATGACAATGTCTGACTGACAACTCTGAAACTGGGACATCTGGCCATTTTTTCCTTCCAAAGCTGCACCTGAGCACAATGCAAAGACTAACTTAAGAGCTAAGCTGCTCTTAAGGAGCACAGAAACATCCTTGTAAACTTAAGTCCTGGTATCAACTATCCCAACTGACACTTACTCCCAGAAATAAACCTGGGTACTAATGTAAACGCCACAGTAAAAGATGACTTGACCACGTGAAATTGTTGGCTAATGGAACTACTAATCACCCAAAAAGCTCTCCTTGTTAGCACTCACCCTCCCTGTTACTTTTGAGAAGTGACTTTCCAACAACCTCAGCATCCAAAATGCTGCTGCCACCAGCTGAGATCTGTGGCAAGAATTCCTTAAGCAAACAGAAAGAGCTCTGAACCTTACCGTTGGGTTGAGAGTAATATGTGGAGCCAGCCCTCCTAAGGAGTAGACATTGATGTCATGGTAACTGTACTGGGGCTGGGGAGGAACTGTGGCTGTACACGTGGTGCTGGTAGCTGGAGTTGTAGAAGCAGCTGTGGAACACAAGAATGTTTGGATTGAGCCATTACTGAAAGGCAAGGGAAGTTATGGAAGTATAGAACTCCTTTAACCCAGCATGTGACAAACAAACTAAAGTTTTGCAGCTTGACCAAGATCATGAAGGCTCCTAAACTTATCAAGCAATTTGGACACTCCAGTTTTCCCAATGATTAGTACCAAACTAGCTTCAGCACCTTTGAAGTGTTGCTTGCTACCATGCAGCTTAGCCCCTGATGTCTTGTTAAGAGATCATCCTGCTTCAGTCCTTTCTAAGGTCCTCAGGATGGCCTCAATTCCCTACCTGCCTCCCAACTCTGTACACCTAACTTCTACCACAAAAGCACCCACTGCACAACACTGAAGCATTTAGCTTAGGTAGCTTCAACAGACAACAGCCTGAAGTGTCTCATCTGAGCTTCTCTAGTGTGGTTTGGGAGTCTGTGTGACATGCACTCACTAGTTGTTGTGATGGCTGGCAGCTCTTCTGGCTGCTTCACATCCTTCTTTGGAGCAGAGAGCTGCTCATCCAGGTTTTTCAGACGATCCTTATCCTTCAGGAGGCTTCCAGGTTTCAGCTCATTGATGTCCAGTGCCAGATTCTTGCAGAGCACCTCAATCTCAAACTTCAGGTTCAACTGCAAAACAAGTTTAGCTTAGGCTATGTCACAAGGAAAAGAAAGGAAATGTTTGTTTCCTGGGCAACTCGACTCCCAGGCTTCCCATTCTAACCCCACACCTTTTAGAGCCTTTAATGGCAACTGAGGATTAGGCAACCACAGAGTCACAGAAACACCCTGCATGCTGACCCCAAAGGGGAAGAGTTTCATCAGAGTTCTACTGAATGAAGCAATGCCCAATTCTCCCCATGCTAAAGAAGTGAGGAGTGAAATCTGGTCCTTCACAACATCCTTCTTGGCTGGGAATGTCAAGAAAACCTCACCCCCAATAGGTACAGCAAATGAAAACAGAAGTTTACTTTTAGATCATGTTCTTGATGTAGCTCAGCTAAGACATTCATGATGGCCATTGTCCATGGGTTTGGAGGCCTGAAGACCTACAAGAGGAAAGCAGTGTTACACAAATGCCTTGGAATCATTTGGGTCACTCAGGACTGGAAATCTCTAATGCAAACGTGTGCATAGAGCATGGAGAAGTTTGCCCAGCCTGCAATGAAGACTTGCATTTGGTATTCTGTTTGACTGGAACTAGAGTAGGAAACTAGCTGAACATCAAACAGGAACCACAATGACTTGGTCCTGCTGAGAGACCAGTTCTATGTCAAGCAGAACAAGAGCTGATCAGGGTCACAGTAGGGTGGGGAAAGGAAAACAATATATGTAGACACACATATACATACATACACACAAAAATCAAGGAACAGGTAGACCCCAGAACCCCTTCAGTGGCATCCTTCCACCTCTCCAGGTTCTGTTCAGGCATAGCCCAGGACAGTTCAGCTACCACCACCAATTTAGACTGCAAATGCAGACAGCAGGTACTTTCCCCCCCAAAGAGAACTCCTCCACTTTAAGCCCCTGCATCCCTTTTCCTTCTCTCCATGACATTCAATCCCTTTTCAAGCTAATGAACTACATTCTGCAGTACTTCTTTTGCCCCTCGTGGAGCAGGTCAGCACAAAGTCACTTACCACACTCCTGACACTGGACTCTAAGACTTTGGCAACAAATGGCACCACATAGAGCAGCTCCTGCTGTCCCTTCACATAGGCTTCCAAGAGCAGCGATTTCACATCCAGATCCTGAAAGAGATCATCAACAGCTGAAAAGGGGAAGAGGAAAACAGCAAGAACACTGACAACATCCCACTTACACATTATTCCTTTACAAGCCACGTTGGCAAGGTTGAGTCAAGCCAGCTGACTGCTAAGCAGCACTTAACTTTTTGAACAAGACTTTATTACATGGGATGAACTCATTCCTTTCTGGCAAAACATCACCTACTAACTCTTCTGACATAAAAATATTTATTAGTCTTAAATGACCAAGGCTGGAGTGGTATTTTGTACAAAAAAAGGAGGTGATGACATTCCCCAAATAGCCTATGCTGCTGCACAGCAGTGTGTGAACTCGTGCCAAACAGATCTGTCAAGGTGGAAACTCACTGTGTGCAAGATGGGCTTATTTTTAGCCAGGGTGATCATCCCCAGCCAGTGACCAAGGTTCTTCAACAAGGAACGGTCTGAGAAGTTGGCTGCAGCTTTATCTGATGTCAGTAGCACCTGATGGAGGGGGGAAAAAAAGGCAACTCAAGCACAACTGAAGAAACTGGAAGATAACCAAACTCCAAACCAAATCCAACAGCTGATCTGTCTTAAGCTTGAGTTTTAGAACATGAAGTTCTGAGCTTCAGTCAGAGGCACTCCAAAGCAGCCTTCTCCTCAAGGCAGCACACCATCATTCTGCCCTGTAAGGATTTCCACATTCCTTTCTTTCAAGAGGATTACACTTTCCCAGGCCTCACCAGTCTTCTGTCAAGACTCTTACAACCACTTGTTTAGTGAAGTGTAACTTCTGAAGGCAATGCTTCCTCTTGATGCTTCAGCACAGACCTGAAGGCTAAAGTCTGCCCTTGGAAAGCCATTGAAATCTCATGTCAAGGCCCCAGCCCACACCACATCCCATGTGTTCTGCTGTTAGCTGTGTTCCTCAGCTTCAGAGGAGCACCAGCTGAATGATCCAGGTCAGCTGTGCTCTGAAGAGCCAGGAGGTTCTGTTGCACTACAGCGTAACCCACGGTGGCCAGGAAATTCCACCAGCAGGCTTAAAACTAGTGCTTGCTTGACCAACTTGCTGCCTCTGCTCATCTCCTCAGGGCTACTACTTCTCTTCTCACATTAGCTTAGCCTTCTAGTGACAGCTTAACCCTCCCACTTTCCAAACCCTCCCCTTCCCCTTTATTCTCCTTGGCCCAAACCAGCAGAAAGTGCTTTTCCTCTCCTTGCACCTTCCCTGCACTAAAAGACTAGGCCATAAGTGATTTTCCCCCTGGGTTAGAACTTAAAAGGCTCCCAAATTTAGAGCCCACCTACATAAATAACTCCCCCTGCAGATTTGCCCTCTCATTCAGTTGGAATTAAGTCTCTGGTACATTCCTGCCTGAAAGCAGAAGACTCCTAGTGTTCCTAGAGGTAAGCTGCTAGTTTAGCCAGCAAGTAGATTTAATATTCCATATCTGAAGATCAGCAACATAAGCTGCTTGAGAGCAGCAGACTCCTAAATCTTGACCTCTCCTTGCACTACTCACCTTGATATTTCTGTAGGTTTCATTCAGAACCATTTTATTAAACTCTGGGTTCTTGAGTGTGTCAAGGAAGTTTGAATACAAGCTGTGGAAGTTAGGCTCAATGCTGACTCTCTTCATCACAAGATACTGTGACACCCAAGGCATGAACTCCTCTTTCACTGTTTCCTTCAATTCTTCAACCTGTCTCCAAGCAGAGGCAAGAAAGCACAGCACAGAAGATATGAGAAGATGACCACAGGCTTCTGGGCTCAGCTGTGAGCAACAAACTCGTGGTCAGTCAACTGCTTTTAACACTAAGGTTGGTTAAGAAACAATGCTTTGACATCACTGTCTCCTTCTCCAAAGATCTGGTCAGACAACTGCAAAACAAATGGCCAGCATCTTACTCTGAAGCCATCTGCCCACAATATAGGGCACAGGTGGCAGCAGCACTGCCTGCTTCTACTAGTTCAGAAGAAACTCCCTGAATTTCAGCTCGAAATACAGTCCCTCAGCTTAACCTTGCTCTGTTAAACACTACTCAGCCCATTTAGAATCATAGAAGGGACCTGAAAGATCATCTAGTGCCAACCCCCTGCCTGCCAGGGACACCTCCCACTAGAGCAGCTTGCCCACAGCCCCAGCCAGCCAGGGATGGAGCTTCCCCAGCCTCTCTGGGCAACCTGTGCCAGTGTCTCCCCACTCTCACAGGGAAGAACTTCCTCCTCAGATCCAACCTAAATCTCCCCTGCTGTAGTTTGCATCCATTCCCCCTAGTCCTCTCCCTACCTGACCTCCTCAAAAGTCCCTCCCCAGCTTTCCTGGAGGCCTCCTTCAGATCCTGGAAGGCCACCAGAAGTATGATGGGAATCTTTGTTCCAACTGGCACTAATCTTTTCCAGAAACATGCATTAAGTCTTTTACAACTCTTTCCCATGAAAAAAAAAACACAAACCACTCCAGCAATTATTCCAGCCATCTAACACAAGTGCTTTCCTGCAAACAAAGCACCCCTGACTTATCATTGACAAAGACAACACAGAAAGGAGGAAACTTGCAGGAGAAAAGAAGATTAAAAATAGCTGGTTTTTTACCCATCTTTCCTTGCCCTCAAAAGTATCTTCCAAAAGGTTCCCTGAAAAGTTATCTCCAAAGAGGTTCAAGCAGAACTAGAAGCTATTATTTCTTTTGAGTGTGCTCATCCCAGTGTGGGGCAAGCTGTAGGAATGCCATCAGCCACCACCTCAGGACTGGACTGACAGAAAGAGATACAAGATGAATTTGACTAGTGTGCTTCCATACTTGCCTTCTGGGTCATGTTGGATTGAGACAGATTATTGAAGATGAAGGCAATCTTTTCCTGGACATTCTCTGGAGGCTCCACAATCCTCTCAGTTTGATCTGTTGCTACTAACAGGGTGTCAATGTTGGTGGTGTTGATGGAAGGCTGGAGGGAGAACCAGAAGTTAACAACAGACAGTATCTAGAGGTGACAGCAAAAGAAACTGTCAAGGGAAAGGAGAACTGAGCTTTGTCAGGTGACACCTACTGCCTCAGATCCATTTTCAGCAGCACTCTAACAGAGCCAAGTGATTTTGTTACTCCACAAATGATAATCACTCAGAAGCTGCCCCAGGATTTACATTGATATAGAATCCTGGGGCACCCATTAGGCTAAGAGCCAGCAGAGGCTGTCAGCCTGAAGACAACCACAGTACAACAGGGAGCAGTCCTTGGTACAGCTGGGAGTCTCCAGGAGCACTTCAGTGCTGCTTTGGGAAGGAGAGATCCCAGAGGGATGTTTCTGAGAAAGCCAGCACAATGTGACCTATGTGCCTGTGGCTGCAGGTCTGAGCCCCAGGGCTCCAGCAGCTGGCACACTGTAATTAAGGGGAAAGGAGACAGTTTTAATTACCTATCATGACAGGAGTTTAGAGTTGTACTTGGAGGCATCTATATTGCCCAAACTACCTACATGGCATAATCAGGTGTGAAAGACATTGATAGCTACACTATGAACCATCCCCCCCATTTCTTCACACCACTCTCAGCTGCCTTTGGCTTTCACCTCCTGTGATTTCATACAGTCACCAAGCTTGGAAAAGGCCTCCAAGATCATCAAGCCCAACTGTCAACCTCTCACCCCCATGCCACTAAACCATGTCATTAAATGCCACGTCTAGATGCTTTTTTGAAGCCCTCCATGGATGGTGACTCCACCCCTGCCCTGGGCAGCCTGGGCCAATGCCTGACAGCACTTTCTGGGAAGCCATTCTTGCAGCAGGCCTGGTGCCATATAAACCACCCCATGGCTGGAAAAACCAAACTTCCACCAATGGCACCAGCCTCTGAGCCATCTGTTGATCAGGCAGATTTTCCTCTTCCTTTCAGTAATCTTCTCTGCTACTGAAGAAAACACTGCTTGTGCTCCTGATCCTTCAGCCAATCACCCCAGAGCCCCCAAGTCCCTTTCAATTGCCCTTGGATTTCTTCCTGCAATCTTCTTGTTCCCAAACAAAACCCCAAGAATGGGTAGTAATCTGAGGGCTGTTCCAGACCAGGGATTTTCCTAGTAAAGTCTCTTATCTGGGCCCCTTGGGGGCAGCAGACTTCCCTGCCTTCCACACTCTTCTCCTGGGAGCTGCTGTATGCCAAATTCCCCAGCTCAGCCCTGGAGCAGTGTCCAGCAAAGTCTGACTGATGGTTCCAGTACCATTGCCCTGGCTACACCCACACCCTGCCTGCCTCCCTTGCCAGAGAGCTGCCAGCTCCTGGTTGCCAAGGATTTCTCCTGATGTGCTCCTGCTTCAGGAGAAGCTCTGGAGAGCTGCTGTATGCTCAATTCCCCAGCTCAGCTGCTGGCTGAGCCAGCTCCAGAGCAGCATTCAGCAAAGCCTGAGGAGCTTTTTAACTCTACAAAGGTAGTGCTAGGAAGCAAGACAAGCCTGACTTTGGAGCTCTACACATCTTCAGCATACCCATGGAACCAAGTGTGCTCCAGCACTTGGTGTGGAATAGCTGATCCCACCAAGCTGCCAGCCCTGTGCTGACCCTCAGGAGCAGTTCAGAGACTTGTTTACACAGGTGACTCAAGATCTAGGTGACTCAGGATGGCTAGGTGCAATGTGATGCAGTGTGCAGTAGTGTTCTGAAGCCCCCAGCTGCCAACTAGTTGGAGAGTCCTACTCCAAGCCATTAACACAAATGATAGTTCTGCAATTGGCTTGGTCATTAAAGCCTCAATCAACACACTGCTACCTGACACCACAGCAATCCCACAGCTTCATGATCAAAAGCATAGCCTCTACAAACCCCCTGGCTCTAGGTTTAGACAGCACATATTGATCACAGTTGGAGAACAGAAATGAAATGGGATTTTGGCTGCAGGAACCAAGACAGCTCAGCAGCTTCCCTCCCCTGCCCCTCCAGGCAGGGCACTGGGCTGAGGCCACACTTACTGGCACATCCTTCTTGAAGCTGACTCCAGTGGGTCTGGTGATGGTGATGGTTTTTGCCACAGTGGTGGTGGTTGAGGTGGTGACTATAGTGCTGACTTGGCCAGCAAGAGGAGCTTTTGCTGGAACTTGGGCCTGGGCCTGAGCCTGGGCAAGTGCAATACTTCCAGGGGTGGTGATTGAACCCTGCATCTTCACAGGAGGATCTCTGGATTGCTGTCCATATTCTATGTACTGAAACAAAGGCAAAGCAGCACTCAGCAAGGGTCACATGCAGCAACACATCTGCAGGCTGAGTTTCAGCAGGAAGGTTTGCTTTAAAAACACTTGACCCTGATGCTGCTAAGGGAATCTGCACAACACAACTGACCACCTTTATCAAGCACTACTTGTTCTTTGCTGGCTTACTAGAGAAGAGACTCTACATCCTTAAAACTTTCCAGAGCATTACCCAGAAACCTCCATGTCTCTATGCCTGGGGTAGCAGAGCAAAAGAGGGGAAAGAATGCAAGAGAACTGTGTGAGTATCAAGACATTTGCTCAGAAGCAGGTAGGAGTCCCCCCCCCAAGGACTCCTACAGCTACACAGAAATAGTGAAGCCTAAAGTTCACAATGAATGAGCAAAAACCCACAGTTCTGAAGTGGCCAATTAAGCTCTTCCATCCTCTAAAGTAGTTCCACAGGAGAAAAGTTTGTTCCCCATCAATACATTTATCCAGGAATTTGCAGCATCAGGCAAAACACTGTCATTGAAGGGATATGGTCTGAAAGCTGCTAGTGAAACACTGCTACTTGGGCTTGGCAGCTTTGGGTAGATGACTTCTACCTTCATGATAGAGCTGGACATTCCTCCTTATTTAGATTATAGTCTCAAGCTCTGAAACTGAGATTAGCTTTCCTGCATTTCTCCCAGTGCAAGGACCTTTGGGGCAGACCTCCCATGCTCAACACTGGTTTCCCTCCCTGGGCCTACAGGGTACTTCCATGACTCTGACCAGATCTTCAGGAATGACATCTTTTCCCACCTTTACCTGGATTACTTTAGCAGGTTTGAGTATGAAACCCTATAAACCCAGTTGAACATCCTCTACTTTAGAGGAAAACTCCCAGATCCTTAAGGGACTGGAATGTGAATCCACTCAAGGCCTTTCAAACCTCTGGGCATGGCTCATGTGAGCTGGCTGACCATGCTGTTCTATGTGGGCAGTTACTGCAACAGAAGCAACCCAGAGAGACTGACAGAAACAGCAGAGGTACCAGATAACCACCAGCACCTGTCCCCACCATCCATGGCAAAGCCTTTGGGAAAAGGTCTTTGACTCTGTGGATGAACAGAACCCAAAATTGTGCCAGCTCAGACTGTTTTTGCAAAGGAAAACAGGAATTTGCTTCAAAGAATGTCAGAAGCTGGAAAGCCAGTGTGCTGACAGGAACACACTCACCTCCTGCAAGTGATGTGGGAACTGGATAAAGTGACTAATAGAAGCCAAGTGCTGACAATACTGGGGATAGTCCTTCAATCTGTTAGACAAAACACATGTTAGTCAGAAGCACAAGCCTGGATCCAGAAGAATCACAGAGAAATACAAACAGAGCAGTGGTATGTCACTCCCACACTGCAGCCCAGAATCACTGCTGGACTCCTTACAGCAACAAAGCTTTTCCTACCAGTGCTTTTCTGTTGCAAAACCCTCCCATGGGGCTACCTTTTAACAGCAAAACACGAGGTTCATTCACAGCAACTCATCCTATCCTGCACCTTGACACTTCTGACTCAGCACACAACTGCATTTATGCTCAGGGTGTGCAGCAAGGTTATTGGGCAAGTCATTTGTAGTCTGGCTCAGTGCATTTTCAACAGCAAACTAGTGTCCCTAACCCCCAAGACAGAAGCTTCCCCTATGCACACCAATCCCTACAGTTCTACTTATGAATGCTAGACACTGCTGCTACTCACTGAGAGTAACATCTGTAGCTCCTGTTTCAAGTGGTTCTTAAAGAGGAATAAGGTGGTGGCTAAGTCTCAAGCATGTCAACCTTTAGTGCCTGTCTTGATTCTGTTCAGCTAACTCCACACCACTACCCAACCACTAATGCTGCACAACAGCCTTTGGTGCAGATGAACTAGAAAAGGAGAGCAAGGATAGAGGGCAACATGCTCCTTGCCTTTGAGTCCACACTTCCAAGACCACACATTTCAAGCCCTTAAATAACTCCAGGAAGCTTCCTAAGACTTCTCAAATTCAAGTAGAATGGAAACTTCCCATGGGGCTACAATCCTGCCTATCAGGGCAGCTGCCTCTACCTGCAACCCATCTGAAATACCTTCTGCTATCACTGAGCTTTCTGTGTAAGCCCAAAGCCCTGGAGGTTTGCTGCAAGGCTGGCTAGGAGCTATGAACACTGCAAATGCCCTTGCAGAGAGTAACCACATTCACCCCCTTTCTAACAAGCCGACTTCACCTAACTCAACACTTCCCAGAATCACACAGAAGCACTTCCTGAGTTATTTTTAGGAACAGAGGACACTAAAGAGTTTCAGCATCTCCCACTGTCCCACCTGTATGCAGGCAGCACACTCAACATTGAGTGTAAAAAGACCTCCTTTCAGCAGCACATTTTCCTTCGCCTCAGCCTATCTTTAAAGCAAGCCTCAAGCTGAGGCCTGCCCACTGCTCACACCCACAAGCCATCTCTCACTGCACAACCAGAGCAGGGTCAAGGTTAGAAAAAGATCCCACGGGACCGGTAGCAACACGACCCCAAGAGCACACTCACCTATTTTTAAACCTATCTAGTGCAGCAATACCAAAATAGTACATTTTGGATGCAAAAGGCTTTCGTAAGGCTTCGAGAACATAACGCAGGGCCAGGCCCAGGGCCATGTAAGTGACCAGTCCTTTCTCTATGATGCCCCCGAAGAGGCAGGCTGTGATGTGCAGCTCTTTGTCTGGGTACTGGGGAAAGAAGCGATACTCCTCGAACAGGTTCCTCAGCATGCAGTTGAACACTTCTCGCTCCCGTTTGTTGTTGGAGTCCTTGAACTTCTGCAGCATCTCTAACACCTGGAAGGAAATTGGGAAAGGGTTACCATGAGATGTGCTTTCAGTTCAGCCCTTCTGCATCTTCAGTGCTTGCCAAGTACCAAGGGAAATGGCACTGCCACAGGCCAGGCTGCGAAACAACTGCTGCGAGAAATGCTCCTTTTAGGCAGCAGACGCTGTATGGCTATGAGCTTCCTCTTCAGGCTGATGTGGCCTGACTAGGGCAGAGCAGAGGGGGAGCAGAAGCTGGAAGGAATAATTCCCATTAACTTTAGAGCAAGTCCCTGGAGAGGTGAAGCAACTGCTGCAAAAGGGCACTCACCTCATCCACAGACAAAGTTGGATGTGGTGGATGGTTGTAAATCCTCTGGAAGTAGCTGTTTGCCTCATCATCTATTTCTTTGCTAAAGTGCTGGTTAGCCTCTGGCCACACCTGAGATAAGTCAGCTGGAAAAAGAGGGAACAGGCATTGTGCTCAGAACAAGCAGGATCCCATCTAACCCTTCCAACCAAGCTACACTGAGCTCTCTGGTAAAGCAGATACTGAACTTTTCCCAGCAGACAGCAATTGTTATTTAAATGTCATATTTATGCAAAAGAAGTGAATCCTAAGCCAGAGTTAACCTCCTCACTCTGGTATTCCCAGCACCCACTGCATCCCAAGCTAACCTCAGCAGCCACCTGAACTACACAAACCCAAAGCAGACCAGAATCCAGCATGCTACACAACACTAACATGCAGACAAGCTTTCACACAGACTTTCAGGCCAGCAGGAAGCTTCAAGCAAGTTTACACTGAATGTTCAAGCCCCAAATATAACCCAATGGTCACTAGAGCCACCTCCACTGGACATCTGTAGAGATCAGTCACTCTGCTTTTCTGGAGGAGCTATTAAAAGAGAGATGTGGCAACAGCAATGTGAAGGGTTTAGCATAAGGCTGGGCTTCCTAAGGGCACCATTTGGTTGCTTAAACATTTCTTTGTGAGTGCACTTCAGAGGCATGAGGTAAGGATAATGGCTCAGTGCTAGGAACCAAATTATTCCTTCCAAAAACCACCTCTCCACCAGCTTTTGTTAGTCTTATTTGTATCCAATGTTGCAGTCAAATTCACTGCTTCACCTGTCAGGGTCTCAGCTGCAACAGGACCTTACCCAGGTGGCTTTGTTTAACCTTGTTACAAACAAAACAGAAATCATCTCTGACCAGACGCATCCAACTCTCTAAAGAGCAGGACAACAGTTTGGTTCAAAGCACAGCACGAGAGAAAAAGGACAAACACACTGCTCATGCAATTCCAGAATACAGTTAGCTTCTGGGCCAGAAGCTCAGAAGCACCTTTTCCAGATGAATGGCATGATACAAGAGCCACGGTTCCAACCTCTGCACCCACAGATCCAAGCCTCCCCTGAAGGAAATGCAGATGAACTGCAGACCACAGTCACACTTCACAGCCACAGACAACACTACCACTTACAAGGTTTCATCTTACTCTGCTGGAATGTAGGTTGGTTCAGTCCAGAGGTGCTCAGCTTCCTTTGCACGAAAGGGTCGTTGTTGACTGCAGGAAGGCCCAGGGCTCCAGTTCCTATGCCGGTCAGGCTACCCGTAGTAAGACCACCTACTGGAAAGCAAGCCTGTAGTAAGACCACCTACTGAGAACTGGTCATCTCACTTGCACCCTTCAGTATGCACTTCCCACTCCAGCACTTGTCCCTTCCAAGAACTCAAAGCTTTAACTGTCTAATATCAAGCAGCTTATCTTAAGCAGTTCATAGAATCAAGAGTTGGTTTGGTTGGAAGAGATCTTTAGGGTCATGGAGTCCGACTGTTAACCTAACACTGCCAGGTCACCACTAAACCATGGCCCTCAGCACCACATCTCCAGGGCTCTTCAGTCCCTCCAGGGGTGGTGACTCCCCAACTTCATCTCTGTCCCAGCCTAAAGTAACGCTGCTAAAAAGCTGTCGGAACACTGACTCTCCAACTTTCTGCTCACTCTGAAGTGCTGTATCAACAGTCACCCAGGAGTAAGGACTGTGTAATTCCCTCCCCCACAGCACACTGCTGTTTGCCCATGATCTCCAAACAGTGTCTGAGCTCTGCTCTATCAAAGACACAAAGCCCTCCACCCAGCCAGCAGTACCTGGGAGCTGTGACGAGAGTCCTCCGATGCCACTGAAACCTGTGGTCTGGTTTTGGGTGGACAGAGGGGGGAAGGCTTTTGCTGGTGATTGAGGAGTGCTGAATGCAGAGCCCAGGTTGGGAGGGAAGCCTTGCATGCTCTGGGTATGAGGAGCAGCTGAGCCACTTAAGCTAAGAGATGCCATTCCTGCCAGGGAGTCGATCTGCATGAAGAAAAGAGATTATACAGATATCCATAAACTGCAACCAAGCTGAATTTTGGGGCAGCTTTTGTATATAGACAACTACAAATCAAAACACTGCTGAGAAGAGCTTTTCTTGCAGGAATCCTGAAGTCACTCCAAAAGATTAGTTGGTTTATAGAATGAGACTTCACTTTTTCTGCTACAAACCCACAAAATCCTGCCCTATCAGCAGTTTCACAGGAAGCCTGATTGTTGCAGAGTCCCTAGCTCAGTGTAACACAACAGGAAATGCTCTCCATGAAGGATCCCATCATGCCTAATACCTGAATGCAGTCTTCAACAAAAGCATTGAGACCTGGGTGATGCATATAGGAAGGAAGGCACAATACCAGCTGACAAAGCAGGAAGTTTCCCGACTAGGAACAGCAGTAAACTGTTATCTGCCCAAAAGACAACACGACTACAGCCTAACATCTGCTGCTCTATTTATTCACCTCAGTTATTTGCAGCAGGTTGCCAAGATATTTGGTACATGTGATGAGGAGCTCCAATAAAGCAACAACTCAGAAGGAAGCTGCTCTCTGTATTCAGTTGATATAACCTACTGATGCTTCAAACATTCTCAAATGTTCAACTGCCACTGCCTCAGGAGAGAACTTGAAAATCTGCCACTGAATGCATAAGCTAGAAGCAAAACCTGTCTGCAATGTGTTGCTCCCAGAGGAGGAAGGAATGATGAGTGGCAGAGAGTAACTTCCAGGTACCTTGTTTTTAAGGGAGTGTTGAGTTGAGAGCTGAAGAGCCCCAGTTATAACAAATCCTTGCACTCTAGCTTAGGCCAGGAAGCTACAAAACCAGACCCATAAAGGCACTGCTTAATTTTCAGAACTCTTGGTAAATTTGAGCACTTTAAAAGCAACTCTCAGTATTAAACCAGATCTCTATCCCTCCTCAGTGCTCCCATCCTGATACAATTCCCTTACTCCTTCCAGCTGTTTCTGAGGTGAGTTCTGGACTACAACTCTCAGGCATTACTCTGCAGTTAGGAGCAAGTTCTCTAGACAGGCAAGCACAAAGCTAAGGGAGTCAGATGATGTTTTCCTTAGTCCTGCTGGAGGAGCTGGAGCAGTGCAGCACAACTAATGTTAAATCAGCATCACCTTCTGCAAAGGCAGCATGTTCTTAGCCTAACCTGCACAGGGGAGATGGCATCCAAGCTGCTGGCGCTGGGCGGGCGTCCTTTGGGCATGACCCCAGGGGGCGGCTGCCTGGCCTTGTTCATGACGTTACTGCAGTTAGCTACCATGGTGAGGATCGTCTCTGACAGCTCCTGAGAAACACTCCTGCAACAGAGAAGCAAGGCAGGGAGACAGTGAACATCCATGAAACCAAAGCTCCTAACTGATTTGGTTGCCCTGCTGAAGCTGGGGCCACACTTCACAAGCAGGAGTTGCCCAACAGCCTGAGCAGAAGCTGCATTTCATTGACAGAGTCAGAGAACCATTAAGGCTGGTAAGGACCTCTAAGATTGAGTCCAATTGATAGCCTAACACTGTCAGGTCACCACTAAACCGTGGCCCTCAGCACCACATCTACATGTTTTTTGAACCCCTCCAGGCATGGTGACTCCATCACTTTCTTGGGCAGCCTGGGCCAATGCCTAACAACTCCCTAAGAGAAGAAATTGTTCCCAAAGTCCAACCTGAACTTCCCCTGGCACAACTTGAGGCCACTTCCTCTCAACTTGCTACTTGAGAGGAGAGCCCAAGCCCCACCTGGCTCCAGCCTCCTCTCAGGGAGCTGCAGAGAGTGAGAAGGTCTCCCCTGAGCCTCCTCTTCTCCAGGCTAACCGAGCCCAGTTCCCTCAGCTGCTCCTCACAGCACTTGTGCTCTAGACCCTTCAGCAGCTTCCTTGCCTTTCTTGCACATGCTCCAGCACCTCAGTGTGGAGGTGGACTTGATCTCAGAGGTCTTTTCCAACCTTAATAGTTCCATGATTTGAGGTTAAGCCACTCCCCACACTGATACACTTGGGCTGTGCTGAACACGACTGCATGGAAGAGGCACTGCTGCCCCTCTCGACTCACCACCATGCCTGGAGGGGAAGACTTGGTCAGCCTGTGGTGCCTGCAGCCACCTTGCCTGCATTTTCAAACCACTCAGGAATAGAAAGGAATACTTAGTTCTTTTTGAAGCCTCACTGCTACATGATCTCACCAATGAAAAACAAAAAGTACCAAAAATAAGGAGTCTCAGAATAGGCAGGGTCCTGGTGGCAAAGAGAGTGTCTCCCTGGGCACAAAACAGGACAAGAAATAGCTACAACCTAATTAAAGACTGGGCTAAATCAAGAGATGTAGGAGATGGAAGTGGAACTACCCTCCCAGATGTATTTAATATTTACTGTGATTTTAATCACCCAGTCTGCACAATGCCTGCTTCCATCTGTGACTGAAACCTAAGCTAATCAAAGCAACTGCTCCATGAAAGAAACCCAAGCATTTGCTTTTGAAAGATCAAAGGGAATAACTAATGGCAATGACTGCAAGTAGGTCACATTCTTGCATAAAAGGGAATACAAGTAGCTATAAAAAGAAAGCAAAAGCTGGGAGAATTGTGCCAGTAGAGAACTAGTGGCTCTTGGACTTAACTGAATAAATACAACTTGCTAGCACATTAAGATTCCAAACACAGTGACATTAGATGCAAGTCAAGTTTACAGTTAACTATTAACCCTCTAAAGTCTGGGCACAGCAGCAATAACCAACCTCAGCGAATTTGTGAACTACAGCCTCCTAAGGTGCACTTGTGAACTGAAAGATAGCAGCTATCCCTTTAGTCTGAGAGCTGGGCTACACCACTGGATCTCAGACACATTTCAACAGCTCTCTGGAATGGAACTGCACAGGGCCCAGCAGAAATCAGGAGAATCCTCTCCTCAAATCTTAGTTATCTCCATCTCTCCTCCAGTTCAAATACCCAAGGTGACAAGTCCATGTTGACACTCATTTTGGAGTGACTACCTGAGAGCCATGAATCATCCTGGATACCTTTAAGGATGTACCTTCTATCTTTCAAGACAAAACTGGGTCAGCCCAGGGACACAATATAAGCCTAAGGTAACATGCACTTAGACATTCTTTTGGTGCCAAAGTTTAACACCAAACCCAGCACCACCTCCAGCTTTCAGTCTCTCTGGCTCATGTGTCACACTGCTATGCCTGGCTATCTTGGGAGGATTGCTGCAGTTAAATACCAGCTTGATCTGACAGCATTAACAAGTGATGCCATAAATATTTTACAACATTCCCTCACACAGTACTTAAAACCTGCTTTGTCCAATTTCAGTTTCCAAGAGCTGTTCCACAGCCTACCCTTCCCTCTAGCAGATAAAATAGCTCTCTAGGATCCACACAGTTTTCTTCTGGACTTCAGCTAAACAATCTGATCTGCAAAAGAACTTGGGTGTTCTCCACCCTTTGACTCCTTTCAGGCTGTCTCAAATGAAGACAGCAGAAGTTACCCCTGTCTACTTTCAGTCTCAATTACTTGACAATCACCAGATAACCCTTTTGTCCTACACATCAGGATTGCATTAGCCCTTTCTGCTAGGGTAGTAACCACATAGGCAGACATCTGCATAACACAATCCTTCCCTGGTTTCCATGCTGCTGTCCCATTCTGTAGTTCTGGCCTGTATTCCAAAACACAGCCCTGTATCTGCTCACCAACTCAGGATCTGAGAAACCAGTCACCCCCCACCCCCCAGGATCACCTCATCTGATCAGAAAGACAAGAACACTTTCAAAGCTCTTGGGACCTAGCCTACAAGAGACATTTCAGTGTCAAATCCAACCCAAACCATTCAACTGAAGCCTGTAGACTCTCATCACCCCCATTTCTCCCTGTGACATTCCCAAGCAGCTCTGAGCACATGCCAGCAAAGAAGCTGCCACCAGATTCAGGACAAGCACCCCAGTCCTTACCCAGCACAGGCCTGCAGACATGCCAACATAGTCGCCAAGGTTTCGGGAGGAAGCTGAGCACTTTTGGGCTGATCTTTTTCTGGAGCAAGGCCACCCAAGATAGATGGACATCTTCTCTTCAAGAAAGTCATACAGGCTTGGATGAAAGGCTCCTGAGGAAAAGAAACATTGTCTTAGTCTCCCAAACTGCACCCAAGTCAGCGTTTCAAACTTGGCAATCGCAGCGTGGAAAGAATTGCACTAAGCTAGTATAGTTCAGTGAAAAAGTTGAACTATCAGAGGACACAACTTTAAAGCTACTTCTAAAACTGTTAAAGTGACTTCAATGAGTCACTGACAGAGTGCAGAAATAAAGAGAAAAATCCTGCTTTACCCCATGCTCCCGAATTTTATCTGTGAGCCATTTGTCAAGTTTGAGGTATTCCCGTCGAGAGGCAAGTGCAGCAAGGTCAATAACAAAGGCAAATGGAGTACCATTTAGCAGCATTGACAAGGCCTGAAGGAAAAAAATCAGAAGACTACTAGTGAAGACAAGGATTCCCCTTCTCCTTCCTTCTCATTCTAATCCCCACCCACTGCTTAGCCCACAAGTCTCGCTTATCACGTGCTGCTACGCTTGCTTTGTCCACACACAGACCGGTACCAGCAGCTTCACCTAGCTCAGCTCGCTCCTGGGACACACAAGCAAGAGCTCTCACTTGAAATCATGACCCTGCCCTCTCTAAAGTGACCTTGTGCTGACAGATTTAAACTCCCCTTTCTGAAAACCCACCCATAAGTGGCCAGTGGGCAAGAGCTACCAAGCTGATATTGCAACAGAATCAGTCTGAGGAACCCAGCATCTCTCTGCAGACCTCAACCTCTTCAGAGCCCCTTCGGATGTATCTGCTCAAAGTGCTCACCTCTGAGCACAGTAACTGCTACAACAAACTGACTTCAAGCAGCAGTTGGTGCTCTTCCTCTGAGACACCCAATTATTTGGCATAAATGCCTCAAAGAAGCCAGTTACAACTTCCAGTCTCTTCTGTAAACAACTGAAAAGTAGCAGTGCTCCTAAGGAATCCCTGTTCCATTAAGCTTAGCAGTGCCACCTTCCCACAACTATCTGAAGGCATTTTCTCCACTCCCATTTCAATGGTATTTGAGGATCAAACAGGCAAAGCTCTTTCTGGATTTATGCTACATTCACTGCTTGCTAAGTCTCTTGTCAGCTAAGCCATGATAACCAACTCCACAGCAAACACTAAGTCAAGTCTTGGGTTCACAAGGGGCCAGACTAGAAAGCATCTCTAGTCAGACAGCACAGCTCAGCTGAAGAGCACTTAGTCACACACACAGGCTGGGTTACTTTTTAAGATCATAGAATCCTAGAATGGTCAGAGTTGGAAGGGACCTTCAAGATCAGCTAGTTCCAACCCCCCCTGCCTGCCAGGGACACCTCCCACTAGAGCAGCTTGCCCACAGCCCCAGCCAGCCTGGCCTTCAAAGCTTCCAGGGATGGAGCTTCCACAACCTCTCTGGGCAACCTGTGCCAGTGTCTCCCCACCCTCACAGTGAAGAGCTTCCTCCTAAGATCCAATCTAAATCTCCCCTCCACCTCTAGTTTGCATCCATTCCCCCTAGCCCTATCACTGCCTGACCTCCTCAAAAGTCCCTCCCCAGCTTCCTTGCAGGCCCAAGATGAGGTACAGCAGCACCAACTGAACCCAGACATGCTTAAACAAAAGAATCCTTACTGAACGAGCTGCATCTAAGTTAAGCTTAGCCTTTGTTAAAGATCAGCAAGTCTGCATAAGACACTAAACAGAAAATAATGGCAGAGTTCTGCCAAAAAACTCACCTTCAAGTCTTGTGCCACATCAAGAATACGTGAGAGCTTTGCCTGGTCATACTGCTCCCCTCTCATGTACCACTCTGCCATCGCATGCATGATCAGCTGCCGAATCGAAGGAGACTGACCCTGGGAAGAAGCAAACCACCACTGCACCTCCTGCCTCCAGGACAAAAGGATCAACCCTCTGAACACTGAGTAGGGTATTTTACCTCTAAACATATTTATAGCTTCAGAACTTAGCTTTTGAGTTGGGCTGTGATTCTGTGAGCTACCTGTGGACACGACAATGAAGGCCATGGCAGAAGGCAAATCCATAAAAGCCTACTTGTTTGCCCACTGAAAGCATGGGAGTCACATATATCATTAGCCCGTCTCTACATGGATGAGCTCCTTGAAAAAGGTCAGGAGCCAACCCTAAGTTTTCAGAAAACATCCTAGACTCCTAAAACTTACACTGTAAGTAGTTTCCTTACACCTAGAACACTCTCCACTCCCCATCTTTCAGCAAGCACAATGGAGAGTATTTTGGTTTCATCCTCCTCACCTCTTCCTGCTGCAAGTTTCTACACTTCAAATGTGTGAGGTTGAGAGTTTTGGGGTGGGGCTGTTGGTTAAAACTCAAAAGGTTAAAAAAAGTCAAACTTAAGTTAACTTTGGTCTCTACTTTTCCAGGAATATTTTCTCAGTGAGTGTGATTTCTGTTCTGAATCTATTTCCCCAAAGCAAATCTACTCACAACAGCTTGCTTCAAGCCAGGGAAGAGACAACTCCTGTTAACTTCCCAGAAACCCCTGAGAATTTACCTCCTGGGTTTTAATTATCCAGTTCATAAACCAAACCAAGTAGTGTTGTTCTCACTCTTCCACCCAATTCACAAGCTTTCTGTTGCATGAGCAGACCACAGGCAGGCTCCAGGGCCCAGAACTTACCTGTCCATGCCATGCATAGTGCAAGATAATGGCAGAGTTGGGATGGTTGCCCAGGAAAATGGGCATGAGCGTGGAGATGAGCTCGTGGCGCAGGGTGTGCCAGGAGGTGTTGATCTGCAGTAAGGCCAATACCAACATATCTGGGCAATGCTTGATAGGGAAACTGAAGAGCTGCTTAACCTGCTCATACTGTCCCACTTCTGCCAGTCGTAAGAGAGATTCAATCAAATCCAGGCTCTTCCTAACAGAAGGAAAGAAAAACCAAATAGACAACACCACCCCCCCAAAGGTTATGGAGTAGTTAGCTTACAAGAGCCTGGATTCAGGCAGTTTGTATCAGCAACTGTAAGACAACACAAAGCAGTGCCCACTCCAAACAACCTGATACTGCAGCTCTTATCACACACTATTAAGGCTGCAAGACTATCCCTAGCCAGGAAAAGTAATTCCCTTTTTGAAACAAACCCATTTAAAAGCTTAAGAGCTTCTCCTTCTGTTAGAGAAGAGGGAGAACTGATTGAGGTGAGTCACTTGGATAATTTAGCTTGAAACATACTTCCAGGAATGGGATAGCCTTTTTAAAAGACCCCAGAGTCCCCACCTGTGAAACTTGATGAAGATATTCTAGTTGTTTTGTCTGCTCTATGGAGCAGTAGCCATTGCCACCTTCCCCAATTTACCCACATTCCCCATCCTCCATCTCCTGATCGTGGGCTAGGCAGTGGAAATCAAAGTCAATACCTTCCCTGGAATCAGCACCAGAGCTATCAAAAGAAGGAGTGTAAAGGTCAGCTCAGACAGTCACACTAGCCAGCTTTATGCACTGAAGCTATATAAATGCACTATTTAAACAGCTTGATGCCTGAAGCTATATAAATGTACTGTTTAAACAGCTTTATGCACTAAAGCTATATATAAATATACTGTTTAAAGCCCAGGAGTTCTTTCCTACCAGTAGAGCAAGTTTCTCTAGTGTCACCCTGGGAAATGCAGATCTGAATCTCTGCCTCTTCTGTCCCTCTCCCCTCAGCTCACAGTATCTGCCAAAACCCATCAAGAGGAAGCCTCCAGACTCCAACAAATGCAAGAGCTGGCAGTGCTTTTCCAGATATATGGAAGTTCTGATAACATGAGAACCTTCCCTGATCAAACAGGGAACAAACACTAATGGCTGATCTGTTGGGATACAGACACAGCTCCACAGGAATCTGATTGCATGAAGATCAAGCCCCAGTTGAGCAGAGAAGTGACCTTACTCTAACTACAGTATGAGAAGCAGCTGAGAGCACATTTACCATGTGGCAATTTCTCGATTGTCATCCTCTGGTGGTGCTTTCAGGATGTCTGTGGCAACAGTATGACAGGGGTAGTCAGCAAAACAGAAGATGTCAGGGTTTATGAGGGAATGTTGAATGAAGGATAGCTGGAATAAAAGACAGCAAAAAGCAGTTAAGTATGAGAGTTTCCCATTCCTTCCTCTTTATCAACTACTACATTTCTGAGCAGGACACAAGTCAAAGCAGAAGAGAGGAGCCAAGATTTACAATCGAGGTGTTCTAATCAAGACTGATCCACACCCTTCTCCTGCCAGGATTTCTGATGGATCCTGGTGTGCTGAGGGTACCTGTTTGCACAAAGCTGTAGCCCTTCTGTGTACAGACCTAGCCCTGCAGCAACAGTTCTACCCTCAGCTGCATTACACATCAGAACTCTGCTAGAACCAAAGGTGTTGTCACAGGTGTACAGCAAGTGACCAACCCCTCACAAACACCACAGGCACTGCTCAGGTAACAGACTGTACTTCAGGAACACATCTCAGGCCTGTGACTCACAGAGCAGGCTCTCAAAAGTGGCTAAAAATTCACATAAATAATCCACATTTGCCATTCAAGAAGTTCAGGAATACTTCATGTACTGTAACAAGAGCAGAAAGGTTGGTTAACCCACCTGGCCCTCTGCATGCTTCCAAGGTCTGTAGATGGCATTCACTGGGAACACTTCCATGCCCAGCCCTCTCTGGATGCCAAACACCACGATATGCAGGCCCTTGCTGTCACGAATCTGAAACCCTGGGTGGTCCAACTCATAGGTTACTACTTTGAAGTCCAGGCTAGGATTCTGCAACCAGAGAAACAAGACTGTAGTCAGCCTTGAACATGACAGTCTTCAGTATTGTCTTGTAAGGACTTCAGCACCTCTCCTACAAGGAGAGAGTTGGGGTTGTTCAATCTGGAAAAGAGAAGGCTCCAGGGAGACCTTCTTGTGGCCTTCCAGGATCTGAAGGGGCCTCCAAGAAAGCTAGGGAAAGACTTTTGAGGAGGTTAGGTAGGAATAGGACTAGGGGAAATGGATGCAAACTAGAGGAGGGGAGATTTAGATTGGATCTTAGGAGGAAGTTCTTCACTGTGAGGGTGGGGAGACATTGGCACAGGTTGCCCAGAGAGGCTGTGGAAGCTCCATCCCTGGAAGCTTTGAAGGCCAGGCTGGCTGGGGCTGTGGGCAACCAGCTCTAGTGGGAGGTGTCCCTGGCAGGCAGGGGGGTTGGCACTAGCTGATCTTGAAGGTCCCTTCCAACTCTGACTATTCTGTGATTCTATAAGAACCCCTCTTCATCAGGACTTCATCCAACTTCACATCCACCTGACTTGCAGTTGAAAGCAAGGGTTTTGTTTTCAAAAAGGCAGGATTTAGACAGTTAGGAGAATCTGATGCAAATTAATGCTTGAAACTAGCCTGTGAGACTGCCCAGCACTACAGGCAGTAGCTCTCTATCCTTCCAAACATTTTATTAACAAGACTTCAAGCCCTCCCCTCTCCAACTCCCCAAACACATCTCCCTTCTCAGCATGCTCACTTTTTCCCTTTTGGAGGCTTCCATACACCCTCCAATAACAGGCAGGAGGCTCTGACCTGCTGGCAAGCAGAGCCTGCTTTTCCTTTTGAAGGATGTGCAATACAAGTACTTGCAATGCACCTCTTAGGCTTTCAGCAATAGTGTCAAATGGAAAGGGGGAGGGAGCTTGGAGGCTAACACGGACCACTCACTGCAGAGCAAGGTGACCACCAGAGAAAGCTGACTGCATGTTCCAAGGCTTAGAGAAACCAACTCCTACATAGATTAGGGGGAACACACAGGAAAAACATCTCACCCAATACAAGGTGGGCAAAGGAAACAGCACTGCTGTTCCACTGAGTTGGTGGCAAAAATTGCTGTTTCTAAAGCAGTGGAAAAAAGTTTCCAATTTGTGAGGCATCATTATGTGCAGGAAGCATGGAGAATTTTGGAAGGAGTAGCTACCAAAATATTTGCTTCTATTTTCACCACTAATGCCTCCAGCCAGAAGCTTTTCAAAACAAGGTGCCTGATGCACAAAACTTTCCACTGTCAGAACAGAGTTCAGACACAAAACCCCTCAGAGAGCACATGCTGGGAGCAATGGGGAATAATCTCAAGCTGCTCCCAAGTTAGTCATTCAGGCAGTTTTATTTCCCCACAATTCCTCAAAATATCCTTGCTCATGAGGAAAACCACCACCAATCATTTAAGTACAGCCCTGCAATGAGGAGATTCAAAGCCATTCAGGCTGCCAGGAGCTTCAAAAGCTTAAGATTCCCACTGAGACATGGATATTCTACAGGAAAGACCAAGCTGCTCAAGGAACTTACCAGCTCTTTAAGAACATCAATTAAGACCTCCACATTCCAGGTATGGGCTTGTGCTCCATCACTCTTATCCTTCCCATCACTCCAAATCCCACTGCCAGGAGCCGAAATAGACTGCAAGTTAAACACACTCCATCAAATCCTAACCAAACTGCAGGGAGTCTCCAAAGGCAGTGGCCACAGAGCTCCCAGCACCGGGCAAGCCAGCAGGTCACCCAGTAACGGCACCAGCTGCACACCCCCGAAAACCTTTCCTTCAGGAGTACATTAGACATTGCCATTAGAACGGGTAGAAGTGTTGGCTTGTTCAATGAGACTCCTCCTTTTCCTGCTGCCACCCCAGCAGGCCACTCACCTGTAATGGAATGCCATCTGTCAGCCCTGAGTGAGTCCGAGCCATCATCCCCAGAACCCTGGCAACCTGGGCAGCCGTCACCTCCCGGACGCCGAACTGCATGATGATGTTGCGACATTCCTCCACGCTGAGAGGGACCAAAGCAGAGAGATTGCTATGGGGAAGCTAGCTCCTCACTTACCCCCCTCTCCATGGCTATCTCCTTCTCCAGGGGATGCAAATCAGGGCCTTCTTTGAGATGTCAATCACAGCCAAGCTGTATCTTAGAACCAAACAATCACGATGGTTGCAAGAGACCTCTGAGATCATCAGTCCAAGTGTTAACAGCACCACACTCACCACTAAGCCATGTCCCCAGGTACCACATCTACACAGCTTCTGAACACTTCCAGGGATGGGGATTCCACCACTGGCCTGGGCAGCCTGGGTCAAAGCCTGATAACCAACTCAGTTGCTTGTTGTGCAGGGGGTAGACCTGTCTGCTCTTGGAGACACCTCTGGCATAGACAGACTATCATCCACATCTCCCACTGACTGCCCTTCCACTCCCACAGCCTCACACCTGTTGTACAGAGGCACCTGGGAGGATGTGGTGGTCAAGGAGGGAGTTCACCTGCCACCTCCAGCGTGGACTTGCCTCCATTCACCTCCTTCTTTTTGCCTGCTGCCTCCAGGCTGTCAGGGGAGGATACAGGATCTCCTGTTTCAGAACTTGGCTCCACCAGTCTATCAGCCTCCCTGATATTCCTTAACCTGCTCACCCTGCCTGTACCAACTGCTACCCCATGCTCTGCCTGCTCTGGGTGCTGTGCTACTTAAGGGCTTCTTTTATAGGCAGGGTTGCCTTGCCCTGGCTGTGCCTACACCTCATCTGTCTCTCCCACAAGAGCTGCTGGCTCCTGGCAGACTCTCTGCTCTCTTGGCATTTCCCTGCCTCAGGAAAAGCTCTCTATGCCAATGTGGATACTCAGCTGCTAGCTGAGCCAGCTCTGGAGAGGCTTCCAACAACATCAACAAATGACCAGTGTTTTATTAGCAGGAAATAATGGTCAGTATCTTCCAACACATTTACAATGGCCATTTCCTTACAGAAACTTATGCTAATGTCTTGGAGATCTGATCACCTCCAACACAGTCAATAGCCTTTAAAGTGCAAAGTCATTTAGTTCTCTTAGCTTATGTTTCTTAATGAATCTTCCTTTAAGAAAAAACAACCCCAACTATTAGGTTCACACTGAGAGCTAAGGCTAAGGTCCCCTTCAAAGCCCCTTCCACACTTGCCAGCTCCTCTTAGCACTACTCTAAATCTTTAAAAGCCACACTGAAGACCTGATCTGGATTTGTGCAGAGAGCATACACAAAGCAGGGAATAAACCTTTAATGTATTCAGATTAACTCCTCAGTAGACAGCTTCTGACTAAAGTCCAGCTTCTCCTTCCACTTTTCCAGCAGGAATGATTCCAAGTCACACACACATATAGAAATAAATAGTTCCTGTAATGCAACACTTGTGCTAGGTGCTATGAGCACAGACCTTTAGTGCTGCTGACATTGCTCCCACAAAGCCACACAGCTCCAGGAAGTCACATTAACAGGGCTACCACCTGAGCACTTCTGACTAGGGGCAGAGAACAAGAGGATCAAAGAGCAGTGAAGCTGTGGGTAATGCATGTCTACGAATAAACACAAACCCAGGGTGAGTTTAGGACAGCTTTTTATTACCAAAATAACCCAAAGCAGCCAAAGACTAATGCAGCTGTCATAATACTCCAGCAACCCACCATCATAATTAGATTCTGCAGCTACAATCTCACTCAGGGTGTACCACACCCAGCACAAACAAAGCTGCTGTTGGGCAACTCTCTTGAACTGGGACTATGGAGGAGACCTGAAAAGAGGTTGCATCCAGGTTGGGGTCAGTTTCTTCTCCCAGGTAACAAGTGACAGGATGAGAAGAAACAGTCTCAAGTCCAGGTAGGGGAAGTTTAGGTTGGATATTAGGAAAAAAATCCTACACTGAATGTGGTTAGGCATTGGAACAGGCTACCCAGGGGAGTGGTGGAGTCATCACCCTTGGAAGTGTTCAAAAAGCATCTAGATGTGGTGCTGAGGGACATGGTGTAGTGGTGACTTAGCAGCATTAAGTTAACTAATGGACTTGATCTCAGAGGTCTTTCCCAACCTAAATGATTCTGTGATTTTATTACCTTCCTTCACCTGGGCAGTGACCTCCTAGGAGTCTGTCACAAAAGCTAAGCTCTTCCCAACAGCTAGTAGGATCTAGCTGGAATTGATGCCTCTCTAGCCACTTCAGTTTCACTTAACAAACAGGGGTGATGGTCACATTCTTCTAAGACCTTCCTGAATACCTTTACCTAGCAGTTCTTACCCTGACAAAAATCCTACACAACCTGAACAGACATTAGAAGAAAGCAAAATAGAAAACAGGACTAAACCCAAATGACCTCAGAACACTTCAAGAGGTTCTAGTTATTATTTTAGTGCTTTTCAGTGCTCTCTTACCTTTTGCCTCAAGAAACAGAAAGCCACCACCACCCAAGATGCTTGAAAATGACCTTTTCCTACAAACCTTGTACAAAAGCCATAGCCAACTTCTTGCATGAAGTCTGCCAGAGAACTCTCCATCATGGTTTTGGCTATCCCTCCAGAATCAGGCAGGATCCTGTCCATTAGAATGTCCCGTTTTTCAGGGTAGAGAAGTGGTGCAAGCACCACAGGGCAACGCTCCTGGGGAAAATCTGAAAGCAACAGCAACCAAAAACAAAGTGTCAAACCCCCCAGAACAGCAGCTGCATGCAACTGACTCTTCAAAGAGCTTGATGCTCTGCTACAGTTTCTCTGCTGCTGCAGAAATCAGGAGGGCACTCTTGCAGCACTGCTCCATCCCAGCTCCCAGTTCTCTGCTGGCACTTGGGATGTTCCTACAGAACAGACTAGGCTCTCTGTAGATGACTGAAAGGTTCAGAAGTTGTGCTGGTGGCAAGTTTAGATCTAGGCTTTTATGAGCAGCAGTCACCCAAAAAAACCTAAGAGAGCAGGAAACAATACAGCAGCACACCAAAAGCCTCTCCTCTAACCCAGGAAGCATTAGGAAACAAAGCTTCTACTGTTGAGTCTTAGCTGTCCAGCAAATCTAAACCAGGCACTTAGGCATGGAGAGAGAATACTCCTTCCTTCCTTCCAGGGTAACAAAAGCTTCGACAGTAATGAGAGGATCTGATGTGTGGATGGGAGTCCTGCTCACAGTGGAAAGCACTAGAGACACCTTTTGAGTGGACCTTGCCAAGACAGCACTGCCTTTAAGATGACAGATAATGACCCTTTGGGGCCATTTAGAGAAGAGCTCCTGACTTCCTAAGTGAGAGGACTTACAGAAGCCAATTCCCTAATCTTCATTGAAGTATGAACTGAGAAGTTACACTTAAACAGAGCACATTTTGCTACCGTGTAGCAGGTGATCTCCTCTAGGTCTGTGCAGAACTACGGAGGGGGTTGAGCTCAATTCAAGTGGGTTAGCTTCGAGTCCAAATCCTCCTCCTCCTGATCAGTTAACAGCAAACACTTGTTGTGAAAAGGACAAGACTACCACATCAGGAACGTTCCCTGGCCTCACCCAAGGACCATGGAAATGAACCACTTCTATTCAAAAGCACTTTCCTCCACATGCTGGTGTTTCTTCACAGATCTGCACCCAACAGAAACAACCTAGTGCTTAAAATCTACCTGTTTGAAATGGTAATGTCTATTCCTAACACTGGAAGGAGTTCAAGCTCTTCAACCACAGAGCACTGAGCTGTTCTGGTACCACCCCACGCAAGACAACACAGACTTGAACATTCCCCTGCTTAATGCTTATTTACCACAACTTCCCAAACAAGTCTAACAAGACCACATCACTGCTCACTGAAAGACAAACAGTCCACTGCAGCCTGCTGCCAGAACATGAGGGTTTTGCTCTGAGGTTCAGAGTGATGAAAACTTCCTGAGCTCGATATCCCCCCAGGATTTCAGCAGCAGTCTGGATTAACAGTAAAGTTCCAAAAAATCCATGTCATAGTTGGCATTTCAAAGCTTCCATTTCCAAGTCAGGCAGCACCACCAGCACCACGCTTACCTCTACGTAATGTTTTGAGGAAAGCCTCAATCTGTTCCTGTCCAACCCCAAAGGCTCCCTTCTGCCCAAAGAGGAGATGGGAGAGGAGAAGGTGCAGGACCTCTATTGCAATATCTTGGAAGCCACCTTCTTGATTTCCGCTGACGTCCGCGTCAATGTAAGAGCGCAGGAGATCCGGGAGTTTCTGTTTGATGAACTGGGCAGCTTTGGAAAGCAAGAGAGGCCAGAGTCAAACCCTGACACTGCTTCTGAGCTAGGCTCTTTTGACTTTGTTCATCACAAGAGCTCAGATTTAAATAGGAGTCTCATAATCCACATCTCAGAACTCAAATATTAACAGACAACTTAAAGGTATCCCAGTGCCTCAGACCGAGTCACTCAAGACAAGCCAACTGTGCTATCCATCTGCTGCCCCTCTCAAAAGGGTGTTAGAGACTTCAGTGGCACTGCTACTTGGAAGGCCTTGCAGTACTCAGGTGACACATCTATCCACCTAGAAAGCCCACTGCTTATAAAGCCAAACAAGGTGTCCCTGCTGCAGCACTCTGCAGGCTTCACTTACCAAAACCTCGTAGATCTGAGCTGAAAGAGTTCAGTAAAGCCAGACCAAAAATCACCTACAAAGAAGACCAAACATGATAGTGAGGGGACATCATCCTTTCTAACAAGCTCAGTCAAAGCCCAGTATTTTTGAATGGTCTTCACCTACCTCTTGAACTTTACTTAATTTGATGACTTTACTTAATTGGGCAAATAAATGGGGTGAAGGCTTCAGACTCTGAAAGAGGTAAAGAAGAGTTAAATGGAAGCTGTAACAGGCTTAGTCTCATTTGTCATGTCACAGGCTACCTAGAGTCCACTTGCGGCTCTGGGATATTAGTAACTATCCTGCTGTAGGTCGACACAAAGCTTGTATGGTTAAACAAACATCTCATTTAAATGTGTAAAATAGTTCCAGAGAAGCTGCTTCTGCATATCCCACTTCCACTATTAAAACACTATCATGGCTTTCATTCTGAAAGAAACAGAGGCACTCATGATTTACTCTGGTCCTGACTGCCACAAGCAAGCCACAAAGTGCTTATGTTAGACGAAACTTTGAGATTAGTCTGCAGTCATTGAGTGGTTGAGTAACTTGCTCCAACCCATCTTAGCTATAAAAACCAAAGAGGGCAAATCCCAAGGGAAAACCAGCTGACTGCAGTTTCTGACAGGGGGATCCCCTCCATGGGGCACACAAACCTTCTGGTAGTGCAAGGGATTGTCAATGGCGTAAGACAGCGTCGAGATGAAGTTGGGTTTTGTAATCAGCGACGCACACTCCTGGATCAGAAATTGAGTCTGAAAAGAACAAGACAACTTGAAGGCTCCTTGTTTTGTAACAGCACAACAAAAAAACAACTTCTACTGCCTGCTCTGTGCAATGAAACTACACAAACACAAGGTGCTGAAGTCTTGAAAGGGCCCAAATTGCCATTAACATTAACTAGTTTCTTTTCACTTGAGTTTACTTCAGGTTTAGTCTTTCAAGACTGAGAAAGGAATCAAATTCTCCATCATTTGTGCCATGTGTCATTTTCTGTAAGCATCCTCACACATTGCAAGAGACAATTAAAGAGTATTTGATTCCTTTTTATGAGTTAAAAAAACTCTGTGGCAAAACTGCTTAAGGCTGCAAATGCTCCTGAGAACAGACACTGCCAGCACTAGCCATGCCAGCCAGGGGATTTGGATAAACTTTTACAAGACAAAGGAAAGGCTTTCAGAAGAGAGCACTGCATGTGGAGAAAGAGCAATTGTACTGAAGCTAATTGTACTGTCCAGATCAAGTGACTGTAAGAGTCAGATAGCAACAATTTGTTGTCTTCTGACTTGAGGACCGGCAAAAGGTGCTTACAACTTAAAGGCCATATACCAGCAAAAGTGCTTCTTTGGAGCTACAACCTTTAACCTGCTCTTGGGTTTAAAGTGGAGCAAATGCTAGTGGAGATTTTGAACAACCAAGATTAGTAAGTAGATGCCTCAGTTGCAAACCGTACCTGATGGAAATCTTTGCCACTGCTTTTACCATCGCCACTGAAATCCACGTGCGAGAATAGGCAGCGTAGTAAATGCCTGTCTGCCTCGGGACCGTGCCTGTTCACAATCTGGGGAGGAACAAAAACCAAACAGCTTGGTAGGAAATGGGCATTAGAGAGCAAGATCTGAGGCTAGGAGAGTGGTTACAGCAGTACTTCTAATGGTCAAGTCAGCTACAGTTCTAACAAAACTGCTAAGAGTGTTTGTTTCTAGTCAGGACTCTGGAAACCAAGCCACCGACCCTATCTGAAAATGAAAAGTATAGACAAAGGTGAAGAAATCTGAATCCAAGTCATTGACACAGAAGCCATGCATCTCACAAGTAGTATTCCAAAAAAGCCAAGTAAAAAAGGGGGTTTCAACCTAGAGGATGATTTCATGCTTCTCTGGCACCAAAGCAGCCCCGAAAGCTCACAGTGTCACAGTCTCACTTTTCCCCGCCGCTACAGTGCCTAACTCTGGGGCAGCCTGCACCTCTGTGCTGTGCCCAAGCAGCAGGAGTTTATCCCAGAGATGATCTTGGAGGCAACATCTACCTTGTTACCTGCTCAGGACTGACTTGGCTGCCATCACTCCAGGGTCTTTTAAGACAGAAGGGAATGCTACAGAGGAAGTGTTTCCTGCCATCTAAAGAAACAAGTTCACCTCAAGCTTGCTCATTAGTGAGCTTTAAAATCCAAGCCCACACACGGAACACCTGCAGCCGAGACCTTTTACCCATCCTTCCCCTGTCATTAGAGCTCATTCTGAACTGAATTCTACACCTCAGTGACCTGCACCTGGTATCTGCAACACCTACCACTCATTTCTACAACTGAACAAGAATAGGACATTTCTGTTTGCATCCTCTGTTACTTGCCTTCAGTTTAGCTCCTGGCTACAGAGCAACTCATCAGCAACAATACCTGAAGTGCCTTCAAGTTGTTGCCATGCTAATCCATTTATCTAAACCTCAGCTAACTGCACAGCACTACTTGCTTTGAATAAAACTCACACTGGCAGAAATCTGAAGTCAATCACCAGTAGCTTGCCTCTTTTGTCCAAATAGTAGCAGCTACCAACAAAACCCAACCTTCATCCTTTGGCAAAAGTTCTGCCATTGTTTCCCCCTCTCTAGCCGCAGGACAGACATGACATGTGCCAGTACAAACCAGCAGCTCTGTCTGTGCTCTGACTGCCTCCACCAAGCTCACTCCTTCACCCCATCATAAATATCCTTGTTTGCTGGTAGTGTCTTTGTCTAAGAAGACAAACAGCATTGCTTTAGGCTGTGTCTGCTCCAGCTCTGCTGTTTCTGATTGTTCTCATCTCAATTCATCTACCCTTATCTGACACTGCTTCCCTTTCCCTCACAGCCTGCTTATTCCACTGGCTGCCAAGTTTTGTTTTGCTGGAAACATCCCAGTTAGATGTAGCTCTGCTTCTTGAGCAGAGGCTAGGATGTATGTGCTGGTGAGATGTCAGTCCAGAGTAAATAGCCCACTGCAGTTCACAAATCCCAGACTCCCAGCATGGTGGGAGGGTTGGAAGGGACCTCTGGGGATCATGCAGTCCAACGCCCCTGCTCCAACAGGGTCACCCACAGCAGCTTGCCCAGGCTCACCTCCAGCTGCCTTGGGAATCTCTCCACACAAGGAGACTCCACAACCTCTCTGGGCAGCCTGGGCCAGGGCTCCAACACCCTCACACCAAACAAGCCTCTCCTCCTGCTCAGGTGGAACCTCCTGGGTTCCAGTTTGTGCCCCCTGGCCCTTGGCACCACCGAGAAGAATCTGGCCCCATCCTCTTAAGTTACTCATCCTGGTTGTGGTGACAGCACTGTCTAAGAAGGCTGCCATCTCCCTCATGGTTAGGCAAGAGGATGCTCAGCTCAGTGCAAAGACAGCAAAACTGAATTGACAGCAAGTTCTACTTCTCAGCTCAGGCTTCAGAACCAGACAATTTGTTCAGACAGTCCTAATTAAACACACAGAATTAGATGAGGCAACAAGACTGGCACGAATCTGGGTCCATCTTCAGGAGAGCTACTCAGTGCAGTGACCAAGATGAAGTCCTCAAGACAGATGGATGGAGAAGAAAACTGTACCTACTGAAGTCACCATCACAGCTTCTCTGCATCAGAATTTGATTTGCTTCCTTGCACAGAAGCAATTTCAGAAGGTTAGTAATTTGAAAACTTAACATCTGGGGAGCAGGGGAGGAGAAGGAAGTGCAGTGTGGCACCTTTCAACTCTAACTGCATTCACATGAAAGCCTTCCCAGGGAAGAGGGAAGGAGATTTGCCAGTTTTCCTGTAGAAGGGGCTGGAAGAAGCCATTGTGCTGGCAGTCTTCTTGTCTATTTACAAGACAACGTACCCAAAAAAAAATCTTAAAAGACTCAATTTTTCTTTAGCAGGAAGGTGACCAAGCACTGGCCCAGGCTGCTCAGAAAGGTTGTGGAGTCTCCATCCCTGGAGGTACCTAAAAGCTGTCTGGACATATTCCTAGGCATCCAGCTTTGGGTGACACTATTTGAGCAGGAGGTTGGACTACATAACCTCCATGGGTCCCTGCCAACCTCAACCACTTTGTGATTCAGGATGAATTTTGAGCCACTCACATTTGGGCTTATCATACAGACCTAAGTTGGATTTTGTTTAGGCAAACACAGCGTTAGAATAAAAACTAAGTCTGCTTCTGTAGATCCAGAAAGCTTTGTTTTTCCTAGATGCATCTGCCTGCAAAGTCCTTCCCTCCTCTCCAACCAGACTCTTTACCACCAATTTAGGAAAAGGAGACCACAAAGACTCATTTCAGAGGAGGCCATTCTTTACCACTTGGCACTGACAAGCCTAGAAAGTTTTGGGTTTTTTTAACATACATTTCCTAAAGCATTCTTAAATCATCACCTCTGTCAAATGACTACTAAAAGCATGCTGAGGCAGAAATGAGTTGCTCAACCTTTGCCACAAGCCATGCTTGAGCAATGGATTTCAATTAAGTGTCATTTGGGTCAGTTGTGACAAGAACAATTCCATCTTCTACATGTGGTTTTCCACATACTCTGCATGCTTAGACAGAAGCCTGGGAAAACTGAGTGAGTTATGCCAAAAAGTCACACCAAGAATTGTAGAGAAGAGTTAAAGCATGAGCAGATAACTTCAACCAAAGAAAAACTCTAGTGGCACCCACAAAAAGTGAAGTAATACCCAGAAGTTTAAAAGAGAGGACAAGGGATCATGGAGACTCTATACAGTCTTGAAATCCTAGATCTGTCTTGGAACCAAACATACACAAACCACCCATTTCCACAGCCCAGTTCCAGTCTCTCACCACAGTGAGTCTAAGAGGCCTGTGGTGAGGGACAGGGAACAATCTGTTCCCAACTGAGAGATCTAGATTGCAACTGAATGGCGGATCAAAGAAATGTTTATTATTCCCTACCTAAGTGTTCATGACTTGGGGACCAGGGCCTTGAAAGCTGCCCAGTGGAAAAGGACCTGGAGGTGTTGGTCACCAGCAGCTGAAGATGAGGCAGCAGAGTGCCCAGGTGGCCAAGAAGGCAAACAGCATCCTGGCTTAGATCAGCACTGTGTGCTGTCAGGGACTGTCCTCCTGAGCTGGGCACAGGGGAGGACACAGCTCCAATCCTGGGCTCAGGTTTTGGCTCCTCACTCCCAGAAGGACACTGAGGTGCTGGAGTGTGTCCAGAGAAGGGAAAGGAAGGTGGGGAAAGGTCTAGACCACAAGTGTTGTGAGGAGCAGCTGAGGGAACTGGGCTTGGTTAGCCTGGAGCAGAGGAGGCTCAGGGGAGACCTTCTCACTCTCTGCAGCTCCCTGAGAGGAGGCTGGAGCCAGGTGGGGCTTGGGCTCTTCTCCCAAGGAATAAGTGATAGGATGAGAGGAGATAGCCTCAAGCTGTGCCAGGGGAGGTGTATTTTGGATATTGTGAAAAACATCTTCACTGGTGGTTAAGCATTGCCAGAGGCTGCCCAGGGCAGTGGAGTCACTGTCCCTGGAAATGTTCAAAACCCAGGGTGCTGAGGGCCATGGGTTGGTGATGACTTGGCAGTGTTATGTTGATCAATGATCTTAGAGATCTTTTCCAACCTTAGCGATTCTATGACAGCTCTGCAAGCCAGGCCTCAGTCACTCTGCTGCAAAAACTGTCTGTTGAAACCAGCAGTGCTGGAGCTGGCAGCACAACTCCCCTGCAAAACTCAGAAACTCCAGTGGAGTTACAAGAGCTGTATTCCATCTTTTAAGCAGTGAGTACTGCTGAGATCATTCCCTCTCACCTCAAGATAAGGAATGAATGCACTTCTAAAGGAGTCAGCTCTTACCAGAAACTCCCTCTGCTCAAGCCCTCTGGGCTCCTAATCTGATTCAAATCACTGCAGGATTGCACTAGTGTAAGAAAAAAACCTTTAACTGCCCCAGCTGTCTGCTGGGAACTGAACTAAACCAGTTTCTAAAACTGGCTCAGTAACATTCACTTCCTCCTAAGCACTTCACCATTAATAATGCTTTTCAGTCCATCCTGCTAGGCAGAGCTATTTTTAAAAGGGTCAGTTAAACCAGAATTCTTGTCCAGACCTTAAGATATGTCGGTTTCAGTCTGCAGTTACTCTGCCTGCCTTCTAAAAAGCCAGGACCAAGAGAGTCAGTTCAGCTTCACCATCACACCACACTGAATGAGATGAGGAGCAAAACACTTCCATCTGAGGCAGGCAAAAGCACTCAGCAGTAAGGAGCCACGTGCTTGTGCTTTCAGTGCAACAACTCTGAACAGTAAATGTCTTAGGTCTCCCTGTCTCCCTCTCCCTATCAGTGTTCTGCAGAACCTCCAAAAGCTGAAGAGATTTAAGCTGAAGGAGCTAGGAAAGCTTTGCACACCCCCTCCAAGAGCATCAGTCAATCCCGACACTGAACTACAAAGGTAATACAGGTCTCAGCTCTGAGCAGCCATATTCCATGACCTGATGGATGAATCCCACAGGAATACCAGATGGTGGATGAAGAAACCAAGAGGAACACCAGAGACATGGCTTGAGACTCTCAACCCCACCAAACCCAGTAGGCAGCAAGACACAGGAGAGGCACCGCAGAGCACAATCCAAACCGGAAGAGGAACTCCACTTGACACTCCCAAGGCTTCTTCCCAAGATGTCTCTGGTAGCACCAGGATTTACTCACGTGCTGTATTTCCTGCTGGCTTGCTCGGTAGTTTTTCTTGGTTAAATTGTCCACCAGGTAGCTGATTTGAGACAAGGCCAGCGAGAGCGAGTCAAGATTCATTGCTGGTCGGGGCGGAAGCAGGCGGCCGAGCCCGGCGCAAAATCACCATTATTCCCCTTTAGTCACCTCAGAGACAGCTTAATTTTTTTCCCCCAATCAGCCTTTATCTGGTTCTGTGTTCACTTTCTTCAGCTCTTCTTTCTCAGTTGGCTTCCTCTGTTCTGAAACATGGCACCTGAAAGACACGGTATCGACATTAGACTCCAGTTCTCTAGCAACTTCCCAGCTACTGCTGTCAGCTTGGTATGGAGCAGGAGCAAGCCATTTAAAACAAGGGTTTGCAGTTGGGTTTTTTCCTTTTCATCACAAAAAAACCCCAAACCCTTAAGTTTATGTAGTGTTAAAAACAGGTAGTGCTTCCTGTGGGTTTTCTACCTCCAGCAGAACTCTAGAGTCAAACCCTGGAGGAACTCGGGGGAAAGAAGTGCTGTTAAGTTTCCACAGCATAAACCTCCTTGTTTTTGCACTACTGCACCACTTGCATTCACTTCTGCATTCTGCCAGGCTGAAGGAGCAGGCAAACAAGCTCTGTCAGGAGAATGCCTACCCTTTCAGCACTGTGAGAAAGAAGAAAATGAGATGCATAATGAATTAGGTACCACACAGCAACAAGCAGAGGTCAGAATCATTCCAAGTTTATAATCCCAAGTTTCTACCAAGTGCTTTTTAACCATCTCTGCAATATTTTGCCTCCCTGTCCTCAAAAAACCTTCCAAGTACTATTGCACTCCCCAGACACCAAAACAAGCAATTGTGGATGAGCAACACACACAAAGAACTGCAATAAACTAACTCCAACATTTGGCTCAGCCTGAAACAGCTTTCAGGGAGCTACCAGAGCCCAGCCTGCCAGCTTCATAAATTTCTATGACAACACAAAACTTGGCACTTGACACCATGTCTGATTACAGATTGTCAACGAGATAAAGTCACATCCCAAAACAAGCCCTGTGGAACCAACAGCCTGAGGAGTCTCTTGTAATCTATCAGAGGTGGAATCCAGCTGGAAAGTCACTGCTTTGAAGCTCTACTTGATCAAAACGCTAAGGTCACCAGGCTTCGTGCCAAGAGTCTGAAGATCCCTTTTTCAGCATAAAAATTATTGCTTTCCTGCCTTGGCTATACAGCCCAAACCACCAGGACGTGATTTCTGCCTCATCACAGAGATGGATGGCACAGGGGAGGTGTTAACTTGGCACCCACAATGCCTGGGGCAAACGAGTTGTGAAGAAAGCCCTGCAGCATCTTCCCACCAGGATGGAACAGGAATAGCAGCTGGCAAGGGGAAAGGCTGGGCCAGGCACAACTAGAACTCTTCTTCCTTTTTCCCTTTATACAAAGGTTTGCCCTCCCTCACACTTGGAGCTACAGCTTATTTAGCATCTGCCTGCACCTCAAAACATCAGGAGCCACCAAGCCCATCCCAGGTGATGAAGACCACTGGCTCTTTGGAAAGTTTATTTACCTAAAAACATGGCTAAACTATCTGTAAGGAAAGTCAAACCCACCAACTTCCAGACTTGCATTATGCCACAGAAAACTCTGCACACTCCTAGAAGCTATGCAAGATCCTACTTAAACACACAAAAAACACCCCAAACCCTTACATCTCTTGCAAGAGACATTTCCAAGTGGTAACACTGAAAGCATTCTTCAGTGACAAGGTGCTTGTGCTCTGGAAGGATTGCAGAGCACCTTTGAAACTGCAGAAAGAAGAAATACAGAGAACTTTCCCTTTCTCTTTTCTGTCCATCTGACAAGCTGGAACTCATTCCCTTCACAGCCAGGTTTAAAAGCCCCTGACTGGGAAACAGCTCTGCAGGAAAGGGGTTAGGCACAAAAAGCTACCCAGTTCTATCAGGAGCACAGGACCTGATTGTTAGGGTTTTATAAGAAACAACTCAATTTCACTTTTGGAATAATCCAGAAAGTGTCCCTGGGCACAGCCAGTAGAGGCTTCCCAAGATGTTCTTCCTGGCAAGGCTTAATATACTGGTCCAACACAAAGCTGCTGAAAAACCTTTGTTAGAACTCAGAGATCACCATGCTGCAGCACTTACACCCTCAGAAATCACCAAAGGCAGCTCCCAAGGGGAATTCAGACCCTGCCAGAGCACTAGACTTCAGCAACCAGCCTGAAGAACTCAAGGGCTGGGTGATTTCAGGACTCAAACTAAAACTTTAACTCCAGTTTGCTTTTCAAGCCTCTAGGAAGAAAACCTACATTTCTCTGGGTATTGCTCCTCAGACCAATACAAACAGCACAGCAACCACACCTCCTCCACCCAAAAAGAAAAAAAATCAAGCTTCAATGTACTAGAAGTCTTTAGTTGGGCTCAGACCTAAATCTGACCCTCCCTGCTGCCACACAACACCCTGCAGAGCACTGCCACTGACCATCCCACCCCCCTGCTAGCATCACTGTCACCTCCCAAGAAAAGCAGGGACTACCACCTGAACACACTTGAACTTCACCAAAGCACAACCACCTCTGCCACTTTCTACCTGGCAAAATTTGGCAGTGCCACCAGAGAACCCAAGCTGGGGTCAAAATGAGCCTCTCCCTCTCAAGGAAGCAGAACAAGACCCTGAGCAGACTCAAGGCCAGGACACAATAGCTGAAGGAAGCAGCTTCCTATTTATGTTTTAAATATATGGCTTGCACAGTATGTACCCTGATACAGAGCAAAAGCCTGACAGCACTCACAAGCAGCAGGCTAACAGCATTTTGGAGGCTCAAGAGGTGCAACCTGACAGTAGGATATAAAATCAGTATAAGTAAGGGAGGCAGAAGAGCACAGGTACCTCTCTGGTGATTCAGTGCAAGGCTAAAACCCAATGTCTACAGCACTGATTGAGAAAGCTATGAATGCTATGCACAGCAGACTTTATTTTTAGATGTATATATTCTTAGTGGGGATGAATCTTCTTACATCAGCCTCAAGAAGCTCCCAGGCCATGGGGCAAAGCTGCCATCTTGACAGGTCTGGACAAGTCAGGGCTCAGCCAGAGAGAGTTTACAAAAACACCCCTTCAATTTGCTGACAAAATTAGCTACTTTTAATGACAGGTCCTATGATACAGCAATGGATTCAGCTATCAGACACAGACTTGGGAGCTCTTTCCATATGACCCTTTTGGATTGTGCAACACAGCTGATTTTTCAGAGGCAGGAAATATTTACTGAAATCTCCAGTATTTTCATAGCCTGAACACTTCCTAAGGAAACCAACAGCCCATTGGCAAAACATTTGCCATCTGTTTCAGGAGATGGCTTTTCAACAGCAGAGTTCAGTTGGGTTCTTCAAACACAAACATGATACAATCTCAGGCAAGACTCTAAAACTGACAAAAGAGAGAGGGCCACTGTGGAACCAGCAGCCAGGTCTGACAAACACTCTCTCCTAACCTGAAGCAGATCACTAGGGGTAACTAAGCCTTGCTGCTGAAGACAGCAAACCTCAAGTCCTCCACAAATTTGGCACCAGCCTTACAAAAGAAAGTGATTCCAAAATCACTTTAAGCTGAACTCTGGGATTTTTTTAGTATTCTGCAGAGGTAAGGCATGGATAGAAACTAGAGGAGGGGAGATTTAGATTGGATATGAGGAGGAAGTTCTTCACTGTGAGGGTGGAGAGACACTGGCACAAGCTGCCCAGAGAGGCTGGGGAAGCTCCATCCCTGGCTTGCTGGGGCTGTGGGCAACCTGCTCTAGTGGGAGGTGTCCCTGGCAGGCAGGGGGGTTGGCACTAGCTGATCTTTAAGGTCTCTTCCAACTCTGACCATTCTAGGATTATACTTCCAGGGAGTTTCAAGAGCTGTAAAGCTTTCAAGCCCCATGCACTGCACGTGGAGGACAAAACAGCTCAAGTGACAGAAACAGCAACACGGTGACTGCTTAGGTTCTAAGCTCCTGCCCCAAAACATCATCTAAAACAGGCTAAAAGCACCACAGTTAAACCTGTTCTTCAGAACATGGTCTCTTACCCACTTCTCACACCCATAGGCACAAGCAGAGCACGTGGAAGAGCAGCAGCAGACCTCTCAGAAGCCCCACGTAAGCAGCACTTCAAGGGAGAAAGGAGGTTTTGAATAATGCTGCACTTCAGTCAGATGTCAAGATCTCTACCATTTGGAGATCTAGAGGGAGAAAAGCCTTCCAGTGCAAGTCACATTAACAGTGAACTAAGCTCCTGACTGATTGGACTGGTTAGGTGTTTACATGTCAGAAAGCCACCTGAACATTCCACACTGGAGAGCAGCACACAATCCCAGGCAACTGGAAGCCACGATGCTGATTAGACATGGTAAGTGTAGCTTACAGACAGCAGCTGAACTAAGCACATATGTCTGTCCACACATGCTCTAAGGCCAGGTTTGGAACCTACCTCAAACACATGTATTATTGATCATGACAAGGCTGCCTCAGGCATTTGCACATCTCAGCTAACGCTGCTTACAAAAAACCAAAGCCAGGGAACTCTCACTTCCCTTCTATGAAGGGCTGCAGGATAAAGTTTCCATTGGAGGGAAGTTTAAGGACCTGTTATCTAAGGTGCTGTGGTGTTTTCCCATCCAGAAAGTGGTTTAGAACAGTTCAAAGCTGTTTCTAAAGGCAAAGAGGAACTGCAGTGTTCAGAACAGCGAGGCTGGTTAGAGAGCAGAAGAGCAAGCTGGCTAACAGTGGTAACCTCAGCCATGCCTCTCAGAGATAAGGATTCCTCACAGTTTAGCCATGACCCATCAACAGGTCACAAAACATCTCTCTCCACTTTTCCTAAGTTCTGTTTGCACTCCCTCAACTGAACACCAACAGTAGCCATTTCAGCAGGAGTTAAAAGTGAACTAACTACCTAGGAGCACTCCACTAGAAAGACAAACAGGATCAGGAATTTCTCTAAAGAGGAGAAACAGGTAGATAGCAAACTTAGCTCTGAGTTTGGTTTGAAACCACCAGGCCAAGAGGATCAACAGTTAACAGCAAACTGAGAAGCATAAGGGCAGTAAAAAACCAAGATGATAACACGTCTAGAAAGGACAAACAAACCTATTACCAACTAAGTGTGTTTCCTGTTCATAAGACAGTCACCTCACCTAGAAACAGGAAACACTTAGGCTGTGGGTGCCAAGGATGACTTGTCAGGAGTCACGCCTGTTTTGTTACCTGCTTAAAGACATGTTCCACTGACAGCAGAGCCTGTGCTTCCTTCTAACCAGTGGGATTCAGAGACAGATAGTCTAAGCTCATGATGTATCAACGGACTAAGTGTCTGGTCTGGTCTTTTTCAGTATTCTCTCACTTCTGTTCTAAATACAGCTAAAACTCTTTGTGGTTTGTTGAAATTAAACTATGCCTGCTCACTAACCTTATTGTATAAGGAGAACATGATACTACTCCGAGTTAGAGAACTATTGCCAAGGAGCTGTTTCTAACAATACAGCATCTGTCAAAACAGCCAACTGTTGCTATTTCTAGTTTTGAAATAAGCAAGAGCCTTTTACTGGGCAGCGTGTTCTCAACTGGAGCACAGCGCTCAGCAGCGTTTCTTCCATGTGGTCTGCAGGAAGGCTATGCCACCCAATTATTCACTATCGCTCACTGTTTACAGGTTGTTTTCGTCGGGTCAGTCACAACAATGCTGGTGTACAGAGGCCACCGAGCCGAGCTCAGGGGTAGGCCCAGCACCGGCCGCTCTCTGTCTCTCGGAGCTCCGCCTGTCACAACCAACGCTACAACACCGGACTGGGAAGAAAAATGAAAACGGTTCAAAAACCGAAGACTTCCGTGGCGCTGGGAAACCCTCACCGAGAGCCTGCCGCCACCGCAGCCTCCCTACCTGCACCGGGAGCCAAGGGAACAACCTACCGACCTGGAAACCCTCAGGGCTCCCGCTGCGGGCCAGGCCGGGCCCAGGGCTCTTCGAAGTTTGCTGAGCTGCGATCGGACACTGGCTGAAGCTACGGGCGGCAGCGAGGCGGAGCAGGCCGGGCCAGGCCGCGGGGGCCCCGAAACCTACCCCACAACCACCCCGGAAACAGCGCCCCGGGCGGGCTCCCTCTACCGGCTCCACCACCCTGCCGCCCGGCCCCGTCGAGGCCTGCACCGCCACCCCCGCGGCCGCCACCACGGAGGCTGAGGTACTCCCAACTCCTTCCCTCCCCACAGCCCGCCCGCCCACGGGCCCGGGGGTGCGCTCAGCACGGCGGAGCGACTCCAAGCTCACCTCAGGAGGTGTCGGAAAGCCCAAGTAAGGCAGTGGACTAAGGCCACTCGCGCTTTTATCCTCTCGCCTCCGCCGTTTCACTACAAAATGGCGGACGGGGTCGTGCGCTCACGTCGCGGCCTTTCCCCTCCCCCGTCCCCTCACCGCACGCCAGCGCGAGGGGTG
>VWZX01000533.1:374342-399621 GCA_013399015.1 Galbula dea
CCCCCCCCCTCCCGGAGTGGTGCCTTCCTCCCGCCTCACCTAGCCTCGCCTCGCCTTCCCTCACCCCTCCCGCCCCCGGCTGGTGGTATCGGCCCAGGCACCCCGCCCCTCACTGCGCTGCCTTGGTACGGCCCGGAGCGGGCATTCCGCACCCCTATCGCCGAGCGTGGTGGTACGGCCCAGGCTGCTGTTTCCTTCTCACAGCATGGCGGTGGGGCTGGAGCCTACACGCGGTCCATGGGCAGTTTCGCCCCGAAATCTTACCCCCACACTGGCCTCCGTTTGTGCTGGAGAGGAACCTTTTGGATTCCCTAAGCCCATCAGGGCCGTAGCTCCTACCCCGCACCCCTAAACGGCTTCTTGCTGTCAGCTTCTGTTACCCCAGGCTCACCATCCAACACCCCCAAGGGCAACCTCCGACACCACGGCGTGTGAGGGCCTTAGGAGTCGGAGAGTCGTGGAATGGTTTGGGTTGGAATGCTCCAACTCCCCTGCAGTCAGCAGGGGCATATGCAGCTAGAGCAGGTTGCTCACAGCCCCAACCAACCTGAGCTGCAGTGGTTCCAGGGCATCTCCCACCTCTCTGGGCAACCTGGCACAGGCTCTCACCACCCTCAGCACAAAACATTTCTTCCTTCTCTCTAGTCTCCATCTCCTCTTTCAGTTCCAAACCATCAGCCCTTGTCCTGTCCCAACAGGCCCTGCTAAAAACTCTGTCCCCATCTTCTGGGCTCCTTGAAGCCCTGCAAGGCTGCAGTCAGGTCTCCCTGGAGCCTTCTCCTCTCCAGGCTGAACAACCCCAACTCTCTCAGCCTATCCTCACAGCAGAGAGCTTCCAGCCCTCAGCTCACTGCTGTGGCCTTCTCTGGCCCTGCTCCCACAGGTCCCTGTCTCTGCTGTGCTGAGGACTCCAGAGCTGCCCCAGCACTGCAGCTGAGCTCTTCCCAGAGCAGAGCAGAGGCACAAACCCCTCCCTGCCCTGCTGCCCACACTGCTGGGGCTGCAGCCCAGGCCAGGGTTGGCTTCTGTGCTGGTTGCTCACGCTGCTGCCTCATAGCCACCTTCTCACCCACCAGCACCCCCAAGTCCTGCTCCCCAGAGCTGCTCTCCAGCCCTTCACCCCCAGCCTGGACTGGCACCAGGGGTTGCCCTGACCCAGGGGCAGGACCTTGTACTTGGCCTTCTTAAACCTCATGAGGTTCACAAGGGCCAACTTCTCAAGCAAGGCGCTGGGGCCTTCCCTCTGGCAGGCGACCCCCTGCCAGCCGCCACTTTAGGGGGCAGCCCCACAGGCTCCACACCATCCAGCCAAAGCTCAGAGAGCTGAGATGACATTTTGGGATAGGGCTTCATCCCTACCTCCCACCCAGGAGCATCTCCCTCCCCTAAGCCCACAGAAAGCACCTCATGGCCACCCCGTGCACGCACCACAACGTCACTTTATTGAGTCGAGGTTCCTCTGCTTCCTGCACGTAGAAAATACAATTAAAAAGGCCCATGTCTGTAAACAGGCAGGGGAGCAGCAAAGGCAGAGGAACAGCCCCAGCTCCTGCCCTCAGCCACATGGACACCCCCCACCCTGGGTGACTGAGGGAGCTCCGTGGCTCCTCAGATGACACAAGATGTAGGACACTGTGTCTGCCTCTGCTTGGGCTGTTGGATCTCTTTGTGCCCAGCACATCTTCAGGGAAACCAGATCCACAAACTGCCCCCAGGGACCAAACACCTCTCCCTCTTGATGGGGGATGGGCACTAGAAGGCATCGTGGCATTGGCATCTGCTGAGCTTCCAGCATCTCTGCTGGGCTCTGTGGGAGGTGGTTCTGTGTTCCCTGCAGCCAGGAGAAGGCAGGCTGGAGGGCTGGATGTCAGTGGGGTGGGCACCCTCTTCTTTATGCCAAGGGGGACCCCAGGCCCCAACACCTGCTCTGAGGCAAGAGCCAGGTGTTGGGACTTGGGAGCTAGCCTGTGCCATAGAGCCATGGAATGGTTTGGGTTAGAAGGGACCTTTCAAGGGCATCTCATCCAACCCCTGTGCATGCAGCAGGGACATCTCCAACTAGATCAGGCTGCTCAGAGCCCCAACCAACCTGAGCTGCAATGGTCCCAGGGATGGGACATCTCCCACCTCTCTGGGCAGCCTGGGACAGCCTCTAACCACCCCCAGCATAAAATATTCCTTCTGTTTAGTCTAAAGAGCCAAATGAACAGGGGTTTGCACAGGGCACAGAGATTGGAGGTAGCCTGGGGAAGGCACCAGGGACTCATGCCTTCCCAAGGTCCTGCAAAACACCCACACTGTGCTTGGGGTTCTTCTTCCTCCTGTTCCATAGAGGTCTCCCCATCTCACCCAGAGGAGAAGTGGGGAGGTTCTTTTTACACACTGTAAGCATTGGTGGGGAAAGACCAAATGTTTCCACTTTGGGAAGCATCCATGTGCTGTCCTCTCATCCACCACCACTTGTCACAGAGGGAGAGAGCCAGGGGAAGAAGGATGCCATGGTTCACCCTCCCAGCATGACAGCATGGGCTGCCTCCAGAAGATTACAGACTGATAGAATTGCTTTGGTTGGAAGAGACCTTTAAAATCACCAGGTTCAACCAATAACCAGCACTGCCAGGTCACCACTAATCCACATCCCTCAGCACCACAGCTCCAGGGCCTTTCAGTCCCTCCAGGGATGGTGACTCCACCACTGCCCTGGGCAGCCTGGCCAGGCCTTGACAAGCCTTTCAGGGAAGAATTATTCAACCTAATCCTTCCTTGGTACAACTTGAGGCTGTTTCCTTTTGTCCTATCACTTGTAACCTGTAAGAAGAGACCAAGCCTCACCTGGCTCCAACCTCCTTTCAGGGAGTTGCAGAGAGTGAGGTCTCCCTTGAGCCTCTTTCTCTCCAGGCTAACCTCAGCCACTCCTCACAAGACTTGTGCTCTAGATCCTTCAAGCTTTGTTGTCCTTCTTTGGACATGCTCCAGAAAGGAGATGCTGGAGAGGCAAAGGCAGATGCTGCACAAAGGTGGGCTGGACCTTCATCAGAGGTGCAGCATCAGATACACATGAATTTCTCTCTCCCCCAGGGTTTTAGAAGCCAAACAAGGAACAAGGGAACTCAAAGACTACACAGGAGCAGTTTGCTGTTGAAGCTTCACTCCTCCAACCAAATCTGCAGCTGAGGGAACTGCTCAACCCAGCAACAGAACTGAAACCATCATCCAGAGAGGCAATGAAGAGACAGCCCACAGCAACACCAGCCACAGATTCTAACTGACCAAGGGAACAACAGAAAATGGATTAATGCTGACTGCTTTTCCCCCAAAGCATCCCTGAAAACCTACATCTGGCCCAGTCCCATTCCTTGGATACTTCCTGGAAGAACAGGATTGGAAACTGGGAGAAGGGCTTTGCTCTAGCTTAGTGTCTCCAGGGGGTCACTGCAGCCACAGCACCTCCTGTAGTTGGGCAGGGCAAGCACTGCCCTGGTGTGTTCCTGCCCTGTGCTCATCCTGACCCTTCCAAGAAAAGAAAACCAGGCTGAGGGTGATGGTCCCAGTTTGTAAGAGAAAGTGCACACCAAGCAGAGGGAGATGGAAGAGTGTGGGCAGGAGACTGGTGAGGTGGAAAGCAGAGTTCAAACCAAACACTGACACAGAAGAGGACTATGGGGAGGTCACCCTGCCTGACAAATGTGATTACTAGTTCCCTTGCTGTAAGACACCATGTCCCTCCAACGCTGGGAGGAGGAGGAGGAGTTCAAGCTGTGGAGAGGAGCTCCACCAGCACGGGGTACACAGGTGGGAGCAGCATGCCTCCAGAAACTCCAGCTGTGACCCCTTAGTGATGCCTCAGGTAGTGATGTCTACCCTGTAGGGGCAGAAAGGGCTGGACCTGGGCTACAGCTCTCCTTGTAGTGATGCTCTGGCTTCACCAGGGAGTCAGGGCTGGGAGGAGAAGCCCAACTGCCTGGTGTGTTAAGACGACTAGACAGAAACCACCGTGGGGCTCTTTCAGCCAAGCTCCAGATTACAACACTCCTCTTGCATCTTCCCAACATGCCAACCTGTTTTCTCTCCACTTCCCTTTGGTCCCAGGGGAAACCTGCATCTCTTCAGCAGCAGCAGCGTGGTCCAGCCTGGAGGAGGAGTCAGGCTGTGAGATCCACGAAGATGGCATTGGCAGTGGTCTGTCCGAAGATGAAGGCTCCAAGGGTGACCATGAACACCCCATAGCTGACCTGGGCCCACCAGCTGTGGATGCAGGAGGACAGGGTGTGATTAGAGGGGATCTTCACCCCAGTACCCACAGGGGAAGCAGGGAGAGAGGAAGCACGTTTCAGCTACCTGATTGACCTGGTTTCTTGGATCTCAGAGAGCTTGGCTTGAATCAGGCAGAGCCCTGAAAGACAGGAGAGGCGAATTAGACCCAGATAAGGACCCCAGGGAGATACACATCCCATTATGGAGCAAAGAGTCCAGACAAAACAGCCGGGCTGCTGACCAACATCACACCACACTTCTGACCTTCCCTACAGACCTCCCGGTTCGGTCGCCTCCGTCCTGCTCCCTCCCTCTTTGAGACAGGAGGCCAAGAGACCTCCACCAAGCCCCAGGCAGCCCAGGATGCCCCACCTGGGAAGACAAAGATGAAGCAGGCAGCCAAGCCCCCGATGACAGAGATGACTTTGCCGATGTCAGGGATGAAGAGAGCCAGGAGGAGGGTCAGGAGGAACCAGCTGACAGTCTGCAGCAGGCGCCGCCTCCGCTCCCGAACCACGTCCTCCTCCACCGTCACCCCGGTGTAGCGGAGCCACAGCCCCTCCAGGACAGCCCTGCAGGCACAGAGCCAGGGCAGGGTGAGGCTGGTGGTTTCCTGGTGCTGCCCACACCAGCTCCCAGCTTCCCCCAGCCACTGCTCACCGGCCACAGAAGTGCAGGATAGGGTAGGAGGTCAGCACGCAGAGGATGATGAAGGCCCGGGCCAGGGCGACGGGGATGTCGTTGGAGGGGTAGGACAGCAAGACATCCTGCTCCACACCAGCTCCAAAGGTCAGGAAGCCACAGACACCTGCCAGGAGGGGAGCAGTCAGTGGGTGATGGGGACAAGCCTGCTGCATGTGTGTTGGAGGGACCAGCCGTGGCACAGGGAGCACTGCAGGGGGAGGTTAGGTGGAGTCTCCTCCCTTCCTGCTCTGTCCCTCTGCTGACCAGATGATCCCTGCCCTCCAGCAGCTCCCAGCCCCTCCAAGGACTATGCCACACTCAGATGAGCTGCCCTCACTCACCAGTGCCCGTGTAGACAAAGAGAGCAATCACCATGGCTGCTGTCACCACTGCCCCCCAGGTCTTCACCTCTGGCTGCTTCATGCTGTTGAAGACGGGCACGCTGCTGACGTGGCACTGTGGGGACAGGGAGAGCTGGGACATGGGATGGGCTGAGCCTCCTGGCATCCCACTGGGGACACCTGCTGATCCCACTGGAGAAGAGGAGGCTGAGGGGAGACCTTATTGCTCTCTTCAGCTACCTGAGAGGAGCTTGTAGAGAGATGGATGTTGGCCTCTTCTCCCTTGTGACTAGCAGTAGGACTAGAGGGAAGGGGTTCAAGCTGTGCCAGGGCAGGGGTAGATTAGAGAGCAGGAAAAGTTTCTCCACCAACAGAGGGGTGAGGTATTGGAATAGGCTGCCCAGGGAAGGGCTGGAGTCACCATCCCTGGAGGTTTTCAAGAAGCAGGTAGATGCTCTACAGGTCCCTTCCAACTGTAACCTTGCTATGGGGCACTTTGGGAGGTGGTTTAGAGCTTACAGAAGTGTAGGACTGTCAGTTGGATTTTGTGATCTTGAAGGCTGTGATAATTATGATTCTATATCCCTGAGCTTGGTTGTGATATCATCATCCCCCCAGGTTTGTCACTGGAGAAGAAAAGGGAGGGACAGGCTGCCCTGGACTTCCCAGCTGGGGTAAAACTGATCTACCTCCATCCAGGGGTATGGAAATGTTAAACTAGCTTCAGCCCCCCCTCACAAAGCTGTGAGGTGAGGATACAGGGGAGGGTTTTGGCTGAACACCCAGGGGAGCATCCCTGGACCACGCTGGGTCCCCACTCAGGCAGCCACAGGGTGAGAAGGGCTGGTGGCCTTACCTGGAACCCAAAGCAGATGGTGGGCATGGCATTGAAGACAGCTGTCCAAGTGGAGGGGCTGGTGGGAGAGAAACACCCACCAGGATCAGAGCAGGGTCCCCATGACCCCCACCCAGCACCCTAGGGTGCTCAGGGGTGGGTTTGCTCCTCTGCTGTTAGTGTCTCCCCACCCAGGACGATGCCTTTGCATGGAGAGAGGTTTTCTGGGGCCTGGCACTTGGGCAGTGCCCAAAACTGATCTATACTGTGCTCTGCCCTAAAATTCCCACTGCCCATACTGGGTCCCAAAACATCCCCACCCTGTGAGGGAGGGGACAAGCCACAGGGGCTCTGCTGGCCAAGGAAATAACCAAAACCACCCTAAACCAGACACAACCCTGGTTGCTGGGTCAACACAAGCACTGCACAGGGAACTCTAGGCCTGGCTCTGTCACAACTAAAAGTCAACCACCTCTCCTTAAAACCTTCAGTGGAGCTGTGGAGACCTCCAAGAGGTTGTCTTCTCCTCCTTCACCAAGTGCTCCTCTGAAATATGCACAGATGCAGCCATTTGGGAGCTTCTGGCAGCAACATGCAGCGTCCCTAGGCCCAGAGATGGGACTTGGGAAGGACTGTCCCCAACCCTGGCTTGGCTCTGCAGTGCTGTGGTGGCCACCATCAGCAGCAGGTCTCTTGCACTCACCTAGTGGGGATCTCCACAGGCACCAGTTCCTTGTCAGGCCAGATGTACTTGATGATAATGACTGCTGTGACATACCAGGTGCCAACCACGCTTAGAGAGCTGCAAGAGGGGACAGGAGACCATCAGCATGCTGCCTCCCCACCCTGTGAAGGGTCTCCTCCCAGCCTCTCCAGCTCCATCTTCCTCCCTGCACAGCCCAAGCCACCCCACTCTTCCTCATCATAATCATACAATTGTTTTAGTTGGGAAAGACCTTTAAGATGATGGAGCCCAGCTGTTAACCAGCACTGCCAGGTCACCACTAAGCCATGTCCCTCAGAACCACATCTCCAGGGCTTTTCAACCCTTCCAGGGATGGTGACTCCACCAGTGCCCTGGGCAGCCTGGGCCCTGGCCCAGAGACCTTCACTGGCTCTCCTTTCTGCTGGGTGGCCATCTCAGCTCAGTTGAAAGCAGCACTCCCTGCTTCCTCCACAAAGCAGAAGAGAAGGACACGAGCCCTGGAGCACAACACTGTGGCTGCAGAGTGCTTAGCAGCTCCTGTGCTTCCCAGATGGGGAAACTGAGGCACGGGAAGGCAGGGGAATAGATGTCCAACCCCTCAAGGGCGAGAGAGACCCACGCTGTCACAAGAGGATCCCCTGGGACCATGCTCAGGTGGGTGCTGGCTGGCCCACACTGGCTCCCAGCCCTGCAGGGCTCTCCCCACCCACCTGGCATACTTTTGGAAGCCGATCTCCTTGGGGATGGAGAGGGGCAGGATGAGGAGGAAGGCAGTGACGCTGATGGTGAACTTGCGGTCCGTGTACCAGTGGCTGTTCCCAGCTCCCGCAGGCTCCGTCACCAGAGCAGCAATGACTGGGGGGGGGGGACAAGTAGGGTGGTCAGGCTGTCCCCTGCCAGCTGAAGGGACAGCAACTGGCTGTGGGACACACTTACTCTTGTCCTCCTGGTCTCCAATGATGATGAGGAAAGCGATGCAGGTGCCGAAGGTGTAGACGGCGATGGCCACCTCGCAGAGCACGCCAGGCACCTTCCCGCAGACAGCCCACACAACCTCCTGGTAGGTTCGCTCGTTGCTGGCTTGTGAGCAGTAGGCCAGGATGACCAAGGCTCCAATGATGAAGATCAACATGCACTGTGGTGGGGAAGAGACACGAAGGGGACACTGAGGCAACAGCGTGACAAGGTCCTCCAAAACCACCCTGGGTCGCCACTCTCACACACACTGAGCAACTCGGCTGCAGCTCACCCAACAGGGCTTCTTTCCAGGAGCCCCTTCTGGAGTTCCACACATCCCCTCCCAGGGTAGGACAGGGACCTGTCCCTTCCCCACCTTCTCACCATCTGCAGCGCGATGCCTGCGGCCACGCCGCCGGCCATGCTGAAGGCAGCGGGGAAGTTGAGCAGCCCAGCCCCAAGGGCAGCATTGACCACGATGAAGACAGCTCCCAAAGCTGACGTGGCCCCCAGGCCGTTGCCTTGGCTCTCTCCGCTCTTGGGCACCGTTTCCACGCTGGGGCTCTGCAGGAGCCTGGCCCGCTCCCCGGCATCGGCGCTCCACTCCCAATCCTTGTAGTCACTGTTGATGCTCCCCGTGCCCTGAGCCATGATCCCTCCTTGGGTGGCACACGCTGCCAGCCACCTCCCACCGGCACTCCTAAGCTGGGCTCTGCTGGCCACCTCGGGGAGGATCTTCTGCCAGCACTGGCTCCATCAGGCAGGGAAGGCAGCGAATGGACAAGGCTGGGACTGCAGCAGCATGGGTCAGGCACTTCAGTGTTCCTAGAAGGTGGATGGAGAAGGATGTGGTTAAATGTTAATTAAGGTGTGTTAACAAGGAACAAATTGGAGAGATGGGGTAAGAGAGGAAATGAGTTCCCTAGGTGTCTGCTTGCAGGTCACAGTACTCAGGTGTCCTTGTACCAGCAGAGATACGTCAGGAGAACTTACCCTTTGTTCCCTGAATCCAGGGTGAGGACACTGCAGCTGTTGCATGGGGCTGGGGACTTGCAGCCTCTTGGTGGGACTCGCCTTTCTGTGGGCACAAGACCCAGCGTCAGGGCTCGCTTCCTTATTTCCAACCCCAGCTCTTGCAAGCTGTGCAAGCACGGCTCTGCACGTGCTCCTGCCTAAAGGTCAAGCCTGGGCTCAACCAGGACAACTCGCCCACGCAGCAAAAACACCGTGTCACCAGGAAAAAAGCAGGACTGGCCACTTCCAGGCCACCTCTGGGGTGACCACCAGCAAGCAGGTGGCATCTCAAAAACTGTGGACCTCAGGACCTGGTGTTTCCAGCACTGCAGCCCTAGGGAGTTGGACAGCCTGGATCTCATCCCAGTGCCTCCAAGCTGAAGGAGATCGACCCTCATAGCCCGGTGCTGTTTTGTGGGGACCTACACAGCCAAGGGAAATCATTTTTCCAGGGAAATCTCTTGGCTGAAGCCTCCGCCTAGATCTCCCCTGGCCGAGAGAGGATGATGTCCCTTCAACCCCAGGCAAAGCCACCAAGCCGGTGACAACCAGACACGCTGGGAGGGTGACTCGACAGAGCCCCGGGGACCCAGGCCGCCCCGCCCCAGGGGAAGCAAGGCCTGGAGCTGGGGCCGCTCACACCCCCATGCCCACGGGGAGGCCCCGGCAGGTCCTCGGGATCCAGTGCCGCGGTACCTCCGCGCCCCGGCCCCACTCCGCGGGCGGTAGCGGGCGATGGGAGCTCGCCCCGGGCCCGGTAGCGGTACCGATCCGCCCGTGCCCCGATCCCACTCACCGGGTGGTGGAAGCTCACCCCGGGCCCGGTAGCGGTAGCGATCCGCCCGTGCCCCGATCCCACTCACCGGGCGGTGGAAGCTCGCCTCAGCCTCAGCACCAGTCCCGCTCACCGGGCGGTGGGAGCCTGCCCCGGGCCCGGTACTGATACCCCCGTACCCTGATCCCACTCACCGGGCAGTGGGAGCTCACTCCGGCCCCACCCCGAGCCCCGGGCCCGGTATCCCCGTGCCCCAGCCCCGCTCACCGGGCGGTGGGAGCTCGCCCCGGGCCCGGTAAGCAGTACCGGTACTCCCCGTGCCCTGATCCCGCTCACCGGGCGGTGGAAGCTCTCCCCGGCTCCAGTACCGGTAGCCCACTACCCCGGTCCCACTCACCGGGCGGTGGGAGCTCCTCCCGGCCTCAGCCCCGGGCCCAGCTCCGCGGCGGCGCAGCGCCACCCCCGCCCTGCCCTCCCCGCTGCACGCCGGGGGTTGTAGTCCGCCCTTTGGTCACTCCCCGTGCCCATCCCCGGGGATGCTTCGGGAAGCCCAGCCCAGCCCCATCCCCATCCCCATCCCTTGCGGCGCAGCCGAACCCGTGACGACCCCGCGGGCAAGGGGAGGGCGAGAATGCGGCAGGGCTGCGCCGGAGGAGGGCAGCGGGAAGGGCAACGCACGGTGAAAGGGCTCTGAAGGCAGGCTCCGGACGCCCCCCCACCACGACCGGGGAGGGCAGCGGGAGATGCCGCCGGGCAGCAGCACGCGGTTGATTGCACAAGCGAGAGCGAGCGGCGGCTGCGGGCACCGGGCCACGTAAACAACCCTCCGCGGGGAGCCAAGGGAAAGAGGCTCCAGCCCTTCCTTCCCACAGCCCCAAGGAAAACCTGGCTGCTCTGGGCAGGAGAGGAAGGACTGCTTGTGCCCGCAGAGAGAAAGGTGCTGTGCCCTCATGCAGGCTCGGGTGTAACGCCTCCAGGTTCACCTAAGGAAAGCTTTGTCTGCTGCCAAGGAGAACCTCCGTTGTGGTGAAGCCACCTGTCCCTGGAGGGGTTTAAAAAACGTAGAGATGTGTACTTAAGGACAGGGTGGTGATAGGTTAATGGTTGGACTTGATCTCTTCCAACATATTAATGAGTCTGTGATCCTGTGCTCCAGCACCCAGCACAGGGCAGAGTGGCCTTTGGGGACTCCAAAGGAGTCCTTATGAGCTCCATAACTCCCATGTGAAGCTGCCTGAGCCAGTCCTCAGGCCCCAAGTGCTCCTGAGGCACACAGGTGGGAAGTGCCCTCTCCTTGTGTGGGATTCTCAGATGATGAGGGCTTCACTGGCCCCACCACATCCCTGGGGCATGCCATGGGAAGACAGGAGGAAGTCCTCAGCTCGACACAGCCATGCACCAGTTTATTTGGATTAAAAATCAGAGTCCAGTGAGTCACAGAGCCTCAGGGACACTGTTTAGGACAGAATGGTTTCTGAGGTGTCACCTCTCAGACTTCCTTCAGGATCTTTGCCTCTTTTTTTCTGGTATCACAGAGCTGAGGGACACCTCAGGCCCCCAGGTAAGGGTGGGCATGGTGGGGCCTACCTCTTGGCTTGGGGCTTTGGGACGCTCAGACAGACTCTGCTTTAGAGGGAAGGGTGCTGGGGGCAGAGGACTGGGCTGCTGGGGATGGTAGAGAACCAGGGAGCAGCAGGGACCACCCGAGATAAGTTCTCAGGAGGTTCTTATTGGGGTGGGGTGAGGGAAAGAGGGCAAGAAATTGCTTCACCTCTGGGCATGGGGGGGAAGTCAGGAGAACCAGAGATGTTTAGAGGAGGGACACGGGTCAGGGCAGCCCCACACACCAATACCACTGTGAATGACACCTGAAAGGAGATGCTCAGATGGAAAGAGCAAAGCCAAGGATGGAGTAGACTTTCGTGTGAGAAGTCCTCGGAGCTGGTTGTCAGAAGGTAGCCTTGGCACTGCCCAGTCCCAGGCCAGGAAGGTGGAAGAGGATGGAGTCTGCTGCCAGCAGGGACTGGCTGAGAAGGTGGCAGGGACACCTCCCACCCAGCTCCACTTGGGCCAGTGGCCAACAGCCTCACAAAGCCTTCTCAGGGAGGAAGGAGTGCAGGGAAGCCTTTGGTGCCTGGGCTGGAAGGACTGCAGTGCTAAGCATTTGCTTCCTCCAGTGCTGATGGGTGCTGGGGCTGATGGACAAAGGATGGAGAGCAGGGGAGAATGGCTGTGACCAGCAGGAGCCAGCAGTAATGTCCCTGCTCCACAAGGCAGGGTGGAGGACAAGGCTTCTACAACTCATCTACAAGATACATTCAGCAGCGGCGTCAAGTGCTGTGCTTGGAATTATTCTGCTTCTTTCCTTTTCCAGCTTTGACTGCTGGGGGAGGGAGAGCCCCCAGCTCCAGGGCACACCTCTGTCTTTACTTTGTGACTTGATGGATGGCATGAGCCAGGTAACCTACGTTGCCCGAGGTAACTCCAGCCACAGAGATTCGTCCGTCCTTTGTCATGTAGATGGAGAACTCCTTGGTCAGCCGCTCCACCTGGGGGCAGAGAGCAGAGGTCAAACTGCTGGCCAAGCTCTTAGCACAGTCCAAGTTTAGCCAGCATGCCAAAAGGGAAGGCAGGCTGGGAGCCAGCAGCCATGGCATCCTAGAAACCCAGAGAGATGCTGCTCAGCTCCTGGGCAAGATGTTCAGCCAGGAGAGTCACCTCCCTTGGTGACCTCGGAGTGGCACCAAGCGACTGTTTCCTTCGGCAGATAAGCAGGCTCCATCCGCTTTCAACCTCCAGGAGCACAGCAGGGAGGAGAGCAAGACCTCAGTCCCCATGATGCTCCAGCACTGCAGGCTTGGAGGTTGTTCCTCCTGGATCAAGAACTGCTTCTGAGGGCTGATTTTGGCACCTGCACTCAAGATCTTCCTGACAAGGCCTGCAAATGACACCTTGAGACAAAGGCAGCTACATTTACCTGCTCAGGCTTCAGGCCTGTGAAGCAGAACATGCCAATCTGGTCAGTGATGTGCTGCCAGTTGTGGGAGGAGCCCTCTTTCTTCAGGTTGGCCACCAGCTGAGTCCTCATGCTGATGATCCGGTCAGCCATGCCTTTCACCTCCACCAGCCTGAGGAGCCAAGCCAGGAACAGCTCAGAGCAAGGCTGGGATGCACCAAGGATTTTTCCTTTCCCTCCCCAAGTACTGGGAATCAACCCTCTCCACCTGGAAGGCCATCATACCCCAGAAACACAGGGGAGGGAGATGGGCACAGACCAGGGAGCATGAGCTGGAGCTCCAGCTGGGGACCTCCTTCTTCCTCCTGGCACCTGAAGGTGACTGCTCTTTATTTAGTGGATAGCTGCTGGACACTACTACGAGAGTCTAGGCATCTCTCACTCCTGCAAGCCACAGGGGAGCAGGAGGCCTCCTGGCAGCACTGCCCAAACCCAGATAAAATAACACCTGCAGATGAACAGGGAGCACAGGGGGCACCTCCCATCACCCACAGTCACCTCCTGCTCTGAGGCAGCACAGGCAGGAGATGTCTCTGCTGGGGCCTGGAGCAGGCACAAGCACCAGCCTCCCAGAGGAAGCCAGCTTCTGGTGAAGCCACAACACACAGGCAGCCTTTGTTCTGCCAGGCCAGCTGCTGGCAGGGACCTGACACCGAGGGGCTGGAGAGCAGCACAGGGGCTGGAGAGCAGCACAGGCTGACGCCGGGAAGCAGGATTAGGGCACAAGGTCACATTCCTGGGTCTTATTCCCAGGCGGCTTATGCTTCCACTTCCCTCCTGTGTGATATCCTGCGTGGCTACAATGCCTCAGTCAGCCTTTTCCACCCCTTGGATAGGCAGCTCCAGCAGCCCTCCATCCCAGGGGAGCTTTATCCCTCCCTTGAGGGTGTTTTCTGCCTTGATGACACGAGGGACACCTCTTTGTGTCAGGCTGATGCCAGGAGACAGGCAGGGACTTCTCCAGCGGGTGGCACATGGTTCTGTCTGTCCCCCCAAAACCAAGAGCTGCCCATGGCAGCAAGCACAGCCCAGGGCTGCCAGAGAGACCTCACATCTCCCTCTGGGCTCCTTCTTACCACTCCTTCCGGAGGTCAGGGGTGTTGAGGATGGTGGAGGCGATGCGGGCTCCGTTGACAGGGGGGTTGGAGTACATGGGGCGGATCAGGATCTTCAGCTGGGACTCAACCCTCTTGGCCTCCTCTGCATCACTGCAGATCACTGTGAAGGCACCTGCACGCTCTCCTGCAACAGGGGCAATCAGGTCCCAGCCTCTTGCCCTTCAGTACCCAGGGCTGGGGCAGGACTAAGGCAGATGCCACTCAGCTTTAGTGGAGCCCTGCTCTCTAGAAGGGTCTCCAGCTGCTCTCAGCAGGTTCTCTCCTTCACCTCAACCACTGCTGCAGGATGCACTACTCTGCCCTAGTGAGGCCACAGCTGGAGTCCTGAGTCCAGTTCTGGGCTCCCCAGTTCCAGAGAGACAAGGAACTGCTGGAGAGAGTCCAGCAGAGCCCAGGAAGATGCTGAGGGCACTGGAGCAGCTCTGGCAGCAGGAAAGGCTGAGAGCCCTGGGGCTGCTGAGCCTGCAGAAGAGCAGCCCCAGAGGGCAGCTGCTCAATGCTAAGCAAGAGCTCAAGGCTGGGGGCAAGAGGCTGAGGCCAGACTCTGCTCAGTGGTGCCCAGGGACAGCCCAAGGGGCACTGTGCACAAACTGGAACCCAGGAGGCTCCCCCTGAGCAGGAGGAGAAGCTTGTTTGGTGTGAGGGTGTTGGAGCCCTGGTCCAGGCTGCCCAGAGAGGCTGTGGAGTCTCCTTGTGTGGAGAGATTCCCAATGCAGCTGGAGGTGACCCTGGGCAAGCTGCTGTGGGTGCCCCTGCTGGAGCAGGGGGGTTGGGCTGGATGATTCGCAGAGGTCCCTTCCAACCCCCACCATGCTGGGAGCCTGGGATGAACGCAGACAGCAGAAAGCCAGTGGCTGCAGCGAGGTCCCTGCAGCAGCCTGGATGAAAGCATTTCCCCAGCAGCTCCTCACTCACCATACAGCCCCATGTTCTTGGCATAGGACTGGGACAGGAGGACGTTGATGCCCTGGTCGATGAAGTAGCGCACGGCCCAGGCGTCGCGGTTGATGTCCCCGCTGGCGAAGCCCTGGTAAGCCATGTCGAAGTACACCAGGAGGTTTCGTTTCTGCCAGCAAAGAGGGGGCAGTGTTAGAGGAGCTGAACCTTCCCCCAAGGGAGCAGGGCAGCAGGCTGAAAAGAGCCCTGCAGGCTGTGGTGTGCTCAATCCCAACAGTGCCCCTCCAGAAGGGGAGCCCTTCCCCTCGCTTTGCCACAGGGAAGGCAGCCCCCGACTCACGGCCACCCACCACACATCACAACAGCAGGTCAGGGTCTTCCTAGGACAGTTCTGGGATGTGCAGTCTGGCCCAGAAAGCAGAAGTGGTTCAGAAGTAAGGAGTTATTCCACTGCTAGTGTCTTCTGTGTTACCAGTTTGCAGGAAAACCAGCTGGGAAGCCTCTGGGCAGGGGCCAGTGCTCCCAGTGCCTCCAGGCAGATAACCCAAGCCACACTACCCCTTGCCCAGGAGAACCACAGCCACCTGTGGGCCTCAGAGGACACTTTGATAGCTACCAGTTTTGAGGACACTCCTAAGGACAGGCATCCTCAGGCCAAATTTCACTGGCTTATAGCTTGTGGGGAACAGGAGGGAGGAAAACAAGGAGGAAGAAGAACCTGCCCCTATCTGTGTCTAGCTGAAGCTTGGGAGGAAACACCAGGCACATGAAACATCTGCCAGCATTTTTAACACACCAGCACTAGGAGCCCACCTCCAGCTACCACCCTGCTGCTCTCTTTTCAGGGCTCCCTTGGGAAGGCACCAGCAGAAAGTCTGCTGGTCAGCAAGAAGCTTTAAGGCTGCACTTATCTGGCTCCTGTTTTCAGCACAGGAACGTGATGGCTTCATGCTCAACAGCCTGGCTTCAGGGAAAGGAGCAACCTCTAGGGCAGTGAAGCCCAGAGATGTGATTTCCCCAGGCACAGCACAGCACAGCACCCCTGGGACACTCTGCTGCTCACCTTCACTGTAGCTGCCAGCTCCTTCCACTGCTCCTGCCGGGGATCCACCCCGGTGGGGTTGTGAGCACAAGCATGCAGGAGGATGATGCTCTTCTCTGGGATTTTCTAAGGAAGATGGTGCAGAGAAGGAATTAACAACCCCTCAGCCCCCTCCTGAGCAGCTGAGGTGAGACTCTTGCCGTGGACAGCTGATGTGAGCTCTGCAAGGCTTCCAGCCTTCATTTAGTGCCTTCAGGCATCATATTCAGGCTACAGCAAGATCACCCAGAGCCCCCACATCACCTCCCTGCTTCCAGGCAGGAAAGGCAACTCACAGAGATGTCATCCATGGCCCCAGAGAAGTCAAGGCTGCAGGTTTTGGGGTCATAGTAGCGGTAAGCCTGGAGCTGCAGCCCAGCATCCCGGAAGATGGGGGTGTGGTTGCCCCAGGATGGCTTGGGGAGATAAACATCACGGCTGGCCTTGAAGAACCGTTGCTGAGGGGGAGAGAGACAAGTGTCCAAGCAGGGTGAACAGATTCAAGCAGGTGCAACACCCCATCCCAAAGGTTCAGCTCCAGCCACAAGATGTCCCTTTCCCTCCTCTCCACCACACCAGGACTCACCAGAAAGTTGGCTCCGATTCGTAGAGATCCAGTCCCAGAAATCCCCTGCACAGTGACATACTGCAAGGGAAGAAACAGACACTGAGACTGAGCAGCCACAGAGGGAGCAGGGACAGCACACACCCAGAGAGGGACACAGGGCTGGAGGGCACTGCGTGGCTCAGCAGCTGCAAGGAGTTGGGAACCCCTGGCAAGGTCAGATCCCCTCTCTTTGGGAAGGGCTGTTTCACCCCAGCCCTCAGAGGAAGCAGTTAGCCTTGGGCCTGGCCAGCCTGCAACTCAAGAGGCAGGAGTAGCCCTGCCAGTCCTTCTACTTCGACAGCACTGCCCAACCCCTGCTGCCCAAACCCCCCTCCCCTGCTGCCCAAGGCCCTCCCCCTGCTGCCCAAGGCCCTCCCTCTGCTGCCCAAGGCCCTCCTTACCCGGCCACTTTTGAAAGCCTCGCTGTTCTCCCCGAGAGCCAGCTCTGCAGACGCCCGGGTGAAGTCTGCCAGCCCCCCGATGGGCAAGTACTCCTTGTCCATCTTCTTGGATGCTATCATGGCCTCTGCCTGGGAAGCAGGACACACAGTCAGCAAGGAAGGCATCTCCATGGGGAGGGCCAAAGGTTGGTCTACAGGAGACCCCAGGGCTCATTCCAAGCAGAGGGCAGCAGTAAACATCTGAGGTGGCACCCACCTGAGGTGGCACCCTGCTTTCACCAAGGGGCAAGGTGCCCACTGGCCACCAGAGCCAGGAAGAGCTGGTGCCAGAGCAATGCCCAACTGCCAGCCTTGTTACAAGCCAACACTGCTGCCCAGGGACACACATTTGTTTGTCCAAGCAGGAAGGTGAGGGCTCCCTGGGACTGAAAGGTGGAGACTGTCTCCATGCAGGGAGACATCCTGGGGAGAGTAGCAAGGCCCTTGGAGGGCCTGATTGTGCTGGGAGTGTTACTGAACTAGATGGTGCAGGGTAAAAACCAGAAAGCAGAACCCCCAGCCAATGTTGAGAGCAGCCTGTCTGAAAGCTAGCTCACCCAACCCTTCAACAGGGCTCCTCCAGCTTTGCTAATCTCCACTTCTTCCAAGCAGATCCTGCAGCAGAGACCAGTCCTTAGTTAACCCTGGATCAGTTAGTTAACCTTAGTCCTTAGCTAACCCTGGATCAGAGAGTGGCAGCCAGAACAGCAGACAAGGAGCTGTGCTTAGGAGAAAAATGTAGGGATGGAGACACATGGAGGAGCCTGGGAACCCTATCTGTGCTCCCAGAAGGGTTGGACAGACCCTGGCAGCACCCACATACCCCCAGGAGATTGCTCCTGCAACCCCAGGACCCAGCTGTGAGTGCTGACCCAGTGAGGGTGAGGTCAAGGGGTGGCTTTAAAGCCCACACTGGTGAGCAACACGTACAACACCCCCTCAGGGTGCCAAGGAGACAGCCAGGCAATGTGTGTGGCAGCTATTTCACAGCCTGCTTCTATGCTCCCAGCCCTGAAAGGCTCCATAATCCCCTCAAGGGCAGTGTCCCCATCCAGCTCCCAAGGCTGGAGTTTTAGCCTGGCTTATGGGGAAACTGGTGAACAACAGCTCAGCAGAACTTCTAAGCCTAATCCATCATGGGGGGAGACAATGTCAGCTCTTTCCTTCCCTGTGGGCTGGCCCAGGGAATATCACCCTGTTCAAGAAGCACCTTGAAGTTCAGGGGACAGCTGGGTCGAGGCCCTGAGGAAGTCAGTGAGGAATTAGCTCTACCCAGATGGGAAGAGGACACCTATTCCCTCTTTCATCCCCTGCTACCTAACTCTTGTGTTTCCAAAGCATTAACACTGCTAGGGAAGACATCCAGGAGCACTGTCCTGCAGCCTGAGCCCTGCAGGGTGGCCAGCAGCTGGCTCAGGCCCTGGGCAGCAGCAGGCTTCACCTTGCGGACGCAGCTGAGGACGAAGGGCTTCCCGTTGTCGTCCCGGTATGCCCCCACGCCCAGGTTCATCTTCTTGGAGTTGCTGTCCCGTTTGAAAGCCTCTGTCACCCCCAGGATGGGGTCTGGGGGACCCATCTCCACGTGGGACCACCATGAGCTGGAAGGGGATAAGAAAAAAGCCAGGTGTTAAGGGAGAGGCTGGAGAACCAGGCAGGGATGTGCTGCAACACAGCGAGAGAGGCTCCAGGGAGATCTTGTCTTGGAACCAGTCCCAAGCAGGTGCTAAGAGAACTATCCAGGGGGAAAAAAAACCCCAAACCAACACAACTCCTTCATGCACCATGGTCTGGCACTGCATGTTAGATGGCAGAAGGGGCAGAGAGCCTCAGCCCACTGCAGCTGAAGGGAACTGACCTCCACCAGAGAAATGGCCCTGCCTGCCTCAGGTGCTGGCACCAGGAAGGCCTCAGGAGACTGAAGCCTGAAGTTCTCACACTGTGGCCAAGCACCTTCTCCTCCCAGCCTCCTGGCAGGACTGTGTAGCTTAGTCTCCTCCAGGCAGCCCTAGCCAGAACCAGGCAGCTGCATGAGGATGGAGCCTCTGCCCAGCTTCTGGTGCAGCAGAGCTCTCCTGCTTCTCCCACACACTGCCTGAGCTCAGGGACCACAGAACCCTGAAAGCATTGAGGTTGGAAAAGACCTTGAAGATCATGGAGTCCAACTGCTGACCCATCATGCCTGTGCCACTAAAAGCACCATGTCCATATGTTCCTTCAACCCCTCCAGGGATGGTGACTCCACCTCAGCCCTGGGCAGCCTGGGCCAGTGCCTGACCACTCCATCAGGGAAGAGATTGTTCCCAATATCCAACCTAAAGCTCCCCTGGTGCAACTTGAGGCTATCTCCTCTCATCCTGTCACTTGTTACCTGGGAGCAGAGCCCAAGCCCCAGCTGGCTCCAGCCTCCTCTCAGGGAGCTGCAGAGAGTGAGAAGGTCTCCCCTGAGCCTCCTCTTCTCCAGGCTAACCAAGCCCAGTTCCCTCAGCTGCTCCTCACAACACTTGTGCTCTAGACCCTTCCCCACCTTCCTTGCCCTTCTCTGGACACACTCCAGCACCTCCATGTCCTTCTTGGAGTGAGGAGCCCAAACCTGAGCCCAGGATTGGAGCTGTGTCCTCCCCAGTGCCCAGCCCAGGAGGCCAGTCCCTGCCCTAGCCCTGCTAGCATCTCCCTCTACAAGCTTCACCTCACTTGAAGAGGGATGTTGTAGCCTGGAAATCAGAGAGGACATTTTCCTGCCGGGGTGACAAGCTGCAATGTGAGGCCACCTCCCTTGCTGTCAAGCACAAAACCTCCCTGCATCAGGAGAAGCTTTGCCCCTGCCTCCCCAAGGCAGCTGCCCCTGCCCTGCTGGCAGAACATCCTGCAGACAGGGAGGATCTCTTAATGTCAAGGGCAGGGCAGACCATGCTATAAAAAGAAATCTGTTATTTTCTCTTGGGTCACAGCCTGTGCCCAGTCCCACACCCAGGCTTTGCAGGCAGCACAGGAGAGGTGCTGTGAGAGGTTTACACCTGCCTGGCAGAGGGCTGTGGCTGTAACATCCCCCTGCTGAAGGCAGGGTCACTACAGATGGAGAGGAACCTCATGATGTTCCACAAGGGCAAGTGGAAGGTCCTGCACCTGGGGAGGGATAGCCCCATGGAGCAGGACAGGTTAGGGGTTGAGCTGCTGGAAAGCAGCTCCTTGGAGAAGGAGCTGGGAGTGCTGGGACACCAAGCTGACCATCAGCCAGCAACGAAGAAGCTCCCACAGCTCAGGCAGCCACATAGCAGCTTTACAAAGCTTGGCAGCCCAGGGAAGGCAGCCCCAGTGGAGATACCAGGCTTTCCCAAAACAGGGAGTGTTGTCCCAGGGCTGGATCCTGCCCCAGGCAATGCAGGGGCCAGCCAGACCCCTGCTGTGGCCACGGACACAGCACAGCTGAAGGCAGCAGGGCTAAGAGGGTTAAGACAACTCTAGCCCTAACTGATCAGCAGAACTCATCACCTATCCCCTCCCCTCTGGCCCTGCTTTGGGTCCATTTAGACCCAGGTTAGTTACTCCAGAACCAGACTTTGCTCCAGCATGTGCATCCCAGGGGAGCCCCAAACACCACCTGCTCTCCTCACACTTCCCTTGCTCTTCCCACTGCAGCAGTATTTCCACACAGAAAGCCTCAGTTTCTCCTCTGGACAGGCTCTGAGGGCAAAAAGGGCACCAGAGACACCTGAGGCACAGCCACCTGGGGGAGTTTAAGGCATGGGAGATGTGCTTAGCATTTGCTAGACCACTAACGAGTCTTAATTACCTCAAGAGAGGATCAAGTTAGAAAGCAAGATGAGTCAGTCGCTGTCTGCTGGGGCAAAAGGCTCCTGCAGGTCCAGGCAGCAGGGAGGGAATGCTGCTTTGGAAAAACAGGAGGGTGGGGGAAGAGAGAAAAACACTCTGTGGTTGACCTGCTGGAGGTTTATTTTGGTACTGAGGGCTGCAGGAGCTTGGGCAGCTCTTTTCAAGAGCTGGTGATGGCACCTTCCCTCTCCCTGGCTCTTCACCAAGCAGCTTACAGTGTTTTGGGGATTTAGGTGCCAGATCCTGCAAGCACTTAAGCAGGTCACTGAGCTCTAACACACTCCTGCTGCCCTTAATGCTGATCCTGCAGCGTTTCCCTAAGCTGCAACACTCTTGGGAGAGTTAAGTGCTTTTGTTCTGAGCTGGTTTTGGTTTTGCTAGCAGCTTAAGGCAGCAGAAGGTAGGTGTGGGATTGGTTTTCCCCTTCTCAACCTGAAGGTGTTAAGGTGAAGGCTAAAGCAAGCTGTTTCCAAGGAGGTGAGCTTGCAGGGAGACAGGAGGGGAAAAAAGGGCCAGGCTGAGCTACCCAAACACACCATGGTACCCAAGAGATCACAGAGGCTTGGAGGAAGAGATCTACCAGGGATCTGAGGCCACACTGCCAGCCCTAAGGTGCCATCACCTTCTTGTCTCTGCTCTGTGTTACACTGCATTTTGAGCAATTAAAGAGCACTGGTCTTGAATAAAGGTCAGTTATAAACAGCACATCCTCCCTGCCAGGCTGGAGAACCAAGCACAGGCAGGTTTAAGTCTGAGCTGAACTCTCCTGAGGGGCAGCCAACATGAAGCCAAAGAAAGCACCTTCAGCAGCCCCAGGACTCATCCACAGGCAGCCTGAGTTCAGATCCTGATCAGAGCTGGTATTCAAGCAGTCTCCATACTTATCAGCCAGGCTGCTCTTCCAAGATGGTTTCATCAAGGGCAGTGTGACAGGAGGCACAGAGAAGGGAGGCAACCACACCAGGAACTGCCTCAAGCAGCAACACCCTTTAGAAATCCAGGTGGAACTCCTGGTGGGAGCTGCAGAACCAAAGAGCAGGCTCATGGGCCCAAGCCAAGGCCAGAGAGCAAGTTTTCCTCTAGGAAAACAAGTGTTCACCAGTGCAGGGAAGGTTTCCACTGGGAAGAGGCCAGTCCAGGTTCCCTGAGGCACAGTCACAGTGGAGACTGGATTGCAAAGCCTCTGGCAAAGCCCCTGCAAGCTGGAGCAGAGCAGAGGGGCTGAAGGCCTTGCTGGCCACAGACACCACAGCTACAGCAAATATTTACCCAAGAACAATGCCACCTCCAGCCAAAAAAGGTCTTTGCCCCAATCAGCTGGGGTAAGATTCCCACCCAGGCAAGCATTTCAGAGAGCTGCCTCCTGCTCCAGCCAGGCAGCAGATAAGAGTTATCACCTCAATTAGCATTTATGTGCCCTGGGGGAGCCACGTTTTTAACCACTTGGTATCTCTTCATCTCTGCCCTGATTTCAGAAAGGCCATGCCCAGCACAGAGCCACGGCAACAGCTCTCAGCACCAGCTGATGAAGATGAGGAACAGAAACTGCTCATCACTGCTTGGCATCAGGGGATAAAGAGGGATGGAAGAACTTTGGGAGTGACTGGGGGCTGTGCACAAAGGCTCTTCACTCGCCAAAGGGATGGTTTCTGTCTCTTTCAGGTGACCTCAAGTCAACTGGGGAGTTTATAGCCTGCTGTGCAGCAAGCTTGAGGAAGGCAAAGCTATTGCCAGTGAGCTTGCATTACCTTCCACAGGCAGAGAACACAAGTTCTGGATACTTCCTCCTCCAGATCTGCTGAGGAGAGCCAAAGGCTGCCTCAGAAGAAGCAGGGGCTGGGAGCATTCATCTCCCAAGGCAGCAAATGGCCATGCTGGACAGAACAGGGTTACCCCATAGCTAACAGCCTTCTGTACCTGCTGGAATTGGAAAATACAACCCCACTGTTCTGCTGCTCTGATAAGGGCTTGGAACTACTCCATAAAACTTCCTGAGCCAGTATGGCCCAGGAGGCCAAGGGCTCTGGAGAGCAGCAAGGGCTTGCCCACATCCCTCTACATGTTCTGCTGCTTGGCCACTTCCTCATGTGTTCCCAGCTGGTGTCCTTTGGCCCTCGAGTCACCTGTGCTTTGTGGAGCTGCTTTGGGCTCTTCACAGGGCTCTAGCTGCAGCCTGTACCCTTCTATCCATCCCTCTGCTGGCTCCAGGGACAGTGGCATCCAGAGCTGTGGGTGTGGAACTGGCCTGCACTGGTCCTCCTTTGCTCCCATCACGCTCACACCAGGTTCTGCACACCCGGGGGCATGGCTCTAGCACAGGCAGCACCACCCAGTACGGGGATCCCTGCAGACCCACTACACAGTGCACCATGCCCAGCCCCACTTCACGGTGTATGGGGTCCCCTTGGCGTCACTTACAAGGGAGCCTGAGAGGGTCCAACACGTCAGCTCCGTTTCTCAGTGCGCAAGGTCTCTCCAGCCTCGCTATACTCCCCCTGCAACCTCCCAGCCCCATTTCACAGTGGATGGGTCCTTCCAGACCCGTTGCATGGTGCAAAAGGAGCACTCCAGCCCCATTTCTCGGTGCACAGGCTCTCCCCGGCCCCAAGGAACGGTGCACATCACCAGCAGCACCCTCACCCCGGTGCCTAGGCTGCCCCCAGCCCCACTGCAACAGCACACTACCGGGAGGCTCCCAGCCCCATTGCACAGTGCCCAGGGCCCTCCAGCCCCGCTGCCTGATACACATGGCTCCCCCCGCCCCGCTTCTCGGTGCCCAGGGTGCCCCAGCCCCGCTGCACAGGGCGCCCGTGGCCTCGTTTCTCGGGACACGCGGTGCCCCTTCTCGGTGCCCAGGCCCTCCCGGCCCCAGCCGGTGCCCGTGCGCGCCCCCGCCGAGCGCGCCCCGCGCCCTCCACGGCGGTTCCTCAAGGGCAGGTTGGGGGGCGCCGGGCCCGGCCTCAGCCAATGAGAGCGCCAGGCGGCGCCGCGCGCCCCCCGACCCGCCGCGTCCCCCCGGCCAATCCGCGTGCCGTCCTCCCCTCGGCCAACCCCTGCCCCACCGCGACGTCACCGCCGGCGCCTACGGGCTCCACGGAGGGACACAATGCCTCCCCGCGAAAAACGACCACAGCCCCCGGCCCCCCACTTCGCTTTACAGGGCCACCGGGAAAGCCCTTCCAAAAGCACCGGGGAGAGTCTCCGGGGCTAAGCCGCCTCCTCAGCCCTCACCTGGAGCGGGCGGCAGCGGCGGTGGTGAAGCGAGGAGAGGCCAGGAGCCGGCGGGTGTGGAGGAGAGCCATGGCGGCTGCGGCAGCGGCGAGAGCGAGCGGGCTGGCTGGCGAGCGGACACCCCAGAGCGCNGCCCCGCCCCCGCGCCGCTGCGCCTCCGCACGCCCTCTGGCGGGCGGGAGGTTTCACTGCAGCCGCGCCGCCTGCTCCGTACTGGGCTGTGCTGGGATGCACAGGGCTGCACTGGGCTGTACTGGGATACGGAAGGCTATAGTGGGGTATGGAGAGCTGTACTGGGATGCATAGGGCTGCACTGGGGTGTGGAGACCTGTACTGGGCTGTACTGGGATGCCTAGGGCTGTACTGGGGTGTGGAGAGCTGTACTGGGATAAGGGGAGCTGCACTGGATTATGGAGAGCTGTACTGGGATGCATAGGGCTGCACTGGGGTATGGAGAGCTGCACTGGGGGTATGAAGGGCTGTACTGGGATACCGAGGGCTATACTGGGGTGTACCGAGATATGGAGGGCTGCACTGGGCTGTACATGGTCATATAGGACTGCGCTGCACCATACAGGACTGTATTGCACCAAACTGGCTCGTGCTTAGCTGTATAGGACTGCACAGCACCCTATGGGGACTTATCGGGCTGTACTGGTCCATATTGAGCTGTAGTGGGTCATACAGGACTGTACTGCACCTTAGTGGGCTGTACAGGGCTGCACTGGGCCATACTGAGCTGTATGGTGTTGTGTAGGGTTGTACTGGGTTATACTGGGCTGTACAGGGTGAGAAAGGTGGCACTGGGACTCCACCAGTATCACCACCCCAGGACTGGTTTCCTAAACTGGGGGCAGGGTACCCGCAACCCTTGGGATGTCTCTGAGGCTTTGGGAAGGGTCTGGCAGGGGTAACTGGGAGTTACTGGGAAACGTGCTGTCCTGGAGGTGACCAAACTGGGGACATCACACTGCCTCTGCTCCCTTCCCCAGAGATTCCCCACTCCTCGGATCTAGAGGGGTGGGGGGGTCCCACCTCTCCCTGCCACCCCCTGCCCACTATTTTGGGGGGAGGGTCTCACGTCTCCCCTCCACCCTCACCCCGTTTTTTTTTTGGGGGGGTCTCACCTCTCCCTTGCATTCCCAAGTCCACTTTGGGGTGTTCTCATCTCTCCTTGCCTCCTCCCAGCCCACTTTTGGGGAGGATCTCACCTCTCCCTGTCCTTCCCAGCTCACTTTGGGGTTGGTCCCACCTCTCCCTTCCACTCCCACCCCAAGTTTGGGGGCGGGTCTTACCTCTCCCTTCCATCTCCAAGACCACTTTGGGGGAGGGGGTGTGTGCCTCATCTCTCCCTGCCACCCCCAACCCACTTTGGGGTGGTCTCGCCTCTTTCTGCCCCCCTCCCAACCTACTTTTGCAGGGATCCCACCTCTCCCTCTCCCCACCAGCTCACTTTTGGGGGGGTTCTCACCTTTCCCTACCACCCCCCATC